>CM040128.1:163971824-164388746 GCA_022559845.1 Amorphophallus konjac
GTGTAGCTGAGGGGAAAGACCTCTCGGCAGAGGGGTTCTCGGCGGGCAATTTTGTGCGCCGAGAAGGCAGATTTGCTACAGGGTTTCATCATTTTCCAGAGCTCGAACGATGCTCTGTTTCAGGGATTTTGAGTTTCTGAATGCGATTGAAGCTGAATTTGGAATACGAAAAAGGGGATTTCATGGATGCTTCTGTTAGGAGGATGCCAAGGAAATCTGGAGGGTGGAATTGATGGGGAAATGAGATCATCGTATAGCCTTCTGAAGGATGCATTTCTTCCTGCTGCCGACCGTCTGGGGGAAGATCAAACATGGGGTTTCAATGAACTTTGAGAATTTTGGCAGCATTTCCCCTGCGGTCAGCATTTGCCAGGAGATGATAGACAATCACCCACGGAATGCCGGGGTAAAAGCCAAACGGAGGGGTACTGGACCCCTGGCCATATACGTGCCTGCAGCACCATTTGGATGTTCCTTTAGAGGTCAACGAAGCTTATGCAGTGGCATAGCTCCATCGCCTCGTAGGGTTATGCAAAAGATTTTCTCTAATCATCTGATGTTCAACCGGTCAAGAGATTGCTGTCTCTGACCCTGAACTAGCTATGAACTCGATAGAAATCCACGATGTTCCGGGGGGTCTATCGTACCATGGAAGAAAGGAGAGGGACGGAACCCAATAACCCATTGAACGAGGGTTGGGGTTCCGCCTTCATTCTTCACAGGAGAACCGACTCCGAGATATGAAGCACCGGCCGAAAAACAAAAGCATCTAAGCAATGGACGAGCGGATGCACAAGAAATAACGGAGGAGGATAACAGCAATTTCAATCCATCAGTACCCAAATAGGCCACTGTAATATTCTATTTCGATGCATTTTTCCAGACTTACATTGCTCATAGGGAGGGAATGAGGAACAGGGAGATACAAATCGAGGCCGGGATTGTCCGGTTACACTCTATCAATCGAGATGAAACTCTAAAGATTACATGAAGAAAAAGAGAAAAGAAAGCATGGGGGAGGGCGGAGCATTGACTCCTCTCCCTCCCCAGTGCCCACCTGGAACCTTCCTTCTCCTTATCTTCTATTTCTTCTCTTCTCTTTTGGTTGAGGGGGGGCTCTCGCTCTCTGAGCAGGACTCCCTCTCTATCTTTCTATTGCTCTATCTTTTTCCTCTTTTTTTTTCTTTCGATCGATCCCCTTTTCAACCGATCCCCTTTTCTGTTCAAAGGGAGGGGGCTTTTATAACCCTTTTCTCCCTCTCGGCAGGCCTCATCTCGGCGGCCTCGGCTTGAGCTTCCCGGCGCGCCTTGGACATTCAGCCTTTCGGCGCCACCTCCTCACAGGCCCATTTGGGTCTTTCAGCTACTTTCACAGGCCCACTTGGGTCTTTTCAAATGCTTCATCACCCGAAAGGGCCCTCTATTGGTGACATATCTTGTATTGAGATCATCATTACAGTTTTCATCAGTCCGTAGACCGGGATTTCATCAGTCCGTAGACAAGGGTTTCATCAGTCCGTAGACAAGGGTTTCATCAGTCCGTGGACGGGGGTTTCATCAGTCCGTGGACAAGGGTTTCATCAGAATGGCCATCTGAACGGTGACAAGATCGGGTATTATCTCATCGATATCATCACTTGAATGGTGACGAGCTCGGGCATCAGCTTTAGTCCGACAAGACTTTCGCCGGGTGTATAACCTGTGGAGACCATTCTTCTTCTGTTCTGACTTTGCAAAGCCTTTGCCATCTTCATCTGCCGGTACCGGCTTCATCTTCATCTCATATTACATCTGTCAGTAAGCCGACATCTGACTTACCCTGACATATCATCCGTGGATTCTTGGGCGAAACGGTAGTACAGCTCTCATCAAAGGGCTGGAAGGTCTCATCAGTCGAGTGACGGCTGCTTTATCAGTGCCGCCGTCTGAGTGACATTGACATCGGGCATCAGCTTTGCCGACAAGGGCTTTAGCCGAGCAGACAGCTGATGAGCTTTATCATTGGTCTTTCACTGTTGGTCCGACCCTCTTTTCAATTATGTTTTCACCCTTGTTCATTTTCCAGGTGTCAACAGGTCCAGTGGTAGTAGTTCCAGGAGGCTTTCGGACCTCGAAGGGCACTTTAGCGAAAGGGCCCAATCACAACACGTAAGCCAAATTTTCTTGCCCTTTTTTCTATTCTTTCTTCCTTTCTTCTGACCAAACCTCACCCCCATTCCTTGTATGTGTAGGTTGTGATGAAATCACAAATCTTATGGGAGTTGGTAGTAGCAGCGTACAGGGGCCTCCCATATTTTCAGAAGGCGAGGCTAGACGTGATGGGATTTGGTACCTTCCTTCTGATCGAGCCGATCCAGCTCGACCTGGTCCTGATCCAAGCCTTGTGTGAGAGATGGGACCCAGTGAGTCGGGCATTCCTGATGCCCTGGGGGCACATGGTGCCCAGCTTGGAGGATGTGGTCCGGATCACAAGCCTAAAGGTAGAGGGCGAGGCAGTGACCGGAGTCACTTACGTGGACTACAGAGAAGGTGCCCAGAAGTTACTGGGTTTGGACCTAGATGGTCGGAAAAATAGGTCGGTAGCTAGGGCGTCCCTCATGGATGCATTAGGGCTCACCGACACTCATCGGCGGGACGATGAATCCTCAGAAGAGTTCATGGAAAGGATGGAAATAGGATGCCGTGCCGTGTACTGCACAGATTTCATCGACTGGGAAAGATGCAACATAGATTTGAGGAGATTTCTCCTCTTCCTTTTGGGGAGATTGGTACTGAGCTCGAAAGGGGATGGTATCCAATGTTGCTTCCTGGAGCTGCTGTCAGACCTTGAAAGAGTAGGGTACTATGCCTGGGGAGCCGCCATGCTGGCACACTTATTTGCAGGCCTATTCCAAGAAACGGATCATGAGATGACTGTGAGTGGTTTCACACCATTCATCCAGGTATTTTTTTGGTTTTGCTTGTTTTGTATTTTTTTGTGTTTTTGTTTTTCGTAGGATATTGACGACATGTGCAAAAGCAGTTGTGGAGCTATTATTACCTCCCCATGGGGAGAGCTCGACACTGGCGACCCACGATGGTGCCGCTAGCCAGGCGGTGGGAACCCATCATGAGTGCGGCACCCCTAACCTACCAACTGATGGTGCTAAGGCGGGAGCTACAGGAGTTCCCTGCAGCGATGGTAAACTGGAGACCCTACTCAGACATGGTCGATGCCGACCAGCCGTGGGTTCTAGCAAGTCGTGCCCGGTTCGGACGGGAACTGTGGATGCACTGCCTGAATGAAATCGAGCCGCTTCGGCTACAATTGGTTATGAGAACTTTAGGATTGGCTCAGGAATGGGTGGATACGGCTGCGCCACCTCGTGTCGGGAGAAAGACGCAGGGACCGGCGACCTGCATTGACTGGCGCGTGCGGTTCCCCGAACAGTGTGAAGACTGGCAACGGGGTGGCACAATTGTAGAATCGCAGGCGCGGGATAGCGAAGACTACTTGCGTCTATATAGGATAAAATACGCAGAGCGGCTCCAACCCCGGGGACTTGCGGAGGTAGGTTTCCCCTTTCCTCTTTTCTCCTTTTCTTGGTTTTCTGGTGAAAAATGCTGACTCGTAAGGCTGCAGGATGTCCGGGATGCCATGATAGCGAGTTTACGAACTCGCTTGGCAGAGATGGAACAACAGTTTGGTAATGCTCGCGGAGCTACGAGCGCCTTGGTAGGTGTACAGTACGTTCCTAATTAAAACCCCAGATTCCAGATGTTGGCTGCTAATTCACGCGGTCGTAGCATGCCCAGATTGGCGCGGCTTCCCCAGCGATGGGAGTAGGTGGTGCCTCTTCCAGCTTGTGGATTCCCACCTCAGAACTTGACTTGCTTCATGAGCAACTTGCTCACGCCACGCAGCGTGCTGCGGAGGCAGAAGGGATGCTTTCTATACAGGTAAGAGTTTCAGTGTTGAGTTCTCCTTATTTATGCCTTATCGTGTATCTGAGATGGTACACTTGGCAGGAAAAGGAGACGGAAGAAGCGCTTGGCCAAGCCGCGCAGAAGGAGGCTAGGATAGCAGAACTGGAGAGGGAACTGCGGCGTCATCCTGATGACGACTCCTCTAGGGATGCTGTGGAACTGAGGATCACTCTCCAGTTGGAGAGGGAAGACCGCGAGAGAGAACGTGCAGAGAAAGAAAGAGACGCAGAGAGAGAAAGAGCCAACAGATTGACTGAAAGGGAGGAACGAAGGGCCATGGAGGCCCAACTATTCGAACTCCGAATCAGCCTTGGTCTTGCTGAACAGTGGCTGAGAGATGGTGAGGAGCGTTACCGAAGAGCACGAGAGCGCGGCTTTCGTGTTGGTAGCTTCTCTGCTGTTTCCGTGGATCAAAGCCGGGGTGTGGGAATAGGAAGGGGAGTACAGAGCGGTAGGAGTACCGCTTTTCGTAGTTGGGTAGCACCTTTGAGAGCGTTTTACCGGAGAGTAGTGGGACGAGTAATGCAGAGAGAGAGGGCGGAACTTGATGTAATTTTTTTGGTTTTTGGAATAAAATACAAGGTTCGGTTTGTTTGGTTTTCACCTTTGCTTCTGTTGCCTGAATCCCTGCATACATCACTGAAACAAACAAATCAGAATTTCTGTTCTGACTTGGCCCCTTGCTCAATAAGCAAATGGTCACTGTGACTGTCCTTGATAACTGGTCAAGGGGCCAAGCCTGTATTTAACGAAGGCAAGGGAAAGATGCGGTGATGATAAATGCGACAGGCAAGCACACGAATGCAAGCGGTATTAAAGTGAGATGCTGCACGCAAACGCAATCATGCAAAATTGATTTGTTTTCTTTTTTATATTTGGCATTTTTTGTTTTATCATAAAAAAGATTTTTTCTTTACAAATATGTACATTTTCTCTTTTCCATTTTTTTGTTATTTTTATCATTTCAATTTTTTTTGTTGCTAACGCCCGGCAAGCACCCAAATGGCACCTAACCTACGTGAGAACAGGGGTTTCTTACTAACCTCCCAGGTATCCTAAGTGCACATCTAGGTTGATTTGGGCCTCTAGACCCCTCGAATGATGATCCCGCCGGCTAAGACTTACCCTGATGACAATACCGTCATGCCATGCTTAGGCTCCCAGTTGCTTCCGACCATAGGGATTCACCCAAAAGGTGTTCGAGGTAAATGATTTGCCCGACCCGGGTCTGTTTCCTCACAACTCTAGATGGTATATGATGGAACACCCTGGAACCCTAACGACCAACCGCGCGACGCTGACCCGGAATCAGACGCCGTCGCACCCATAGGTGACGCGCTTGCATTGGCCTAAGCCCGAGGTTAAACAAGAAGACATCAAGGTGGTAAACAGGGGTCTTGACCAGTCAGAAACACGGAGACTCCTTCGCAGCGATAGCTTTTGCTTTTCAAAGTAGGCAACCAAATGTGTATAAGGTCGCAGACCCTAGGCAGTTTTCACCTTTCAGAAACTCCATCGAACTTTCATCTTTAGAGGGAGAAGGAAGAGTGTAGGGGATAAACCTCCTGAGAGGACCGGCAAAGCCGTTAACCCGGCGAGCAAATAAGGGCCCATTAACTCTTTCCTTTCAGACAACTTCGGACCAAATCTCGAGCATTTACATTCCACGGCCCCCTTTGTGGATTCAGACTTTTATTTTGAGGGGTTCCGTTTATCGCACCAGGCACGGTCATGACCAGGCTTTTCTCTTGATTTTGATTTTGTATTTCTTTTTGTGAGGGAGATAAAGTCGTTTGACGTTTGTGGGCTCCCTTTTCGCGTGCCTGCGAGGACACTACCCTCTTCTCGTGCTTTGATCGATGCTCGAGGAAATGGATCTTACTCTTGCCTTCGGGGTTTGAGTTTCAGTTTCTCATGCTCAGCGTTTTAAGGGCGCCGACTGTCTCATTTGGTCGAAGAGAAAAGAATAAAGATTACAGCTTCCGGAGATCTTCTGGGTGGATTCCACCGTAGGTGATGCTACCGACTTTTTTGAATAAAATACATAAGTGAGCACATGTTAGCTTCCTTTGAGCGAGCATAGGCCGACGTGGCCGGACAGGGATCTCCACGGTTCTGGCAAGCCAAGACCCGGTGCCTACCAAGCCTCAATGGGCCCTACCCTAACATGAAGGTTAGATGCAGGGACTTAACTATATGGTGACTGCCGGGCATCGGCATTTTGAATTTTCCATATTTTTAGTGGTTTTCAATATTTCTTTGTTTTTGATGTTTTTATCTTTTCATCATCATTTTTTTTGTTTGTTTTGTGCTAAGGGTAGTATTTCTTAAGATAAAGCCCATTCCAAGGGTGGGATAACTCGGTCCCTTCGGCGTTGATTAGCTTGTAGGCGTTGCCAGGGTACACGGCTTGAATTACAAATGGTCCTGCCCAATTGGGTTGGAGCTTAGAACGCGGACCTCCAAGTTTGACAAAAATTCTTTTTACGACCATCTCACCGACTTTGAATTTTCTCTCAACGACTTTCTTTTGGTAAAAGCGAGCGAGTCTATTTTGATACACACGCGCGTGTTCGGCAGCGGCCAGCCGTTTCTCATCCAAGAGTTCCAACTGGGCGAGGAGTGAATTACGACGATCGTCGAGGGGAAATTCCTCGTCCAATTGTACCCTGAGAGAAGGGATCAGAGTCTCATACGGGACTACCGCTTCCATACCATAAGTAAGGGCAAATGGAGTCTGCCCGGTGGGGGTACGGATTGAAGTGCGATAGGCCCATAGGGCTTCGATAAGTTTTTCTGGCCAGTCTGAAAACTTACTAGACTCGCAGGTTTTTTTGATGATTTTGAGCAATGTTTTATTGGTGGCCTCCGCTTGGCCGTTACCTTGTGGGTAATAAGGCGATGAATGATGCAATACAATTGCGTACCTTTTGCAGAGGTCCTGTAGGTCCTGAGAAATGAACTGTGGCCCATTGTCGGTGACGATTGTGCTTGGGACGCCGAATCTGGCGAGGATGTTCTTCATGATGAACTTGCAGACTGTTGACGCCTTGATTTCCGCGTAAGCTTCGGCTTCGGCCCATTTGGTGAAGTATTCCGTCGCAGTAAGGATGAAAGATTTCTGCTTGGTGAGGGAATTGGGATCACCTAGGGGACCAATGATGTCGAATGCCCACATGGAGAAAGGCCACGGGGAAGATATTGGATGAAGTGAGGAAGATGGTGAATGGATTTTATCGGCGTGAAGTTGACACTTGACACACCTACGGACATAGACAGCACAATCTTCTTCCATAGTGGGCCAATAAAAGCCTTGGCGAATGATCTTCTTGGCGAGCATCTGACTATTTACATGGCCACCGCACACACCCGAGTGCGTCTCCTCTATACATTTCCAAACCTCATCGTCACCAAGACATCTTAACAGAATACCAGTAAGGCTCCTCCTATAGAGTAGACCTCCAACCAAAGTATATTTCTGAGACACCCTTCTTATGGCTTTCTTGTCCTCTGTGGTGGCCCCTTCAGGATAAGACTGATCTTGGCAGTATTTGACAATTTCATAGAACCATGGTTTCTCTTCATCAGCCAGTTCCTCTTCGGCCTCTGCCAACATGATTTCCCTCTTTTCAAGGATATCTTCCTGCAGGATCTTCCTTGCTATCCTGTCTTTGATATTTACGTAGGAAGCATCGTCGATTGCAGGGGCGTGAAGTTTGTAGATGGAAATGGACTTAAACCATCTTCCTAGAGGGAACCTTATGGATGATGCCAACGAGGCGAGGGCATCGGCGAGAATATTCTGATGACGAGGGACATGAACAAAGATCAGTTTGGCGAACAGTTTGGCAAAGGCAGCAGTGAGTTCTTGGTATGGCTTGAGTTTGGGATCGCGAGTGCGATATTTAGTGAGCACCTGGCGAAGGATGAGTTGACTATCACCTACGACTCGCAACTCAGTGATACGAAAAGAATGAGCGAGTTCTAGGCCAGCTAGAAGAGCTTCATATTCGGCTATATTGTTGGTGACTGGAAATTTGAGTTGGTATGCCAATGGGAATGTGAGGCCTTCAGGCGACAGGAGGGCGATGCCGATTCCTCTCCCTTGAGAATTCAGAGCTCCATCAAAATATAGCGTCCACATTGGCTCATCTGATTGGTTGACGGACATTAGTTCCTCATCTGGAAACTCTGATTGGACGGGATCGAACTTGGGAAGAGGATGGTGAGCGAGATGCTCGGCTATGGCATAGCCTTTAATCACCTTTTGCTGGATGTAGGTGATGTCGAACTGAGAGAGAAAACTTTGCCAGCGTGCTAGCCTATCCGTAAGGATGGCTTTCTCCAGAAGGAATTTGATAGGATTCATTCGAGCAATCAAGTGGACCTCGTGAGCCAAGAAGTAGTGCTTCAATTTCTGCACTACCCAAACGAGGGCAGCACAGGTTTTCTCCATGACAGTGTACTTCTGCTCACAGGGATTGAGAAGTTTGGACAAGTAATAGGTTGCCCGTTCCTTGCCTTCTTCATCAGTTTGTGCGAGGACGGCTCCCACGGAGTCATCCAAGACTGAGACGTAAAGGATCAGAGGTTTTTCCGGTTTGGGTGGAATGAGAACGGGTGGACTAGCCAGATATTCCTTCAACCCTTCAAAAGCTTTCTGACATTTAGAATTCCAGTGGAATTCTACTCCTGGCTTGGTCAACTCGTAGAGAGGTCTACACCTTTGTGAATGTTGAGACACAAACCGACGAATAAACTGCAACCTCCCGATTAAACCTCGGACTTCCCTCAAATTCTTGGGAGGCGGCATATCCCTGATAGCCTTAGCTTTGTCGGGATCTATCTCGATCCCTCTTTTGCTCACAATGAACCCCAGCAATTTACCCGACGACACACCAAACACACACTTCTTTGGGTTCATTTTCAATTGGAACTCCCTTGACCTCTGCAAGACCTTAGCCAAAACTTCTGGATGTTCCATCCTGGTCCTTGATTTTACCAATAAGTCATCCACATACACTTCCAGATATACGTGCATCATGTCATGAAATATGGCCATCATCGCTCTTTGGTAAGTAGCTCCAGCATTCTTTAATCCGAACGGCATGACCACGTAACAATATGTTCCCCAAGGGGTAGTGAATGACGTCTTTTCCTGGTCCTCTTCTGCCAAACGAATTTGATTGTATCCTGAAAATCCATCCATGAATGAGAGGGTTTCGTAGCCTGCCGTGTTATCAATCAACACATCAATGTGAGGTAAGGGAAAATCATCCTTTGGACACGCGCGGTTAAGGTCCCGGAAGTCGATGCAAATCCTGACTTTCCCATCTTTCTTCATGACCGGGACAATGTTCGCCACCCATTGAGGATAAAGAACGACTCTAATGAACCTGGCTTTGTGGAGCTTATCAACCTCTTCTTTCATTTTCAAAGCCATTTGAGGGTGGAAACGCCTTAACCTTTGTTTTACCGAGACGGACCCTGGTTTTAGGGTTAAACGGTGTTCGACCAAGGTTGAATCCAGACCCGGCATATCCTCGTAGCTCCATGCAAACGTGTCCTTATATTCCTTGAGAACCTCAATTAATGCCTCTTCTTCAGAGGGTGGTAGGTTGTCACTTATGAGGATGATCCTAGGGTCTTCCTCAGTTCCCAAGTTGACTTCTTTGGTGGATTCTTCTACGGCGGTTGACGGCTCGTCGAATCTCCTCATTCCACTAGCGTATGCGCCCGCCGCATCCTCATATTCTTCACCCTCATCTTCAGTGGGGCATTCTTCATCCGTGATCTCGTAGACTCCATACCCTTCATCAGATGCACAGTCGCCCTCGCATTCTATTTCGGGTAGCTGGATGGGATTTTCTAACAACTGGGGGATGGCAAGAAGGGTCTGACACCTGGCGGCCAAATCCAGAAGGAATCGACGAGGGATCTACCTACCCTTGGATTTCTTCCTAGGTACTACCCTTGGCCTATCATTCCTAGATTGACTGACAATATTTACAGAAGAAGAGGAAGACGAAGAGGATGGTGTAGAATGTACAGAAGAAGACCCCTCAGAGGAGGGGTAGAAAAGGTCGCTCATCGGACCTTGGACGGGTGGTCCGCAAGGCGATACGCACCCGTGGGAGATGTAGGAGGTTTCCTCAACGAAGATGTGTTGTTGGGGAGTTTGAAAATTGACGTTTTTTTTTTGTTTTCATTTTTAATGACAAAGCAGTGAAAAGAGATTGGAGGAGAGAGAAAGGGGTTATGGCTAGAGGATTGTGAGGCTCATAGAGCAGATCATGGTTGAAGACCTGGCGCGGGTTGAAAAGCCCGCGCAGGTATGTAAGCAAAGAAGGGGACCTGGGAAGATCATCAGACAATTGTCTGGCCCAGGAAGAAGATATCAGCAAAGGCTGAGACGAGTGGATGGGGAAGATGGCGGCTAATGAGCCGTCGACGGCAATGTTGAGGACGGATGAAAATCCGTCGATGACAGGGTCCTTCTGGCGAGGATGAGGATAGTTTGGAACCTTGGCAAGAGTGGTAATATTCTCTGGTATTTCAGAGATCAATGGTGGTCCTTCAAGCTGCGGAGACGAGAACATCCTTTCCAGTGCAACGGAAATGTCCCGTATGTCGAACCATTTGTCCCACTCGCATTCCGGATCTTTGATCTTGCCTCTTTTGGTGATCCTCGGACATTTTTCAGCCAAATATACAGCATGTGATCCCCCATATGCTTCTCGTGGGTGATCTCCCATCTGAACAACGGGCCCTCTGTTGAAGTGGTTTGATAGAGTCCACGTGAGGGGCTTCCAATCTGCCTTGAACGGTCCTTTGAAGCCTAGGCCAAACCTGCGGTTGGGCCTAATTTCCTTTGGCGGTTTGAGCATACCCTGTAACTGTGCGCCCAGACCTTTTCCTTGTTGATAGCCGATGTTCCTCATAATCTCCCAACCTTTGGAGTGAAAAGGGAGACATGATGTTGTGGTTGCCCTGACCGGCTCCTTTGGTGCTAGTGGAACATGAGATGGATCACGTACGTCCAGCAGTGACAATATGGGCCGATGAGACGGCCAAACAGAAGGCAGAGAGGTGTTGATAGCATCCACTGTGTGAAGGACAGGTGTACTGACCACTTTAATAATTCTCCCATTGTAAGGAAACTTCAGGCACTGATGGTTGGTGGAAGGCACAGCGTCCATGGCTTCGATGTAAGGGCGACCCAGTATAGCCTTGAATGTGGGGTCCATGTCGAGGACATGGAATTCCGTGGGAATTGACATGGGGCCTAGTTCTGCCTTCAGAATAATCATCCCCTGCGGCGGCCTTTTGCTATTGTCATAAGCCGTGACCGTGATCGAGGAAGGTCTTATTTGTTCCTCGTCGATCCCACACAACTGAAGAGTGCTCATGGAGATCACATTTATGGACGCACCCGTGTCCACAAGACACGGGTTTATGGATACCCCATTAATTTTTATTGAAATGCACAGTGCATATTTCCGAGCTTCCTTGGGAGCGAGCTCGTAGTTGTGGAACATGATGGCCGGTTGTGTGTCCGTTGGGGTCAGGACGGTAGAGATCTTTTCTACAGGGAGGTCCTCATTCACCATGACCCTTTGAAGGTACTCCATTAAGGCTGCCTGGTGGGATGTGGATCTTTGAAGAAGCTCCAGGATGGAGATCCGAGCAGGCGTCTTGTCCAAATGTTTTAATAGATCATACTGTGTTCCAGGGATAGCTCTTTCTGGTTGTTCTCCATCATCCTTCTCTGGCTGAGATTGCTCAAGATTCTGACTGTTGTGGGGGAAAACCCTGTGGAAAATCCTTCCACTCCGGAGCACCATTGCCTGCGGCTTTTGTACCTCTGTGGGGGTAGCAATGGGTTTTAACAGAGGTTTGAGGGGTAGTGGTGGAGGAATGGTCGATGAAGCAAGGGTGATGACGGGAGCAGAGATTCTGATGAGGGGTTTGTTAGGTGGAGGCATGGTGGAGGTAGAGGGGATATCGCGCGGATTATGAAGGATAAGGGGTCTGGAAGGTGGAGGTGGAGACGAAGTAGAAGTGGGTAGGGCTTGAAGTGGGCAATGATTTTGAGGTGGGCGGTGAGTAATGAGTGGTTTTGAAGGCATTAGTGGTGATATGGTGGAGAAAGACGGGGTTATGTATGGTTGACGGATGATAAGGGGTTTAGCAGGCGTAAGGGTAAATGTGGTAGAGGTGGATGGTAAAGTGGGGGAGTGAGAGAAGATGAGAGGGTGTGAAGGCGTAGTGGAGAGTGTCGGTTGATAGGAGATCGGGGTACGGATGAGAGGGCGTAATGGTAGTGGAAATGGTGAAGGCGATACTGACGCGGGTTGATGAGAGAGAGGTGCTACCCGGGCAAGGCGAGGGGGTTGCATGACGATGGGGTTGGAGGAAGAAAGAATAGAGGTACTTTCCTGGTGCCACACCTGCTCTCTCCCGACTTCTGGGAAGGAGGAGATGGGGTTAACCTGATGATTGGGCTGTTGGTGCTCCGGTAATGGATTCTGGATTATGCCCATGTCGGGCTGTTGTTGTGGGGCCTGCTGAGGCTGTTGTTGTTGTTGTGGTTGCTGCTGCTGTTGTAACTGCTGCTGTGGCCTATGAGGAGGTCTCCTAGCCTTAAGAGCGGCGACGTATCGTCTCATTTCATCCCAATCTATTTGATGTTCATCATTCATGTCGTGGATGTAATCTTTGAAATGGAAGCAGTAATCTACTGTGTGTCCTGGCTGCCTGTGGTAGACGCAGTATTTGGAGGTATCAACATTGGGGGGCCACGCGGGCCTTTCTCTGGGTAGGGCGAGTTGGTTTGATGCCATGAGGGCATTAAAAATGTCTGCTAAGGTTTCCGGCAATGGTGGATAGTAGGCTCTCTTGGGACCGAGCGGCCTCCTTTGTTGCTGTTGGGGACCATAGTTCCCCGGGGGTGGAACTTGGTTGTACTGAAGTGGTGGTTGTTGTTGCTGAGGTTGTGGTTGTTGTTGCTGGGGTTGGCGTAATGGAGGCATATTATCCTGGGGTGGATTATTTTGGGGTGGAGGACGAAGAGGGAAAGGACCTGGTTGAAGGGGAAGTCGGGGCATTTGTGGAGGCCTTGGGTTGACTGCATAGTTGGCATTGTTGACCGCACTGACTTGCTCATTTGTCACGACCCCTTCTGTGGCTCCGCCCGGGACACCAGCGCCTGTCTTTCTGACCACTTTGGGCTTCGGCGACTCAAACATGTTCATGATGGGGGAGTCTTTTAGCTGGGTTTGGATGTATCGGGCCCTTTCATAGAGTTCCTCCATTGTAGTAAGTTTATTCATGGCCAGGACGTGTCTGAACTGTGGGGTTGCATTAGACACAATCATTTTCACTTGTTCGGGCTCAGAGAGGGTATCCCTTATTCTTTCCTCCAGAGACCTCCATCTATCAGCATAGCGGACAAAATCCTCGTCGGGCTTCATCTTTTCGGCCACTAGGTCGGTAATGGAGAGTGAGGGACCGACCCTATCCCTATATTTCTGCAAGAACCTTCTCTGGACTATTTCAAAATTCTCGGCCTCGCGGGGCTCCAAGGAATAGAACCACTCAAGCGCGGGACCATCCAATGATCTCCAAAAGAGGTATGCCAGGGACCTCTGATCGTTTTGCCAATAGGAGGATTCATACATGAAATCCTTGAGGTGAATGAAGGGGTTGCCGGTACCATTGTATCTGCGGTACGTGGGCATTTCGGAGGGAGGAAGATGAATGACGGGAAGGATTGGCAAAGCAACCTCCGGGGTGGCTTTCACGTCCACCATTCTTCTTAGATTTTGAAACTGCTCGTCCATGCGATTGAACCTATTGAGGAGCGATTGGGCGAGCTCCTCTGGAGGTGAAGGTGGTACTTGCCACTGGGGGAGAAACTGTCTCCCGGAGACTTGAGGGGGGAACCCCGAATGAGAGGGAGCTGTCGGACCGCCGACAGTTGGCCCTGGCTGGAGCGGTGTGTGGGGAACAACGGGAGTTTGAGATTGTGACGGGAACTGGAATGAGGGTGGTTGTTGGCTCGCTTGTCCTTGAAGCGAGGGAGACTGGATGGCTTGCGCCAATGAGGGAGATGGAATGGCCTGCACGGACTCTTGGAGAGGTGCGATGGCCGGAGTTGATTCCTGGGGCGTGGGGGAAACAGATTTCCCCTTTAGAATGGCCTGGAAGGCCCGGAGCTGTTCAGAGGTAAGCTCCGTGTTGGCGAGGACGCCCAGTAAAGAAGAGATATCCTGTGGTGGGGACGTGTCCCCGGCAATAACCTGCACCTCATGCGAGGGGTCATGAGAAGGACCCGAGTCCATAGCATAGACTCGCGGGTCGGCTGACAAACCACGGCTAGGGTGGTTCTCCTCAAAAGACTCGTGAGACATGCTCACAGTTTTCCCAGAACGTAAAAACATACACTAGCAAGTAGGTAGCAGAGATTATCAAACAAGTGGATGCCTTTACGCCCTTTTTTTGTGTTTTGATTTTGATGATTTTTTTGTATTTTTAGCGAGATCCGAAGTTCACACAAAATGGGGACCCTAGTTTGTTTTTGTTTCACCGCCGTGTCAGCTAGGGTCTCTCGTCTCACCACGAATGAAATGACTAACTCCGGGGAACTTCAATGGTACAACCAGCCCAGTGAACGAAGAGGAGATTCTTCGATGTCGGGGACTTACGGAGGTCCCAGTGTAGGAGATTCTAGTCCGTTGAGAGGAATTCTCAAACGGAGAGTCCTTCCTTCACCGGGAAAGGGTGATCCTCAAAAAAAATGAAAAAATGATAGAAAAGAGAGATGGATGCATGCAATGAAATACTGACAGAGATATGGAGTGGGAAAACAACAGAAATAATAGACATGTAATAAACAAACAACCAATCAAAACTGACAGTGCTGCCGTGAGCACAACGGGGGCGCGCGCGGGCGCCAAGGTGGAGAGGCACGGATGGTGCCGAACTTGCAAGGGTAGCCGAAAGGAAGCAGTAGTCGTCCCACCGTGATCGCCAATCTGTGAGCGACGTCACGCGGTTCGGGGAAGAGCGGAGAAGACGCGGAGCGCGCGGGCTCCTTTTTTTTGGTGTTTGTTTGCTGCAACACAGAAATAAGAGAAGAGAGAGAAGGGGCCACCACGGGAGATTGCTCCGGCGGGGCGAGCGGGACAAGTGTGATATAGCAAGATATGGGGGTTAAACGGCCATAGCGGGAAGTGACTCGCCGTGGCCTCGGGGGGACGGGAATGGTGCAGAAATTAAATAACAAGAATTGAAACGGCCATTGGGGAAGTGACTCGCCGCGGCCTCGAGAATATGAGCAGATGATAAGATGACAGAATATAAAGAGAATACAAAGAGCGGAAATTTAAACGGACATTGGGGAAGTGACTCGCCGCGGCCTCGAGAATATAAACAGATAAGAATATAACGTATGTGAATTTAAACGGCCATTGGGGAAGTGACTCGCCGCGGCCTCGAGAATATGAGCAGAATATAACAGAATATAAAGAGAGTATAAGAACGGATATTTAAACGGCCATTTGGGAAGTGACTCGCCGCGGCCTCGAAAACAAGATGTGATCGCCAGGGGCCGAAAGACCCCAAAATAAGAAAGTGATCGCGCCTACCTCAAGAGCGGGAGATGGCGGGTTGCTTCTTCCTCTCCCTCCGGCCGGCCGACGGAGAGGGCTTTCCTCAGCTACCCTTGCAAAACAACGACAAACAAATGACAAGTGGATTAGAAAGATGGAGGTGTAGTATTCAAATCCTTGCGATAAAAATAATGAAATGATGGCAAGACACACACCTGGTTGGTGTTATCTTTTAAACCCCTCTCGGACTCGAGTAGGAGGAAAATGAGATGATGGATGTAAGAAGTGTATAAGAAAAGGCGCCCTTATGAAGGGGGATAGGGGATGCAAGATGATGAATGCAAAAGAACTACGAAGAAAAGGAAAGAATTGGCTTATTGGATGTGCCGATGGTGAAATCCGGCGGAGCTCCGGCAGCGTGGGGACGACGTGGAAGCGCGGTGGATGAAGACGACCTTCCTCTCGCGAGCGTGAGCACCCGAGAAGCCGGCAGAACCTCCACCTACAAAAGAACCCACGGGTTAGAAAATGACTCCGTAGCCTCTGGGCTCCGGCAGCCTATCGGATCACTTCGAAGCTCTCCAGAACTGAGGGGGTGGGCCTCTATTTATAGGGCTCCGGAGGGTGGAGGCGTCCAGGACCCTGGACACCTCCATCAGGGCCGAACTAATATTTTATTCTATTTTTATATATATTTTTAGAATAGTTTTATGGAGGCGTCCAGGGGCCTGGACGCCTCAAACAGGTCCACCGAAAATCGACAACAGCCACACGCGGTTTGGCACAACGCGTGATTTTGTGAGCGGCGCCTCGTGATTCAGAAATGGGCCCATCCAGCTGACTGGACGTCTTCAAAATTTGGATTTTTTCACACACGACAAACCGTCGTTCGGTGGCCGGCGCCCGTGAGAGAGTTGATGGAGGCGTCCAGAGGCGTGGACGCCTCCAAAATATATTGTTTTTATTTTTGTTTTGTCTTTTTATGCTAGGGCTGGCATTTTGATTCTTTTATATTTGTTTTTATGGAGGCGTCCAGGGTCCTGGACGCCTCCATTAATATATATATTTTTTTATTTATTTATTTGTTTTTTTATGCCAACTGGCATTTTACACATATTTTTTATTTTTGTTTTTATGGAGGCGTCCAGGGGCCTGGACGCCTCCATTAATATATATATATATTTTTTGGTTTTGGGCCCTGAAAAAAAAATTAAAAACATGGGGGCGTCCAGGGGCCTGGACGCCCCCATTAAGACCCACCCGGGTCCTCAGATCAGGCGTCGGCGGCCGCCCGGCAGACACCCTTCTCGGTTTCGGAACCTCTGATGCATCCGACTGGTGTTGATGCCGTCCGAATGCCGTGACGAGACGATTACGGATGCCGAAAAAGGCAGAAGAAGACCCAAGAAAAGGAAGTACTCAAGTGATTCGAAATGCGTAAGCCGTCGCGGGGCGTCGTATAGTAATATGAGACTTTCTCAAGAGACGTCAAGAATGGCGTGTCTACAGCATCGTCATGAACATGTTAATTGGCTAATCACTTATATTTTGCTTGATGAGAGATGTAATTCCAACTGAGCGTTTCGCTCACCAGCCTATTTTCAATATTTTTCAGGTAATGGCATTGAAGATAGTCCATCAGATGGGGAAGGGCAAGAGTGTTGAGTGTCGTGGAAAAAGCAAGCCGGTGTCTTTTAGTTTTCTTGAGTCTTATCTTGTCCTTGAGTCTTCTTCCCTTGTTAAAGCATTTGAGTCTTTTCTTTTTCTCATGTAAGTGGAGTCAAGTTATGTAATTGACATTTGATTATCAATAGAGATTTATATTTTGTCAACATGGTCTAGCCTTGGAATATTATGACTTATGTTTGCTCTGATTATTCACGACTGTATCACTGCCGTGTTCCAAACTACACGTTCCGCTGTTATCGGTTCGGGGCGTGACATATAGACTTAAGAGATGAGTGAGATTCTACTGTCTGAGAGAGAACCGCACTCATTCAATCATGAGAACCAGCAATGTTACACATCTGTTCAATATTTTGAATCAGTCAAAATTCACTAACTGCCCAGCTCCCCCTCAACCGATTCACTAAAGGAATTTAATCAGCAGACTCTCAGGACTCCCCCTCACTGATAGGACAGGCTTCTCATACAAACTCTTGCCAAGATAAAACAATTCAATATCAGGAGATTAGCAATTAAGATAATTTAAATAAGCCTAATTCTCTCCTTAATGTGGTGAATTTGTCATTGTCCAAAGGCTTGGTGAAGATATCAGCAATTGATTAGCAGTGCCTACATGAAACAGCTCAAAGGTGTTTTAGAAACCTCATCTCTTATGAAACGATGCCTTATTTCTATGTGTTTGGTGCGGGAATGCAAGACAAGGTTCTTGGATAGATTGATGGCACTGGTATTATCACAGTAAATGGGTGTGCACCCCAGGTGTAGCGACCCGGATTCCGGATACCCGGCATACCCGGTAAGACTACCGGATACGCGTGATACCGCATGGAACCCGCGAGGCCTCCCAAGAGCGGGAAAGCTCCGAAGGGAAAAAGGCACGTGTAGAGTACATTGAAGCCACTGAGATAGTACAGTAAGCAATTAAATTTCATTAGATAGGTTTGCTAAAGTAGCAGAAATAAAATTACTTTTTAATTAACTGTTCAAATTAACAATTATATCCCAGAGTCAGTCCAAAGCTAAAGACAACAAGTCTAGCACAGTACAGTCGACAGAAAAGAAAGATGTACCACAAGGTCGGGAGAAGCCTGACGCAGGTACTAGCTGGCAGCAACGGCACGCAACGAGCATGCACACTCCAGGAACCACGCGGAAGCAGAACGAACAACGCCACCCCACCTAAAAGAGCAGGGGTGAGCCACGTGTCACTGGCTCAGTAGGGGTCACGCGGATCCCCACTGAAAAACACGCAGTAACACGGAACAACAAACACAAAACAGCAAGTGTAGCAAAGCAGGAAAAGCTACACTACAAAGCTGTAAAACTACGCTATAGGCAGTAGTAAGCAGACGGGAAGTAGGAGTAGGGAACAAGCAAGAAGGAGGAAGAACCCGCGCCAGACAAGCGGCAGCCGAACTAACCTCGACACCCCAAACTACTCCAAGCAACAACAGAAGGGCGACTCTGATCCAGTAAAGTCAGAAGTTACCGATCTGTCGACCCGACACCAAGTCCAAAACAAAGACCTGCAAGGATGGATAAAACAACCACAATGGCCTACACGATTGGAACATCGTGTACGCAACCCCAGGCTCATCTTGGACACAGCCAAGAACAGACCACACAGCCAGGGAAGCAAATTTTGGGCAAGGACAAGACTAGCCAACACGGAAAGGAGAACATCAGCTCCGAGAAACGCGAGAGTCACTGGTCAAGTGATAGGAGTACCCTCACACTAGAAGAACAGCCAGATGCGTCCACTGACATCTTACACTGCGCCACAAGTGTCACGTCTACTAGACCGTGTGCAGCACAGAGGAGACTAGACACACCAAGAACCAGGTCCAAGGAACAACGACGTTCCAAGGAAAAACGGCACCTCACAGACACAAGACCGCAGTACCACGCTGCGAGTGACTAGTCAGGGTCACGCCCATCGACGCAAGTCCTCAGTCCCTGACCACGTGTGCACACACTGACCACTACCTAGGCTAGGCCTCTAGCTAGTATTCCCCTCGGTAGGACGCTACTGTTGGCCGGGGCCCATGGAACTAGCTTAAAAACCGTGTAACGGGAAACTGCCCGTCCACCACTCCCGGTGGGTGACGTACTAAAAAGCCTACGTCACAGGCTATGACTAGTGGAGATTCACAAGGCACGGACTCTAAAAAACAAGTGCTAGAGTACAGACAGTCTACGGAAGCCCTGTCACATGTACTACGAAGCACCATTGGCAGTACAACCACTGCCAACCGACTCAGGACCAGGCAACTAGACCTACCACGTAACGATCCCGAGTCGAACGACTCAAAGACAAGATCATCACAGACAGCAGAACAAGCCGCAAATCGGTCTAATCCTAAGCCACAAGAAACGATGCTCCGCAGAAAACAACTCACGGAGACCTGAGGGAACACCAACGACCCTCAGCACATGTCTGGACATGCAGACCGAGGTAACACGGCACCTCGAGGCATCCAGAACCTGTGTCTCGGACTGGGCAAAACCGCCAAGACACCCGCACACAAGGTCTCCTGTCAACCACTGGGTCACCCCGGGTTGACCGGAACCCGACCAAAACACACAAGCACAAACCCTCTTGGCCACTTCGGAGTACGGTTACAGCCCTCACAGGACATCGGATGATGTCCGCGTGACAATGGCAAACCCCAAGATTAAGCCAAGATACCGGAAACCAAACCACCGGTAAACCACTCTCTGGGCCTAGGCTATCCATTACTCGGCCGCTAGGTCAACCAAACAGTCAAGGAGGACTCACCACGCAACCAGAGGCAAAGACACTAGCGGTCCAAGATTGAGTCGTTAGGAAACTGTAGCAGTCAAGGAGTAGACCGCGCTCAGTGAACCTTAACTGACCTATCTAGAAGACCACCGACGGACAGACACCGCCCTAAAACACAGACAACGGTTGAACCATCAAGGCCAACCAACTTAAACTCTAGACTAGGTCTAAAACCACGGTAACACGAAAAACCGAGGTAGACCACAAGCTACCGAGACCACTCCCTCAAGACGGGAATGCAAGGGAAACCACACACACATGCGGGGGAATCCCACCGCACATACACCAACACACAGCGACTCAATCTAGCGTAACACAAAGCCCAAGATACACGCACTCACAGGCACGCTAATCAAAGCAACTCGACACTTCCTGACATCCCAAAATATGGGCACGGAACCCATGGGGTGTCTGGGACACTCACAAGGCCGAGGGTCAACCATCGGACCACAACCGGGTCGACCAGAGACCAAACCCATGCAATCGAAACAACTTACATAGTCACGGTCACCTGGGGACCACGACTACACAGTCACGGTCTCCTCGGGACCGCGACCACACAGTCGTGGTCACCTGAGGACCACGACTAGCCTGAAGCAAAACGGTGGTAGCGGTCATCTGAAGACCGCGACCAGACAGTCACGGTCGCCATCAGACCGCGACTGGACAGAGGCGGTCTGTCGTAAAACCACGACCCTTGCCGACTCTCTAGACCTGATGAACGCGGTTGCCCTAGGACCGCGATCAGATGAACGCGGTTACTGGTGGACCGCGTTCAGTTCGGAAAATCGTGAACGGTGGGAAAAACAAGGGGAAGGCCGAATCGGCCCGTACCACGCCCCATTCACGCCGTAGTGCAGGGGAAACAAAGCCTCACGATGAATAACAACTTCTGGAGGCGAAAAACCCCACATACATGCATTAAAACAAGAGATTGGGGCGATTTCAACGAATCGACCCTAAAAGAGTCACCGAGGTTCTCGGGCTCCTACCGGCCTCGAATGACCACCGATCAACACAAAACAAGCATGGATGGGATCCTAACATCCCAACGGTCAGTTCAACACTAATCGAGCTACAAATAGTTGCCATTTTCTGACGAACCCAACAAAACCTAAAAATCACGATTTAGGCTAAACAAGCCCAAACTCGGCCGTTTTCTTACCGAACGGCGTGCAATGGCAGGGAAAACGGAGAGGAAGAAGTGAGGAACCGTCACCCTACCTCCACCGAAGAAACCGTGCCCCGAAGGGACTAAACCGCGCCAAAAACCGCGCCGCGAACCGAATCGTCGGCTTTGAATCCACCGTTCGGGATCGCGCCCAAACCGCACCGATCCTCGCTCCATCACGCGCCTCGGCAACTCCCCGACGTCGCCACCTCGCCCCTGGATCGCTCCGTCTGCAGTCGGAGGCGACGGGGTGAGAGAACGAGAGAGAACGGGAGAGAGAGGGAGAGAACGCGAGAGTGAGGAGAGAGAGAAGGGGGGGTTAAATAAAAAGAAATTAGAAATTTTTCTAATTTCTGAAAATCCGTAAAATGCCCCGAAAATGCACTAATTCAGAAAAATACGTAAAAATAGTCGAAACGACCGGCTCAAAGAGTACATCGTCGCTGCAGCATTCATGAGTCGAGGAACTGACAAGTAAACTCACCGTAGGGTTCCGTAACTAGTACGGGAGAAAAATCCACACGGATCGTAAAGCTCAACTCGGAAGCCACAAAAGCGAACCGAAACTCACCGAAACCAATCCAAAAGATCCAATGAAGATCCAGCAAGACCTACCAAGGATCCAGGGCATTACACCAGGTCTACTTGATAGTCCTGAAGTTGGTGTTTAATCCAAATGACTTGTGTACCACAACTCCCTGCAGCCACGTACTCAGCCTCTACAGTGGAGAGGGCCACATAATGTTGTTTCTTGGAACCCCAAGATACTAAACACCCACCTAGAAATTCACAGTGACCACTAGTGCTTTTTCTATCTAGTTTACACCCGGCATAATCTGCATCTGTGTATGCAACTAAATCTAGTGTGTGTGATGCAGGAAACCATAAACCAAGGATGTGTGTAGCAGACAGATATCTGAAAATTCTTTTCACTGCAGCTAAATGTAATTCAGTGGGTCTAGATTGATACCTTGCACACATTCCTACACTGAACTGTATATCAGGTCTTGAAGCTGTCAAATAAAGTAGAGATCCAATCATACCTCTATAGAGCTTGGCATCTACTTCTTTACCTGTCTCATCTGCATCCAATGAGGTATTGGTACCCATTGGTGTTGTAATGTGCTTCAAGTTAGTCATGCCAAACCTGTTGAGAATGTCCAATGTGCACTTGGTCTGGTTAATGAAGCATCCATCCTCTAATTGTTGTACCTGCAAGCCAAGAAAATATTTTAATTCACCTACCAAGCTCATTTCAAATTCAGCAGACATCAACTTAGAAAATTCATTACATAGTTCAGAGCTAGTTGACCCAAAGACAATATCATCTACACATACCTGAACTATGATGAGGTCTTTATTTAAGCTCTTGGAAAATAAAGTTTGATCCACCTTACCTCTGTGGTAGCCCTTGCTGATTAGAAATTCTGTCAGTCTTTCATACCATGCTCGAGGAGCCTGCTTTAGACCGTACGTGGCTTTATTCAATCTGAAAACTTGGCCAGGTTTAGTGGAGAATTGAAAACCGGGGGGCTGTTCAACAAAAACTTCTTCTTTGATAATTCCATTTAAGAACGCACTCTTCACATCCATTTGTTGGAGTTTTATATTCTTGGAGCATGCAAATGCTAACAATATTCTTATAGCTTCCATCCTAGCAACAGGTGCATAGGACTCATCAAAGTCAACTCCAAATTCCCGACAGTAGCCCTTGGCTACTAGTTTGGCTTTATTTCTATAAATAATTTCATCTTCATTCATTTTATTCTTAAACACCCACTTAGTTCCTATGACATTAGTATTTTCTGGTCTTGGAATTATCTCCCATACATTATTTCTCTCAAACTGACGTAACTCCTCACTCATAGCATTAACCCATGATTGATCACTTAAGGCCTCTTCTACTGATTTGGGTTCAATTTGTGAGACCAAAGTAATTAGGTCTTGATTATGAACATTCCTAAAGTGAGACCTAGTTCTAAGAGGATCTTCAAGGTTGCCTAGGATGTTATCTATTGAGTGATCTTTCAAGAATCTTATATTTATTGAAGACTCACCTGTTTCAGCTGGCCCTACCTGGTTAGGAGTATCTGATGTTTCATTCGGCTGAACCTGCTCTTCTTCTTTGTCTTCTAGGAATTCTCCATCATGCATGGAATCCATGTCAGCATCTTCAAAGTTAGCGGCATCTTTTGTTTCACCAAAAATGATATGTGGAGAGTCTTCAACTTTCTGATCAGTTATGTTAAAAACCCTATATGCTCTTGACACTTCAGAGTATCCTAAAAATGTTCCTGGATAGCTTTTAGCATCAAACTTATCTAATTCTTTCTTGTCATTATTATGGATAAAGCATTTAGCACCAAAAATCCTGAAATGAGCCAAGTTTGATTTCTTACCTTTCAATAGCTCATAGGGGGTTTTCTTGTGAATTGGTCTTACCATGGCCCTGTTGATTGTATAAGTTGCTGTATTGGCCGCCTCTGCCCAAAACTTTCTTGGTAGTTGACTCTCAATCTGATGGGGGCATCCCTTGCCCCTCCACTTTTTTTGAGGCTCGGATCGTCGTCGACTTATGCCATTATGTCCGTCATGTGTTCGTGAGTCTAGTCATGTAATTTTTATATTTTATTTGAGTCTTAAACCATGTAATTTTCCTATTATTTGAGTCATGTACCTAGGTTAGTAGGTTATCTACCAAAGTCTTGTGTCATTATGTTGGTTTGTTAAGCTATTGGGCCCAACTAGTGGGCTAGGCCCAGGGGCACCCCTCCCTTGGACTGCTTTGGTCTTTAGTTAGTTTGTCAGGGTCATTATGGTCATATGAAAGTATGGAGCCTATAAATAGGCCTCCCCTCCCTCTCATTGTAACAACTTTTGATGAATATTGAAAAGCATTTGCCATCTCCCTCTCAATATCTCCCTCTCTCTCTCTCTCTCTTACTATCACTCTCTCTAAGTGGGTTGTACCCCCTCTCTCTCTCCTCCCCACCCCAATTTCGAAATTCATTCTCTCTCCTCCCCATTCACCCCTCATTAAGGCCCCTTCCCCTTCCCCATGCACTCATTCAATTCCCCCTCCAACCCCTAGGTGGAAACCCCTTCTCCTAGGCACCTTTCCACTTTCCAAAGCACCCCACCACCTTCCCAAGGCTGAATTAACCCCTCCCAAAGCCCAAATTCAAATTTCCCTCTCCCTAGGGCTGTGCCCTTCCATCTCCCCACCTCCTTAATCACCCTAGGTCGAAATTCCCTTCCTCCCTACAGCCAAATTCGCCCCCCACCTCCTCTCTCACTCATCCTCTCTCTAGTGCACATCCACCCCCCATCTCCACCTCTAGCTGCTCCAGCCCCCCTCTCCATCTATCCCTGCCACTCCAGACCCTCCAGAAGCCCTAGCCACGTCCTTCCCATATCCACAAACCATCAGCCATCACCCCAAGCTGTGCTACTCTCCCTCCCACTCCCTTTGGTCTTGCAAGATTGGAGTTTCAGGTTGCAGGGCGCAGGCAGCAGAGTGGGGTCCTGAAGTTCCATCATCTTCGGCTGCTCCCTGATACTCCTGGTGGAAAGGCCTACATCTATGGAAAGGTCATCCAGAGAGATTCCAAGGCGAGGTGGTTTCGTCGGCATCCGAGCTCCAAGCAGTCCACAGCAGCCATTCTCCCGCGACCTCGCAGAAGCTCTCAGGCAGGGAACCAGAGCTGCAGTCACAGTCCGACCACGGCTTTCTCCCTGAAGATCTGAGCGCCATTTTCGGAGGGCTGAAACTACTACCAGTTAGCTGTCATATCCAAGAAGAAGGACTTCATTCGGCCACCGGAGCTTCCAGTTACCATTTTCTTCGTCGGGGTGTGTCGTCTGCCCCCTGTGGGTCCAGGTTTGACCTGTCCCTGCTTATCCGGCTACCTCGCTCTTCCCTGACCTCCGATTGGGGCCCCGTCGATTCCTGCTCGAAGCTACTCCGACCAAGATCACGTCACCGCCAGGCTCGCCTCATTTGGAGTTCAGGAGCGTCCGTGGTGCCATCTGCAACTCGCTGTACCTGTTCTGCACCAGCCAGAGGAAGAAGTTGCTGACCTGTTCCAGTCGCCGGCCCGACCAGCCCTGAGTTCCAGAGCTCCTGCCAAAATTCAGACACCATCCTCGTCCTGTTGGAGAACTTTTGGTGCAGGTTTCATCAAGATCCACGCTCTGTGGAATTTTTGGCAACATCAACACCGCCCCACTGTCTGGCAAATTTGCAGATTGGCAGAACCGGCGGGATTCGACAAGTCGGGTTCCTTAGCTTAATTCCCCACCCCGCTTGGCCGGCTGAAGGCCCCTCCCTGCGTGGAGGTAGTTTTGAATGTAATAAGCCTAATCCCCACCCCAAGATCACCCCTCCTGCGCGAGGCGTAGTGTTGTACACCTTTGCATTTTCAGGTCAAGCTACATCGCCGCGACGATCGGGTGTATACCCTCGCCTCCCGGCGCGCCCTCGTCTCCGAGCGGGATCGGTGTCTTCACACCGATCAGGTGAGCCACTGATACTAACCTTGATAGCCTTACTTCTGCAAGTTTAGTATTGCTTTGATTGCTCGTCGGACGGTGAGAAGAGGGTCCGTTCTTGTATGTTCATTTGTTGGTGCCCACCGCGGGCCGTGAGAGAGTGCCACCCAAACCCCGCCTTGCGGGCCAGCCGCCCACTAAGTTGGGAATCCTAGACTCTTTGGGGTCAGCCTAAGCCAACTAAGTCCATTAGACTCATTGGGTCTCGCCTCGGACCCTTGCCATCATCCCCCGGCCCCGCCGGGTGATCGCGTGTGCCGTGTAAGTAAGACGCTATTGTGAGAATCATTGAGTGCTTGTATGCTTGTGGATCTAGGTCCTAGGTTGTTCATTACATATTTAGTCATCCTTGGGCTGTGCCACATCAAGTGGTATCAGAGCGGTCATAGGCTTGTCCTCACAAGTCTAGTCTTGGGTCATCATCATACTAGGTCATAGGTGCATCCGCACACCCGTGCATAGCCCACCCAACCTTGCATGACCACTCGTAGTGGTACTCACTATCAACCCAATGCTTCATCTTCCAATCCCACTATGAATCCAAAACCCCAAGGGATACCTACCACTAACACCCATGACTTCCCTGGCCACGTCAGTTACCTCATGAAAACCTTGACCCATGCCAATGGCAGGCTTGATAACCTATCTAGACGACTTGACCAACTAGAAGAAAATTGACCCGTCCCAAGGATGAATGATAGTAGGGCTCCTCCCTCACCTCTCACCTTTGATGGGACTCATCATAATGAGTATTTAGAATGGGAGGCTTCCATGGACCATTATTTCACTTGGTATCCAATGACCGAAGAAGAGAAGACCCAATTTGCCAAAATGCAACTTTCTAAACGCGCTCAAACTCAATGGTTGCAAATTGTCGGGATAAGGGTGCTTAGAAGGGAACCTTCCATCACCACTTGGGGGGACATGAAAGAACAACTTAGGGCTATATATGTTTCCCCCTACTCAAAACACCAAAGCCTAAGGAGCACTTCAACTCCTTCACCCCCTCCTGGCCAACCCATGACCCTAATCTCCCATTCCCCACCACTTCCCACCTATCCTACCCCGACCACCACATCTACATCCTACCTACCAGTCCTCACCACAACTATAGCTCCACAAAACCAATTGGGCCCCATGTCCACCCCTTCACTAAAACCCATGATGTCCACCACTCCCCAACCCAAAACCCCTCACCAAATTCATACCCTACAAAATCCCTTGGAATCCACCACTACCCCTCCATCATCCCCCAAAAAAGACACACCTCTTAAGACCAACACTCCTCACCCAACCCATCTCCCACTCCCAACCCCAACCCCACCATATCCTAGGCCCCCACTACTTCCCCTACCTATCCCAACCCCAGTCCACCCTTACTCACTTCCCCAGGTGCGCACATTGCCGGCTAACACCAACCCACTTACCATAAACCTTCCTACTCCATTGTCCTTGAGAATTGTGACCCCCACACCCACCCAAGTGAGGGTGGTTGCCAATCCGGATCCACCTCCTACCGTAGGAGAAATCCAAGAGCCACATGTCTCACCCACACCTCCTCCTCCAAGTACACTAGAGCCACACACCCTCATCATGGATGAAACCATACTCCAATGGCTCAAGCGAGGCCTCACCATTCCTAGTTCACAACCAAGCCACCTACCCATGGGACATCAATCCCAAATCATTCCCACTCAGCCTCATGTCACTTATCAAACCTCCTATTGTGTAGAAGATTTGGGAGACTTAGTGGCCTATCTACATTGGCAAGTCCACTTGACCGATGTGCTAGCCATGAGGCCATCGGAGTCTAGCACAATTAGCCTAGCTTACCCCACCGTTGGCTCCATCACTTCCATCTACACCAATGGCCAATTTACAAGTGAACTCATACTCCTTCTTCCCATGGAGGAGGAACCCATCACAATCCACTCCCCTACCATTGAGATCCCAAGGACATTGGCCAACCCACCCACTCACTACACCGGCCCCATCATCCTAATAGATGAGGAAAACCCACCTTGTGAAGACCTTGAGAACATAGGACACTTCTCCCTAGGAAGCCTAATCCACGACCCCTTCGATCCCTTCCAAAGGGAGCCTAGTTACCCATATGACCCACCCACCTTACCCACAACCCACCTTTCCCGACCCACCATATTGGACCATGCCCACCTCTTCCAAGACTCGAGCCACACAAAGGGAACCATCGCCAAAGGCGACATATACCTAGGAAGCAAGGAAGAGCTCCTCTCCATAATGTCCACCTTCCTAGATCCCTTTGACCCTTTCACATGGAAGTTCAAAGGCCATTCCCCACCCATACACATCAAAGACATCTTTGGGATAGGAGTACATAAGTCTTGGCACAACACACCACTTGGCATGATTAGAAAGTTGGGTCCATTCATTCACATCACCCACATGTCAAGTAGGAAGCATGAGTGGTCCCTATTTGGGTGTAATGGTCCTCCACAACTCAACATTGGTCTTATGAATGATAGGAGCATCCTTGGATGTCATGGTCCCCCAACATTGGTCACACTTATGCATGATAGGTTCACTTGTGGGTGCCCAGGGCCTCCCTTGTCTAGCAAGCTTGATTGTTACCACTTACGTGATAGATCCACATATGGATGCCCAGGTCCTCCCATTCTAATCAAGTATAGGCATGATAAGACCACTTTTGAGAGTTTGGAATCTTGGAGATCTTCATTCACAAAGTCCATTATGCACCACCCCTCAAAGTTGCCTGATGTCATCCACAAGCATATAGGAAAGAGCAATGAGACTTACAAAAGGCAGGCCGATGCTCGGCAGCACCACTGTGAAAACCACGTGGGAAACTCGGTGATGGTGAGAACGGAGCGGCTCCTTTCGGGGCTTGCCTCCAAGTTGAGGGCACGGGGTTCGGGACCTTCTCGAGTTCTGAGTCGACTTAGTAATAATGCTTATGAGCTGGACCTACTTAAGGGTTTTGGGAGACACCCTACCTTCATTGTGGCAGACTTGGTACCCTACAAGGGCCCCGCGGTGGGACCCAGTGAGGAGCTCGAGCCTTTACCCCACCCCCTTGAGAGAGACACCCACGGTGGGACTCCACTTCCTAGCCTGAGAGGCCGACAAGAGCAGATAGAGGCAATACTGGATGAGCAAAGTACCATCACCAGGCACAGGGTGTATCAGCACTACTTGGTCAGGTGGAAGAATCGTCGCCCAATTGAGGAAACTTGGGCGAGTCGGGAGGACCTGCTGCGACTTGACCTCGACATTCTGGAGCTGGTACTACAGCCAGGCGGACCCATACTCGACGGGGTCGAGTTCTCCCCACCCCGGGGGTATGATGGGGGCATCCCTTGCCCCTCCACTTTTTTGAGGCTCGGATCGTCGTCGACTTATGCCATTATGTCCGTCATGTGTTCGTGAGTCTAGTCATGTAATTTTTATATTTTATTTGAGTCTTAAACCATGTAATTTTCCTATTATTTGAGTCATGTACCTAGGTTAGTAGGTTATCTACCAAAGTCTTGTGTCATTATGTTGGTTTGTTAAGCTATTGGGCCCAACTAGTGGGCTAGGCCCAGGGGCACCCCTCCCTTGGACTGCTTTGGTCTTTAGTTAGTTTGTCAGGGTCATTATGGTCATATGAAAGTATGGAGCCTATAAATAGGCCTCCCCTCCCTCTCATTGTAACAACTTTTGATGAATATTGAAAAGCATTTGCCATCTCCCTCTCAATATCTCCCTCTCTCTCTCTCTCTTACTATCACTCTCTCTAAGTGGGTTGTACCCCCTCTCTCTCTCCTCCCCACCCCAATTTCGAAATTCATTCTCTCTCCTCCCCATTCACCCCTCATTAAGGCCCCTTCCCCTTCCCCATGCACTCATTCAATTCCCCCTCCAACCCCTAGGTGGAAACCCCTTCTCCTAGGCACCTTTCCACTTTCCAAAGCACCCCACCACCTTCCCAAGGCTGAATTAACCCCTCCCAAAGCCCAAATTCGAATTTCCCTCTCCTAGGGCTGTGCCCTTCCATCTCCCCACCTCCTTAATCACCCTAGGTCGAAATTCCCTTCCTCCTACAGCCAAATTCGCCCCCCACCTCCTCTCTCACTCATCCTCTCTCTAGTGCACATCCACCCCCCATCTCCACCTCTAGCTGCTCCAGCCCCCCTCTCCATCTATCCCTGCCACTCCAGACCCTCCAGAAGCCCTAGCCACGTCCTTCCCATATCCACAAACCATCAGCCATCACCCCAAGCTGTGCTACTCTCCCTCCCACTCCCTTTGGTCTTGCAAGATTGGAGTTTCAGGTTGCAGGGCGCAGGCAGCAGAGTGGGGTCCTGAAGTTGCATCGTCTCCGGCTTCTCCCTGATACTCCTGGTGGCAAGGCCTACATCTCTGGAAAGGTCGTCCAGAGAGCTTCCAAGGCGAGGTGGTTTCGTCGGCATCCGAGCTCCGAGCAGTCCACAGCAGCCATTCTCCCGCGACCTCGCAGAAGCTCTCAGGCAGGGAACCAGAGCTGCAGTCACAGTCCGACCACGGCTTCCTCCCTGAAGATCTGAGCGCCATTTTCGGAGGGCTGAAACTAATACCAGTTAGCTGTCATCTCCAAGAAGAAGGACTTCATTCGGCCTCCGGAGCTTCCAGTTACCATTTTCTTCGTCGGGGTGTGTCGTCTGCCCCCTGTGGGTCCAGGTTTGACCTGTCCCTGCTTATCCGGCTACCTCGCTCTTCCCCGAGCTCCGATTGGGGCCCCGTCGATTCCTGCTCGAAGCTACTCCGACCACGATCATGTCACCGCCAGGCTCGCCTCATTTGGAGTTCAGGAGCGTCCGTGGTGCCATCTGCAACTCGCTGTACCTGTTCTGCACCAGCCAGAGGAAGAAGTTGCTGACCTGTTCCAGTCGCCGGCCCGACCAGCCCTGAGTTCCAGAGCTCCTGCCAAAATTCAGACACCATCCCCGTCCTGTTGGGGAACTTTTGGCGCAGGTTTCATCAAGATCCACGCTCTGTGGAATTTTTGGCAACATCAACACCGCCCCACTGTCCGGCGAATTTGCAGATTGGCAGAACCGGCGGGATTCGACAAGTCGGGTTCCTTAGCTTAATTCCCCACCCCGCTTGGCCGGCTGAAGGCCCCTCCCTGCGTGGAGGTAGTTTTGAATGTAATAAGCCTAATCCCCACCCCAAGATCACCCCTCCTGCGCGAGGCGTAGTGTTGTACACCTTTGCATTTTCAGGTCAAGCTACATCGCCGCGGCGATCGGGTGTATACCCTCGCCTCCCGGCGCGCCCTCGTCTCCGAGCGGGATCGGTGTCTTCACACCGATCAGGTGAGCCACTGATACTAACCTTGATAGCCTTACTTCTGCAAGTTTAGTATTGCTTTGATTGCTCGTCGGACGGTGAGAAGAGGGTCCGTTCTTGTATGTTCATTTGTTGGTGCCCACCGCGGGCCGTGAGAGAGTGCCACCCAAACCCCGCCTTGCGGGCCAGCCGCCCACTAAGTTGGGAATCCTAGACTCTTTGGGGTCAGCCTAATCCAACTAAGTCCATTAGACTCATTGGGTCTCGCCTCGGACCCTTGCCATCATCCCCCGGCCCCGCCGGGTGATCGCGTGTGCCGTGTAAGTAAGACGCTATTGTGAGAATCATTGAGTGCTTGTATGCTTGTGGATCTAGGTCCTAGGTTGTTCATTACATATTTAGTCATCCTTGGGCTGTGCCACATCACAATCAGCATGGTTCGGGCCATCTCCACAATGGTTCGATTTCTTCTCTCCACAATTCCATTCTGCTCTGGTGTCCTGGGAGAAGAGAACTTATGTGTTAGTCCTTCACTTTCACAAAGGTAAGAAAACATGGAGTTTTCAAATTCACCTCCATGGTCAGATTGAATTGAACAAATCTTATGTTTTCCTTCTTGTTTGACCTTATTGAAAAATTGTTTGAATTTTTGAAAAGCATCATTTTTGTTGGCTAAGAAAAAGATCCATGAAAATCTAGAGTGGTCATCAATGATCACGTAACCAAACCTACTACCATTGAGACTCCGAGTTCTAGTAGGACCGAAGAGATCCATATGAAGAAGTTCCATTGGTCTAGAAGACAATGACTCAGATCTTAGTTTGAATGACTTCCTGGTCTGTTTGCCTAAAGCACAGGCATCACAGATTTTTGAAATTGAATTAAACTTGATTTTAGGCATGCCTCTGACTAAATCATGCTTGATCAATTTATTCAAAGTAGAAAAGCTAGCATGGCCTAAATGTCTATGCCAATCAAAAGCATCACTTTCAGAGTTAGCAGATAAGCAGAGGTTAGATTCAGACTCAACATCTAAGTCTACCATGTAGACATTATTGGTCCTGTTTGCTACAAACTTAACATGATCAGAATTTATTTCAAAGATTTTGCATGAGTTGTTGTCAAACACAACCCTGTGACCCTTGTCACATAACTGACTAATGCTAATCAGATTGTGTTGAAGACCTTACACAAGTAAGACTTTCTCAATAGAGTTGGTGGAGGACTTACCAACTGTGCCAACCCCAATGATCTTACCTCTGTTCTTTCCTCCGAACTTGACTAGACCCCCTACCTTCATTTCTAACTTGTTGAACTTGGATCGGTCTCCTGTCATGTGCCTGGAGCAGCCACTGTCAAGGTACTATTTGTTGTTCTCAGCTGCCAGGAAGACCTACACAAACGAAATCAAACAAAGTGGTTTGGAACCCAAGATAAGTTGGGTCCAAATACCTCATTCAAATCTTTAAGCAGATGTTTAGGAATCCAGAGTTGTTTGAACTTGTTTTTCTCTTGCATCTTAACTTCGGGTCTATTGAAATTATGACATGAATTATGTCCAACTGGCCTGGAGAATTGAAATCTATTCCAATTATTAGGCTTCTCATCCCTGGGGTATCTTCTGTGCGCTTGTTGATTAACAATTTTTTGAGGGTGAGTGTTATTTCTCCAGTAACTGCTGTTCGGACCCATTCTTTTATAGTAGTTCCAGCTTTTATTCTGATACATTTGCCCAGTCCAGCTACCACTTCTGTTCTGGCGAATGGGCTTAGAGAAATTCTTCACAAAGTTTATTCCTGTTTTAGATGGTCGTCTAGCATTGTTTGTTGAATTTTCCTTTGGACATTGAATGTTCTGATTGCTGTTTGAGCTGGATGGTGTGTCCAGCTTTTCTTTTCCCTTCTCTGGGCAGAAGGTAGTGGTCTTGAACTGAAAGGGTCTCTTGTTAGTTGGATTATAGCCTAAACCCTCCTTGTTGAAATTAACCCTTATTCCCAATATAGAATCCAGATTTGTTTTCCCTTGAACAAAATTTTCTAAGACCTTTTGTTTGTCTTCCAGCTCTCTTTGCAAAGACTCACAATTTTTTAAGAGTTCACTGTTCACTTTCTTAACAGCTTCATACTTCTCTGTGATCACACTATTTTCATTCAGACTTTCTTCAAATTTAATCTTGAGTTCATTGAGCTGTGTGTGAACTTCTTGGTTCTCTGATTTGAGCTTTTCATTTTCCTTTTTTAAAGAAGTAATTTCTTCTAATTCTTCCTTTAATTTCTGATTTTCCTCACTGATTTGAGTTTGTTCTTCAATATTAGCATTTAATTTTCTCTTTAGAACCCTATGCTCTTTACTCAGAGAATTGAACTTATCTAACAGTTCAGCATAGGCATCTTCCCAATCATCAATAGAAAAATTCTCAAAGATATTTGTTACCTCCTCTTCGCTGTTTGCCATCAGGCAAATTCCTTCTTCTTCCTCCTCTGAGGAATTGGCTTCCGGATCTTCTTCCTCATCGCTCCATGTGTAGACCATCGCTTGTGGCTTCTTCTTCTGCACCTTCGAGCTCTTCTTCTGAAAGTCGGGACCCTTCTTCTGAAGATCAGGGCAGTCCCCTTTCATATGTCCAGGTTTCCTACAATGAAAACATGTAATTTTCTTGGTGCTCCTATTCTTATCATTGCTGAAATCAAAATTCTTACCAGAGGGGTATGACCTCTTCCTTCTGAAGGTCTTTCCCTTAGTCCTTAAGAATTTCCTGAATTGTCGAGTGAGCATTGTTTGCTCCTCCTGGTCGAGGTCTGATAGTCCGTCAGACTCGCAGCTACTACTCCCGCTGCTGCTACTTCCCTTGCTGCGGGACACCTTGAGGGCAGTATTCTTGCCCTTCATGTCGCTTCCTTCACCATTCCTTTTAAAATTCATCTCATACGTCACAAGGGATCCTATGAGTTCGGTGACTATCATTGTCGACAGATCCCTAGACTCCTCTACCACAATGGCCTTAGTGTGTCATGTAGGGGTTAGAGATCTAAGTATCTTCCTGACTATATCTCCCTCAGCTATCTCTTTCCCAAACCCCTTAAGACTATTCGTAATCAGTGACAGTCTGGCATACATCTCAATTATAGTCTCCTCTGATTTCATCTTAAACATCTCATATTCAGAGGTGAGGAGATTTACCTTCGTTGCTTTCACTTGAGGTGTACCTTCGTAGATTAGACCCAACTCGTCCCACATTTTCTTGGCCGTCTTGCAAGCTGAGATGCGGGCGTATTCGTCTGGGTGTACCGCACATTGGATGATGTTCAGGGCCGTCCAGTTGAGTGACGAGAGCTTGACTTGATCATCTGTCCACGCGTCCTCGTTTGGTGGCAGATCATATGGCCCTGTAGTGATCACCCTCCACAGCTTGTGGCTCTGCGCCCTGATGAATACTTCCATCCTGTTTTTCCAGAAAAGATAATTGTTACCATCAAAGAATGGAGGGCGGCTGATAGATTGTCCCTCAGCCATGAAGCTTCGAGGACCATTAGGATTACCCTGACCGTTGGCCCACATGATGAAAACCTGCTCTGATACCAAATGATACGCGCAGCAGAAAGTGAGATAGAAGGGGGGAGGAATAGCTCACTCCCAAAATTTGATAAACTCAGACACGATTTATCAACCCCTTAAATTGCAGTGAAGAAGACCTCGGAGACAGGCAACTATGATGACTAGTAAAAGGAATGAGATTGAGAAAGCAATCCACAATGAAGCAATGTGTCAAGTATATAGAGAGCAGCACAACGTAAACAAGCAAACCATAGAAGAGACATGGAACATTTTAGGTGGTTCGATTGCTATTCGCAATCTACGTCCACCCCTTACTTAAGAGAGTAAGGTTTCCTTGCAATATTATATCGCACACAACAGACTCAGTCTGCAACAACCGTTGCCTAACAGCTTGCCTTGAGGAACAACCTCCTCAGTCTTCTGATCGACCAGAAGAAAAACACTGGAGAACTGATGGCGGGAAAATGCACGTCATTAATACGCCCCGCTACCAAATTAAAATATCCGGCCCACAAATTAAATAAACAGAATAGTTAAGTGGTGAGACCGAGTCGAATCCACAGGGAGAAGTAGATTTGAAAGTTGAAAACCTTGAGTTTTTAAAATTTAAAAATCATAAAAATTGAATTGAAACCGCCTTAGGGAGATTTCGATGTAATTTAAAAGGGGTGGAATTGATAGAAAAACACATGAAAAATTATAATGAAAATAGGATGAGTTAGGAAGAGAAATAACTTTCAAACTAGACAAAATTAGAAGAAGTGATAGAAGCCAAAGTTGAAGATCTGAGGGTTAGAAATAACTTTCATGAAGAGTGGAAAGACAGAAAATGAGAGGAAGATAGTTAAAAATATGAAACACTGACATCTATCGGCGTGGATGAACAGTAAACTCGTAAAAGATAGAACTATGGGAAAATAAACATAACTTAAAAAATAAGAAGAATTAGAGGTAATGGTAGAAGAAGAAAATCTAGATCTATAAGAGAGGAACAACGTTTATGGAGAACTCAGAAAGAAAAGAGGACTGGAAGGACTTCAAAATGGAGGAACAAAATAAGGTATCAACTCAGATGAATAGTAACGTGTCAGGATAGAACTTAGAAAAATGTGTAATAACTTAAAAATGAAGAGGAATTAGAGAAAATGATAAAAATAAACATTAAATAACACTTAAAGATGAACAACTTTTCAGAAGATAAGAAATTAAAATAAAGATCATAAAAGTATGTAAACGACTAAGAAAGGGCTAAAATCTTAACAACTTATAATAACATCAACATAACAACCGCAAAACTTCTAATAATTTAAATGGATCACAAGAGTGAAATAAAATGGAACCTGAAGGGGCCTCCTACCCCTCTCTCTATCCTTGCTTCTTCAAATACACCAAAACAACTCTCACAAAATTCTAACAAGAACAAAAACACTGAAAAATGACATTACAAAACTTATTCCCTAAACCATTCCCCAACCCCCCTTTTATAGACTTTAAACAAGACCTCTATTTCTCTATATTGCTCTCTTCCCGTGTGAAGCCACTGGCCATTCTGCCCAAGTCGGCAGCCGACGTGAAGAAAGGCCGTATGAAGGCATGAGAACACCTTCTGCCGCTTTGACCTGCCAAAAGGAGAACCCGTCGAAACCTTAGAAGAGGCCGTTGGCCTCTTTCTCCTGCGTGTGTGAGAACACGTTGCCTGCCGACCATGCGCGTGAGGAGGCCTCCTGGAGCATCGTTGAAGCCCATGGAGGACCCACGTGAAACCTGCCAAAGGAGGGGCCGCTGCCTGACTTGTGAAGCCTGCTGGTGTTAGAATGAGGCATGCACGAAATGGAGCCTCCACCTGCTATTGCTTTGCATGTGCATGGGCCATGCATACCTTTTGAAGGCTCCACCACCTAGGCACATCTTTTCATTCATGAGAGGGGGCTCATATGAGCCACATGAAGGCCATTCTCTTTATGGCTTTTAGCCTTGTGAAGAGCCCATGCGTGGTGCACACACCACGTTGAAGACTCCATTGAAGCCTTGTCAACATGCATTCAACGTAAAGGGCCCATCTCCTGCAAAACACACACATATGTATATAATATATATATAGAATAGATACATTAAGATTATATATAGATGATGCATAGTTTATATGAATACATATATTATATATAGATATGTTATATATATATATAGATATTAAGAATATATATATCTATATATAGGTATATATCTAGATATATAAATATATTATATGAATATATATATATATATATAATATGTGAGTATATATTTATAGTTTTCTTTTTTTCTTCTTTTTTTTCTTCTTTTGAATTAAGATTGGGCTTGGGTCGGCCATGGGCTTTGGCTCTTTCTTGCGCAGACTTGTGGAGTTCTTGTCGAGTGCCTGCAAAATAACATATTTATTTCTCAAATTATAATAATTTCATCAAACTAAGCATTTTGATCAGAAATTGATATTAAGTGTGAGAAGTGTATAATTATTAACATTAAAGCTCATAAAAAGTGTGAATATCATAAATTAACTCATACAAATGCACACTTATCACACCCCCCAACTTACTCATTGCTAGTCCCTTAGCAATGTAAATAATTTTAAATTTAGGACCAACAAGAGTTTAAAATATCTATGCCTCATTTCCAGATCATCTTTCATAGAGTAAACTAAAGATTAGGAATCTGGAAGCATTAACACACACTAACCCTAGATTTGGAAATTAAAGTACATGATCAAGAAGTCATCTTAAAGTTCAATATCACTTGTGCATGTGTAGTACTAAATTCATAACATAGACAATTGCGTCCCCCATTTACTATTTTAAGCAAGTGCCTTTCAACCTTGCACTTCTTAATCAGAGCATTAAGCATAATAACTTTTTTATCTACCTTATTACTTTATCCCTTTGGGATCTCTTTTTCTTTCTTTTTTTCTCTTTTCTATTCTATACACACATGATATTGCACTACCCTTCACTGTTTTACGCGAACCTCAACACATCTTAGGTGAAGCAGGCCCGGTTACACAGATCAAGGTTCCCTTTTCCTTTTGACGCGAACCTCAACACGTCTTAGGTGAAGCAGGCCCAGTTACTCAGAATCGGAGCATTTTTCATGGTATTTTTCTCAATTTTTTTCAATTGTACTTTTGCAATAATTTTGATAGATAACTTGGCAGAAAACTTATAAAAGATCTCTTCCTCAAGAAGTGTAGAATATAAAGCAATATACCCAAAATAGCAGAAGACTTGTCCTACTTGTTTCATTAGCGTGTAACGTGATTTTTATTTTTCTAAAGTGCACATGAACTTTAAAGAGATTCTTTAGATCAGTTTTTCATGGCTAGAGTAAATAAATTTTCCATCATCCTTCTCTAGTCATTTCTATTCAAGAATTATTTTCAATTGAAGCATAAATCATGAAACGCAATTGGGATTTGGGTTCATAAAAAAAATTAGGCAAAATAAGGTTGTAGAAGATAACCTGATTTTCGTCCGTCCCCCCAACTTAAATGACATTATCCTCAATGACATGAACAATATGAAATAATGAACAATGGAAACATGATAGTGTTAGGAAAGAACGGGACAACCTGATGTGTACTTCGACGGCCTTGCTGGAATGAGAGGCGGCACTTGACTTTGAAATGGGTGCAACAGAGGAAGCAATCAGCTCTCTCCCGCCAACTTATCCTTTATTCACACCTGCAAAACAAAAACACAAACCACAATAAAAACTTGGGTTGCCTCCCAAGAAGCCATTTATTCTCATACAGAAATAACAAAAATTTTGGGTTGCCTCCTAAGAAGCGCTTAGTTTAACGTCTTCATCCAGACGCAATGTAGTTCATTAACCAACGGGTGGCATTCATAATAAGCCACCAAGTGATCTTATCCTCTGCTAAACTCCAGCCCTTGTACCATTGGAGGAAAAGATTATATGCATGTGCATGTGGGTTAGAATCATGCCAAGGTGGGTCTAAGAATTTGGATGGAGCCCCTCGGTCAGAGAATGCCAGAGGAATTATCATATCTTCAATTACAAAATATCCCTCTGTACACTGAAGGTCTTTATAAGTGTTAAACACATCAATGTGGACCTTAATGTCCCTTAGCTTTTCTCCTTCATCCTCAATTGAAAAATTGTCAAGCATAATGTTGAGGTGAGGAAGAGTAGGAGTGGGAGTAGTTCCGAAGGATTCCATGAAAGGGATAGTGTCGAGAAGACAAGGGGTAGTGAAAGAGACGTGCTCCTCAACACACGGATGATCATGAAGCTCAAGTGGAATCGACCGATCGGCTAGTTGCAGGATGTAGGGGATTTGTATAGAAGTGCCGAGGTCAGGAACATGTAAAAGATTGAGATCCTCCCCAAAATCAAGAGACACCTAATCAGAGTAAATTTCAAGTGGAGAACCCAGTTCCTCAATTACCAAAGAAGAATGGCTTATGGCCACACTCAATTCTCTCTCCACACTCACATTTTCTTTGTCATTCACTTGGAAGGAGGATTCATCAAATTCAGGAAGGAAAAGTAATGGAATTTGATCATGGACTGGCAAATCCTCTTCCTCTTCTTCTCCCCCCGACTCAAGATCATCAAAGTCATCATAATCCTCTTCACAAATAGAATGTATTTTAGGCATCTCAGGCTGCTCTTCCTTTAAGTCCTCATCATAAAACTCCCCCATTATCCTCTCAAGATCAAAAGGGATATGAGTGTTAGACTGGGGAATCATAGATTAATCATATGGACTTTTATTATCATCAAATGCTGGAAGTTGGTCCTCGAGACTTGTAGTGGAGTTGCTAAGCATTGGATCCACTTCCGTTTCTATGATATTTTTAGTAACCCTGCTCACTTGGGCCTCAAAGTTTTGCAGTTGTTCCTGGAAGGCTTGTTGTTGAGTTTGGAAGAGCCATGTCAATTGATCAAACAAATAGGGTTGATCGTAAGAATCATTTGGGTATGGAGCCCAATTTGAAAAATCTTGTTCTTGAGGACTTTGGCCTGGATTCTTATAAGACTCCCAAGAAGAATCATGTTGATCTCTCCAACCAGAATTAAAGTTATTTGGACATGGGTCAAAATAAGGTGTGGAGAGGTCTTGAGACATGTGGGTTTGTCTCGCTTGGTCCATCCAAGAGATTGTTGGTTGATCTTCCCAGGTAGAGTTATAGGTATCTGAGGATAATTCATAATCAGGCTGAGAAAACCGTTGATCATATTGGCCTTGCTCCGGGGTGAAAGGTAGATCATGGCCCCCTTGGAAGAACTGAGTGGTTTGAGCCTGATCTTAGGTAAATGATGGAGACTGGGCCATCATAGGTGACGGGATCTCATTTTGAGCCGACCACGAATATGGACTTTCATAATAAGTCGGGCTATTTTGGGTGAGATATGAGTTTTGGTTTGGACAACCACCTACATAATGGGTCGGGTTAACCTACTTGTGATCATTGTCATGGCGACTAGGTGGTATGAAATGGTCTTGATCCATGACTAAAAATTGATCAAATTTATGAGCCAATTGGTCAAACCTGTCTAATTTGTGTGCCCAATCCATAGATGAAAATTTATGCGCTCCATTTTTTGTATATTTTATTTCTTCTTCTTTTTTTTGATTTTTTTATACAAACAAATTCTCAAACAAAGTCCAACTTAGATTCACCATCAAACTTGTCCACCGGTCAGGTAACATGTGGGGAAGTGGGAGGCACCCCTTACTTTCACAAGGTCTTAATTAAGTAACCACTTTCTCGCTTATAGCGTTTGCCGTTGACCTCTAGCCTTAGACACCAGTTTCAAAGATGATAGTGAGCCCAAGTTATGCCTTTTTTTGTGTTTTTATTTTTTCTATTTTTTTTAGTGAACTGAGTTAATCCACCATATTTTTTTATTTCTTCTATTTTTTTGTTTTTGTTTTAGAACATTTCTAAGCATGAAAACTAATTACATATTGAAAGTAAAAATAAAGAAACTAAATCTATAGAAAGAGGGTAAGAATACTAACCTTAATTGCATTCCCTCGTTCTTTATTTGGTAAATAAAAAATAACAAGAGTAGAAGATAAAGAAGACTTACCTCGGGGAGACACAACATTTTTTAACATTTTCAACATTTTCTATTTTTTTTGAGCTTTTGCGGATATTTTTATTTTTCTACAAAAATAAGAGTGATCAGTAATATATATACAAAAGAAAGCACAAAGTTTATCAACTTCAAATTCAAACTTGTCCCCGGCAACGGCGCCAAAATTGATGGCGGAAAAATGCACGTCATTAATACGCCCCGCTATCAAATTAAAATATCCGGCCCATAAATTAAATAAACAGAATAGTTAAGTGGTGAGACCGAGTCGAATCCACAGGGAGAAGTAGATTTAAAAGTTAAAAACTTTGAGTTTTTAAGATTTAAAAATCATGAAAATTGAATTGAAACCGCCTTAGGGAGATTTGGATGCAATTTAGAAGGGGTGGAATTGATAGAAGAACACATGAAAAATTATAATAAAAATAGGGTGAGTTAAGAAGAGAAATAACTTTCAAACTAGATAAAATTAGAAGAAGTGATGAAGCCAAAGTTGAAGATCTGAGGGTTAGGAATAACTATCATGAAGAGTGTAAAGACAGAAAATGAGAGGAAGATAGTGAAAAATATGAAACACTGACATCTATCGGCGCGGATGAACAGTAAACTCGTAAAAGATAGAACTATGGGAAAATAAAAATAACTTAAAAACTAAGAAAAATTAGAGGTAATGATAGAAGAAGAAAATCTATATTTATAAGAGAGGAACAACTTTTATGAAGAACTCAGAAAGAAAAGGGGACTAGAAGGGCTTCAAAATGGAGGAACAAAATAAGGCATCAACTTGGATGAATAGTAACGTGCCAGGATAGAACTTAGAAAAACGTGTAATAACTTAAAAATGAAGAGGAATTAGAGAAAATGATAAAAATAAAAATTAATGAATACTGAAATATGAACAACTTTTCAGAAGATAATAAATTAAAATAAAGATCAGAAAAGTATGTAAACGACTAAAAAAGGGCTAAAATCATAACAACTTATAATAACATCAACATTACAATCCCAAAACTTCTAATAATTTAAATGGATCACAAGAGTGAAATAAAATGGAACCTGAAGGGGCCTCCGACCCCTCTCTCTCTCCTTGCTTCTTCAAATACACCAAAACAACTCTCACAAAATTCTAACAAGAACAAAAACACTGAAAAATGACATTACAATACTTATTCCCTAAACCATTCCCCAACCCCACTTTTATAGACTTTAAACAAGACCTCTATTTCTCTATATTGCTCTCTTCCCGTGTGAAGCCACTGGCCATTCTGCCCAAGTCGGCAGCCGACGTGAAGAAAGGCCGTATGAAGGCATGAGAACACCTTCTGCCGCTTTGACCTGCCAAAAGGAGAACCCGCCGAAACCTTAGAAGAGGCCGTTGGCCTCTTTCTCCTGCGTGTGTGAGAACACGTTGCCTGCCGACCATGCGCGTGAGGAGGCCTCCTGGAGCATCGTTGAAGCCCATGGAGGACCCACGTGAAACCTGCCAAAGGAGGGGACGCTGCCTGACTTGTGAAGCCTGCTGGTGTTAGAATGAGGCTTGCACGAAATGGAGCCTCCACATGCTGTTACTTTGCATGTGCATGGGCCATGCATACCTTTTGAAGGCTCCACCACCTATGCACATCTTTTCATTCATGAGAGGGGGCTCATATGAGCCACGTGAAGGCCATTCTCTTTATGGCTTTTAGCCTTGTGAAGAGCCCATGCGTGGTGCACACACCACGTTGAAGACTCCATTGAAGCCTTGTGATGGGGGCATCTCTCGCCCTTCACATTTTTTCACAGCTTTGATTGCTCACCAGCATAACTCCATTGTGTTCGTCATATTTTTCTGAGTCGAGTCATGTACTTTTCATATTTTATTTGAGTCATATCATTGTAATTTTCCTTTTATTTGAGTCTTGTACCTAAGTTAATGAGTCATTTACCTAGCTTAAGTGTCATTAGGGTGATTAAGTTGCATATTGGGCCCAATTCTGTGGGCTAGGCCCAAGGGCGCCCCTACCCCCCTTGGTTATTTGTCTTTGTGTCAAGAGTTAGTGACTTTTTATAAATTGTGGGTTACCTATATATAGGACCCCCATCTCCCCATTTGATGTTAATGAATCAATGAATGAATGAAAATTTGAATTCTCTAGTGTCCAACTTAAATCTTCTTCTTTTGATGAGAAGCCAATTGAGTGGGTGAGAAGCCCCTATCCCCCCCTCTCTCTCTACCTCTCTCTCTCTAATAAGTCATTTTCTCTCTCCTCCACTTTCTCTATATAAAACCTACGCCCCTTTCTCTCTCCTCCCCTCCCAACCACCTTTCTCTCTCTTCCCCCCTCTAATAACTCATCCACAACTCCCCACCAACCCACCTTAACTCCACCCCATCCCCAAGGGAGATTCCACCACTCCCCACTCCACCTTCCAACCACCAACCACCCACTCCCCTTCCCCAAGCACCCTCTCATCTCCTAAGGGAGAATTCCCACTCCCCAAGCCCCCTTTTACCTTCCCCACACACCTCTTCCCATCCCCCAAGACCAAAATTTAATCCCACCCTTAAACCCATTTTCAAATACCCTTTCCCTCTCACCCACCTTCCCAAATTCGTAGCTCCTCCTCCCACCACCTGTTAGACCCCCTTCCAGAGCCCATTCTTCCCTTCCCCCACCTTGGAACACCCCCTCCTAGACCCCCTCACAGCCCGGGCTTTCCCCACACTCATCCACCCCCATTTCCCCCCATATACCCCATTCCCCCCCGTCACCTTCAACCTATAGCTCTCAACTGAAGATCTACAGAAGAGTAGCAATTTTCAGAGGTGACCACGGCTTCCTCCGGACGTTCCTGAAGGCTCAAGAGGCACCGTTAGAAGTGTCTGCATGTCTTCTTCGCAACGGCGGTAGTTTCGTCATCGTCCGAGCACAGTGCTGCCCGGGAGAGCATTTCTCCCTCGACTGCGCGAAGCTTCCCCGGTAGAGCACCTGAACCTGATGGGAAGCTCAACTGCGGCAACCCTAGTGGGAATCTGAGAGAGAGTTCTTCTGTAAAAATATTATACTAAGTCTTCTATCATCCCCAAGAAGCAGAGCCCAGTTTGGAGACCGGATCTGAAAGTTATCAATGTTATTCCCCGGGTACGCGGTTCTGCTTCCACTCAATCTGCACCGACCCTCCCCCAGTGTTCAGAGTCTACCGCCCTACTCCGACAACATTTGGCATCTCCGTTAGTCTTTCTTCGAAGAGGACACGTCAACGGTTTCAACGACTCTGGCGACACCAGATTCTGAGCTCTGGAGCGCTTGTGGCACCCTCTTCATCCTGCTGTTGGGAATCTGAAGTAGTCAGAACTGAAGGTCTGCCACCCTGTTCAAGCCCCTACCCCGACCAGCAGCGGTGTCCGAAGAAATCAACAAAATTCAAGCGTCATCCCAATCCAGCTATGAAGAATCTCCAAGTGGTCTCATCTTCGGAAAAATTCTGGAGTGCCCACAGCATCATGATAACCATCAGTCAGTCCTGAAGCACATACAGCGGACAGAACCGACGTCGGCTTCCTTGTTGATCGCTAGTCCGGCGTCACCCCTCCCCGCTTGGCCGGCTGAAGGCCCCTCCCTGTGTGGAGGTAGTTTTGGATGTAATATCAGTTAACCCCCACCCCTAGATCTCCCCTCCTGCGAGAGGTGTAGTGTTGTAACACTTTAAACAGGTTGAAGCTTCTCCGGCGCGGCGTGCGGGTAAGCCCGCGCTTCCTCGCTCGCCCTCGTCTCCGGTCGGGATCGGTGTCTTCACACCGATCAGGTGAGCCACTGAACACTTCTCTTTGCTGGATTTCCTTGCTTAATTAGTATTGCATCTTAGTGCCGTCGGCGATAAGAGAGTGCCCGAACCCGAATTTGCTTATAATTAAGTGACTACCGCGGGCGAGTTGCGAGAGAGCCATTAAATCCCATGCCATCGGCATGCTGACCGCCTATGAGAGTGGGCATCCCAGGACCCTTGGGGGTTCAATCCAAAGCTAGCCAACCTCCGGAGAAGTGAGGTCCCATCCCGAACCCTCACCACTATCACCAGGTTGCCTACGGGCGCAAGAGTGCGCTTAGCGGGTGAGTCCGCTCGAGTAAAATCACCGGTCCGTGCGTTGGTTGCTTGCTAGGTCCAAGGGGCATTTGATCTTGTGACTATCACCCCAAGGTGTTGTCACATCAAATTGGTATCAGAGCAAGTTCACAACTTGTCTCTATCAAGTTGGTCCTAGGGCGCATTTACATTTTGAGTCACCCGGTGCATCACCCTTGTCCACCATCATGACTACCTCATACTTGGCATATTCGCCCCTCTTAGGCCAATTAGAAGCCTTTGTTTTTGATGGAACCCACCCTAGTATATATCTAGAGTGGGAGGCCTCCATAGATCGACACTTTGGGATGTTCACTCTATCACGGCCTATGCAAGTCAACTATGCCAAGAGTTTGCTCTGGCGCCAAGGTAGGAAAGAATGGGAGAACATTGTAGGTTTGAGAGAAGCCAAAGGGGAAGCACCCATTGAATTTTGGGATGAAATGAGGGCCAATCTTAGAAAGATATATGCACCCCAATCCAAACCTCTTCAACCAACCGATCTTCCACCCCCGACCCCAACTCCAACCCAAGAACTTCCCCAACCAAGACCAACCCAAGTCCACCCTTTTTCACCACCCCGGGAGTACCATGCACTGACCATTATCACTCCACCCACCTCTCCTAGTTCGGGTCCTCATCAGCCGCACCCCTAACCATGAATGAGTCCATACTCCAATGGCTTAAGCAAGGCCCCACCATTCCTAGCTCACCACCTTACCTCTCACCCTTGGCATATCAAGTCCAAATTGTGCCCACCCGGTCTTCCCATGTCACACTTCAAACCTCCTACTTTGTGAAAGGCTTAGAGGACCTAGTGGACTGTTTACAATGGCAAGTCTACCTGACCAATATGCAAGCCATAGGACCATTGGAGTCTAGCCCCATCTACTCTAGTGGACCCTTCCTAGCTTACCCCGCCACCGGTTCCATCACCTCCATCTACACTAGTGGCCATTATACGAGTGAAATCCTCCTCTTTCTCCCCAAGGATGAGAAACCAATCTTGGCCCACTTCCCACCCATCAAGATTCCAATTGCTTTGATTGGCCAACCCACTAGAGACCTTGGCCCAATTATCTTGGAGGAGGATGACTCACCGTTTGGGTACCTTGAAGACATAGAGTGCCACCCTCTAGGAAGACCTTTACACTACCCCTTTGATCCCTTCCTATGGGAGCCTAGACCCCTATGTGACCCAACCACCTTATCAACCACCCACCCTTTCCTACCCTCACCCACCGATGAGCCCAACCTTCTCCTCAATTTGGAGCTTCTTATATTGGGTAGAAAGCCAAGCCCTCCTCTCATGGCCGACCCACTCACCAAGAACATTGGCCCAATTATCATGAAGAGGGATGACTTAGCACCTTTTGAGGACCTTGAGGACATAGAGCTCCTCCCCCTTGGTAACTCATTTTATGATCCCTATGATCCATTCCAATGGAAGTCCAAAAGCCCAAACATAGGAGACATCTTTGGCACAAGAATGCATAAGTCTTGGCATACAAAACCACTTGACATGATTCATAAGTTGGGTCCATTCATCCATATCACCCACATGTCAAGTAGGAAGCATGAGTGGTCCATATTCGGATGTAATAATCCACCTTCATTCATCATGAGCCTTAAGCATGATAGGAGCATTCTTAGATGTCCGAGTCCCCCGGCATTTGTCACCCCCATGCATGACCGGATCACCTACGGATGCCCCGGCCCTCCAACCTTTGTTAGGAAGTCCATGCATGATAGGCCCACATTTGGTTGCCCCGGCCCACCAAGGCTCATCAAGGTTTATATGGCATCATGGCATGATAGGTCCATCTATGGATGTCCTGGTCCACCTTTATCCACACATATTTTCACACACCCACCACCCCGTAGTGCATGGCATGTGTATCCAAGCAAGCATTTAGCAACGAACGGTGAGGTTCTTATTGAGCGGGCAATAGCTCGTAAGCGCCACTTGGGATTCCAAGTAGGCAACTTGGTAATGGTGACATTAGAATGGCTCTACCATAGGGTCACCCCCAAATCGAGGGCACGAGGACTTGGACCTTCCATGTTCCGAGTGGCTTTGGCAACCTGGCTTACGGGTTGGATTTACATATGAGATTTTGGGATATACCCCACTTTTCACGTGGCGGATCTAGCACCCTCTAAGGGGACCGCGGTGGATCCCAGTGAGCACCTTGAACCTACCCCCACCTTTGTGAGTGACACCCTCGGAGAGCCTCCACATATCAGCTTGAGAGTCCGACGCGTGCACACGGAGGCAATACTAGGCAAGCAGGGTACCATCGCCAGCAAGAGGGTGTGCCCGAGCCACCTTGAGAGGATGAAGAGCCGTCCCCCGGCTAAGGATGCGAGGCTGAGTTTGGAGGTTGTGGCTCGCCCGGAGCTACATTGGAGGACCTCTCCCCTGGAGGACCCATACTCGACGGAGTCGAGTTCTTCACATCCCGGGGGTATGATGGGGGCATCTCTCGCCCTTCACATTTTTTCACAGCTTTGATTGCTCACCAGCATAGCTCCATTATGTTCGTCATATTTTTCTGAGTCGAGTCATGTAATTTTCATATTTTATTTGAGTCATATCATTGTAATTTTCCTTTTATTTGAGTCTTGTACCTAGGTTAATGAGTCATTTACCTAGCTTAGGTGTCATTAGGGTGATTAAGTTGCATATTGGGCCCAATTCTGTGGGCTAGGCCCAAGGGCGCCCCTACCCCCCTTGGTTATTTGTCTTTGTGTTAAGAGTCTGGGACTTTTTGTAAATTAAGGGTTGCCTATATATAGGACCCCCATCTCCCCATTTGAGGTTAATGAATCAATAAATGAATGAAAATTTGAATTCTCTAGTGTCCAACTTAAATCTTCTTCTTTTGGTGAGAAGCCAATTGAGTGGGTGAGAAGCCCCTATCCCCCCTCTCTCTCTACCTCTCTCTCTAATAAGTCATTTTCTCTCTCCTCCACTTTCTCTATCTAAAACCTACGCCCCTTTCTCTCTCCTCTCCTCCCAACCACCTTTCTCTCTCTTCCCCCCCTCCAATAACTCATCCCCAACTCCCCACCAACCCACCTTAACTCCACCCCATCCCCAAGGGAGATTCCACCACTCCCCACTCCACCCTCCAACCACCAACCACCCACTCCCCTTCCCCAAGCACCCTCACATCTCCCAAGGGAGAATTCCAACTCCCCAAGCCCCCTTTTACCTTCCCCACACACCTCTTCCCATCCCCCAAGACCAAAATTTAATCCCACCCTTAAACCCATTTTCAAATACCCTTTCCCTCTCACCCACCTTCCCAAATTCGTAGCTCCTCCTCCCACCACCTGTTAGACCCCCTTCCAGACCCTATTCTTCCCTTCCTCCACCTTGGAACACCCCCTCCTAGACCCCCTCACAGCCCGGGCTTTCCCCACACTCATCCACCCCCATTTCCCCTCCCATATATCCCATTCCCCCCCGTCATCTTCAACCTACAGCTCTCAACTGAAGATCTACAGAAGAGTAGCAGTTTTCAGAGGCGACCACGGCTTCCTCCGGACGTTCCTGAAGGCTCAAGAGGCACCGTTGGAAGTGTCTGCATGTCTTCTTCGCAACGGCGGTGGTTTCGTCATCGTCCGAGCACAGTGCTGCCCGGGAGAGCATTTCTCCCTCGACTGCGCGAAGCTTCCCCAGTAGAGCACCTGAACCTGATGGGAAGCTCAACTGCGGCGACCCTAGTGGGAATCTGAGAGAGAGTTCTTCTGAAAAAATATTCTAATACAAGTCTTCTATCATCCCCAAGAAGCAGAGCCCAGTTTGGTGACCGGATCTGAAAGTTATCAATTTTATTCCCCGGGTACGCGGTTCTGCTTCCACTCAGTCTGCACCGACCCTCCCCCAGTGTTCAGAGTCTACCGGCCTACTCCGACAACATTTGGCATCTCCGTCAGTCTTGCTTCGAAGAGGACTTGTCAACGGTTTCAACGATTCTGGCGGCAGTGGATTCTGAGCTCTGGAGCGCTCGTGGCACCCTCTTCATCCTGCTGTTGGGAACCTGAAGCAGTCAGAACCGAAGGTCTGCCACCCTGTTCAAGCCCCTACCCCGACCAGCAGTGGTGTCCGAAGAAATCAACGAAATTCAGGCGTCATCCCAATCTATCTACGAAGAATATCCAAGTGGTCTCATCTATGGAAAAATTATGGAGTGGCCACAGCATCATGATAACCATCAGTCAGTCCTGAAGCACATACAGCGGATAGAACCGACGTCGACTTCCTTGTTGATCGCTAGTCCAGCGTCACCCCTCCCCGCTTGGCCGGCTGAAGGCCCCTCCCTGTGTGGAGGTAGTTTTGGATGTAATATCAGTTAACCCCCACCCCTAGATCTCCCCTCCTGCGAGAGGTGTAGTGTTGTAACACTTTAAACAGGTTGAAGCTTCTCCGGCGCGGCGTGCGGGTAAGCCCACGCTTCCTCGCTCGCCCTCGTCTCCGCCGGGATCGGTGTCTTCACATCAATCAGGTGAGCCACTGAACACTTCTCTTTGCTGGATTCCCTTGCTTAATTAGTATTGCATCTTAGTGCCGTCGGCGATAAGAGAGTGCCCGAACCCGAATTTGCTTATAATTAAGTGACTACCGCGGGCGAGTTGCGAGAGAGCCATTAAATCCCACGCCCTCGGCGTGCTGACCGCCTATGAGAGTGGGCATCCCAGGACCCTTGGGGGTTCAATCCAAAGCTAGCCAACCTCCGGAGAAGTGAGGTCCCGTCCCCAACCCTCACCACCATCACCAGGTTGCCTACGGGCGCAAGAGTGCGCTTAGCGGGTGAGTCCGCTCGAGTAAAGTCACCGGTCCGTGCGTTGGTTGCTTGCTAGGTCCAAGGGGCATTTGATATTGTGACTATCACCCCAAGGTGGTGTCACATCACCTTGTCAGCATGCATTCAACGTAAAGGGCCCATCTCCTGCAAAACACACACATATGTATATAATATATATATAGAATAGATACATTAAGATTATATATTGATGATGCATAGTTTATATGAATACATATATTATATATAGATATGTTATATATATATAGATATTAAAAATATATATATATCTATATATAGGTATATACTGAGATATATAAATATATTATATGAATATATATATATATATATATTATATGTGAGTATATACTTATAGTTTTCTTTTTTTTTCTTTTTTTTATTCTTTTGAATTAAGATTGGGCTTGGGTCGGCCATGGGCTTTGGCTCTTTCTTGCACAGACTTGTGGAGTTCTTGTCGAGTGCCTGCAAAATAACATATTTATTGCTCAAATTATAATAATTTTATCAAACTAAGCATTTTGATCAGAAATTGATATTAAGTGTGATAAGTGTATAATTATTAACATTAAAGCTTATAAAAAGTGTGAATATCATAAATTAACTCATACAAATGCACACTTATCAAGAACCAATCTCCCTTCCTTTGCACGCAGCAATGGGAACCCTGTGCGGTTACTCCCAAGTAACTCACACAACCAGAGGATCAACCTCTCTTCCTCCACGACAATGGAGGGAAACTGGAGAACCTCTCCCTTCCTCCGAACAGTAGAGGGTAACAGAACGGAGTGAAAGTAAAGGAAACTTGAAAACAAAAATGATCGATGAACGATAATTTTCACAGAAAACAAAAGCAATATAGCTTCCATAGAAGCAGAAGTTCACATTCACAATCTCTTCTCTCTCTCTCAGAAGTTTTTCTCTCAGCTCTAGATGGAGTGGGTAGTCTCTGGTTTTCTCTCTTGATCCACTGCTCTCACGCTGCTCTTCTTTTCTCACTGTTCCATCCTCTCACCCTCGAACCCTTTCCTTAGCATATATATATATATATATATATGTCCGAGCCAGATCCTTGGGCGTGTGGATACCACGTTTCCCGCCTGAAAGGTTGGGGTACGTGTGGAAATATTCTGGACCTCTATCTACCTCGGATCACGTGTCGTCTTCCTGGTGAATTGCACAGAAAAATTGTCAGAGAAGAAATAGTCATTTTGTCACACACACTTAGCACAATTCGTATTAGTGTAAGGAATAAGAAACTAGAAACTGCACTGAGTACTAATTCCCAAATCAACTGTTGCAGTGAATTTATTTTGCCAGAGAAAAAAGTTTGCACCGAGTCAAAGAAATAAACATTGACTATGACGGGCAAGAAAAACACCGATATGGAATGAAACAGAAGTTGCACCAGCCCACTTTAGCTATTTATAGGACTTGCACCGAGTCTAATAGACCCGATGCATGAACTGCACCAACCTCGTTGCAACAGAGAATCGAATAGGCTAGATTATGCACTGAACATGATCTTGTTTTAAGCAAGGCATGCACCGAGTTGTGTTCCAATCCCTTTGACTAATCAAGGTTTGCACCGAGATGCATTAGCACTGAAAAGACAACGATAGATGCAAGTCAAAGCTTGCACCGAGATGGTTTTGCACTGAGGTGTAGGAACGACCAGCCTGACCAAGGCATTCTGGTCAAGAATTGCACCGACCTCAAAAGTTGAGCTACAGAGACATGATATGCACGGACCTTAGAGGACACGACCTAGAGAAATGCATAGAGACAACATATGAACCTGATCAAGGACTTGCACCGAGGCAAGCACTTTATGTAAGAGATGCAGAACTTGCACTGAACTTAAATTGCCTTAAACAGAGAACGAGAACATGTAATGCACGGACCTAAATCATGCTATAAACACATACCTCCTTCATGCTTAGAAACAAGGATATATACCGTATAAAGACAAATTGATCTATAGTCAAAAATAATTGATTTATAGTGTAAGACATCATCAAAACTGCAGGGATGCAACAGGAACAACAGCTTCCAAGGCAATGGACTTTCGAAAAGGACCATCCGCCGGAGAATGTGATCGGCAATGTTGAAGACGGAACAAGAACACGAGCCTACTTCAGGGAAGTTAAAAATCAAGACTATATTGCATTACTTTCCCAGTTTGAACCTCACTCTATTGAAGAGGCCTTGAAGGATGAGTCTTGGATCATGACTATGCAAGAAGAACTACACCAGTTCCAAAGGAACAAAGTGTGGTTCTTCGTGCCATATCCTAGAAACCACTCAGTGATCGGAACAAAGTGGGTTTTTCGAAACAAAACAAACGATCAAGGAGTGGTAACTAGGAACAAGGCCAGGCTAGTAGGTAAAGGCTATAGCCAAGAGCTTGGAATTGATTTCGATGAGTCTTTTGCTCCAGTAGCAAGACTCGAGGTAGTGAGAGTTCTATTAGCATTTACATGTTGTAACAACATTAGATTGTTTCAAATGGATGTTAAAAGTGTATTTTTGAATGGCTACATACAGGAGGACGTGTACGTGGAGCAACCACCGGGGTTTGAGGACACGAAGCATCCAGACCATGTGTACAAGCTAGACAAGGCACTCTACGGTCTGAAACAAGTACCTCGGGCATGGTATGAACGGTTAAGTGAATTCCTCATTCAAAATGGATTCAAACGAGGTAATGCTGATCAAACCCTTTTCACCAAGTTGAATGGTAAGGAAATCTTAATTGTTCAAGTTTACGTAGATGATATTATTTTTGGCTCTACCAATGATGCTCTCAGCAAAGACTTTGCCAAATTGATGCGAAGTGAGTTTGAAATGAGTCTTATGGGAGAAATGACATTCTTCTTGGGATTGCAGGTCACACAGATGGCTGACGGTATGTTCATACATCAGAAGAAGTATGCAATGGAGCTGCTGAGAAAGTTCAATCTGACCTCTACCAAACCACAACCAACTCCCATGTCCACCTCAATAAAAATTGATCAAGATGAATCAGGTAAATCCGTGGACCAGAAATTCTTTAGAAGCATGATAGGCTCATTGCTATATTTAACTGCCAGTAGACCCGACATCCAATTTGCTGTGTGTTTGTGTGCTCGATTTCAATCAAATCCAAAGGAATCACACATGTCGACTGTTAAACGTATTTTTAGATATATTGCTGGTTCAGTTAATTTAGGATTATGGTTTACGCGTAATTCGAGCATTGATTTAATTGCTTATTCTGACGCCGATTATGCAGGTTGTAAGGTGGATTGGAAAAGCACCAGCGGGTACTGCCAGTTTCTTGGGGGATGTGTGGTCTCATGGGCCTCCAAGAAACAAAACTTAGTGGCACTATTAACCGCCGAAGCCGAGAATGTGGCTGTCGGTAGCTGTGTTACCCAGGTGCTATGGATCCAACAACAAATGATTGGCTATGGCATTTCCTTCAAAAACACATCAATCCTTTGTGATAACACATCAGCCATAGACCTGTCAAAGAACCCTGTTCATCACTCTCGCACCAAGCATATTGAAATTAGACATCATTTCATTAGGAATCATGTAAGCAAGGGTGATGTAGAAATCGGTTTTATTGAAACAGATCGTCAAATTGCCGACATTTTCACCAAACCTCTTAGTGAAGAAAAATTCACAACATTTAGAAGAGAACTAGGGGTCTGTAGGATAGATGAGTCTGCATCATGATCATATGCATTAATGTGTGTATAGGTCACTGCATAACTTGCATTTGCATTAGTGTAATGCATAACTGAATTTTCCTTTGTCATACATGTGCATTATGTTGTGTGAAAAACAAAAGAAAAATCAAATTGTGTGAACAATCATGCTGATGTGTTTCTGCATTTCTTCTATGTATATTGTATACACACATGTTTATTGCTATTTCTATGGTCGAAATCACCTTGGATATAATTACATGCCAACAACGGAGCACAAACTGATCAAAGTCTAAAATCCGGATCATTGGACCATAAACGTCGAACATAATCTTAGTCGTTTCCTCAAATATCTCCCCAATTGATTTCAACCCTTAAACAAATCAATTTTCCTTGTTTCCAACATGAATTTATCATTGGGGACTAGAGCCGAACCTTGTTGATCTTCCATTTCACTTCAGTCACAAGCCTTATTGTCAAATTTAACGGAAGGGTCGACCCCAAGGGTCGACCCTCGCGGACCTGAACTGAAGGGTCGACCCTCGCAGATCCGATATCTGGCTGGGGCCGGGGTTATAGGGGTCGACCCATTGAGTCGACCCGTTACGGTCGAGAGGATCTAGCCGCGTCCGAACCGCCTTTCAAGTGGGTGGAAACCCTATGTTTCCCCCTTCCCATCTCTTAAACCCCTCAAGCCCCCTTCTAACCCTAGCTACCACCTCTTGCAAGCTCACAAATCATCTCTTGGCACCCAAAAACACTCCAAGCCCTAGCCGCAGTTTCTCTGGTGGCCACCCGCGCGCATCTCCTTCTTGCGGCTCCAAGGGTCATTTTTGCTCTTCAATCCAACTGAGGTAAACTCTTAGTGAGTGTGGAGGATCTCTAATCCATGTTTTAGTCTTCCAAGTTGAACCATCGCGTTCTACACCCCATCAAGTGATTCTTCGGTTTGTGTTCAAGATGGCCCCAAGGAGACGCCCCTCTCGCAAAGGAGTTGGATCGAGCTCTACTAGGGAAGCTGGTTCTAAACAGGTCGCTCAAGCTGCATCTCTTAGAGGCCACCCATCGGCCAGCAAGGTCTTGGATCGGAAAGTTCTCCGTCCCCGGGCGGTCGATTTCGGTAATCTAACCCGCCATATTCCAAGCCTTGTCGATATTCTTTGCAGTCAACCAAATCTGGATTTTTTCATGTCTGCACATCGCCGCATTTATCCCAATATGGTGCATCAATTTTATAGTAATTTGTCTATGGCCGGTGACACACCGATTACACAAGTGAATGGGATTCAAGTTATCCTCTCAGCGGAGCTTCTAAGTGCTGCTTTTAATTTATCAATTGAAGGATATGCTTTTGGCGATATTTTGGTTCCAGATGAAACAGCCTATCAATACATGACATCCGAAGATAAGGGTGATAAGTCACTTGCTGGATTAAATGCTAATCATTTTCCTCCCTTACAACACATATTGCATCGGATGATTACAACCATCCTACTGCCGCGAGGGGGAGGTCATGACAAAGTCACTGAAATCCATATGTTCATATTCTATTGTTTCTTGGGTTGTATCTCAATCTGTTTTCCCGCACTTATTTTGGAACATATGTGTTCAAGCATGAAGCACAAGAACAGAACTTTTCCTTATGCCGCTGCTTTGACTGCCATTTTTGTATACATGGAGCAAGATCTGTCCAAGGAATCCTCCCAAACTATTCGAGAGGCTGATATTTTTACAATGCACTCCATTTGTCACAACATGGGCTATGAACTCAGAAATGGTGAGCTTGTTCGCCAACTGAAAAGTGCCATTCCAGCCGACAGTTCTGATGTGGAAGACGAGGATGATGGAGAGCCGGCCGGTGAGGAACAACCCCATGCTCCTGCTGCAGAGATGCCCTCTGAGACGATTCAGATGCTCATGGATCGCTTAGATTCTATTGTTGATCGGTTAGACACGTATGGGGAGACTTTTGATGCTATAACAAAGGACCTTCATGATCTGAAGCTTTCTCACGATGAGTACACTCAGTCTTTCACCGACACCTTGGCCGATCAAACCCACATGTTACAGAAAATACTGGATTATATTCGGCGTCCATCACGTCCATCCACTCTGGCTGATGATTGAAGCGGATATGCTCCTGCAGCATGGCACCCTACTTATCCTTATTCACCCCCTCCTTTTTGATGATGCCAAAGGGGGAGAACTTTTAGGCATATATGTGTGCCTCGGCTCTTCGGCTACTTATATGATATCGTGTCTTGTATGCTTGCATGCATGTGTGCCTTTATCATACTTTCTGTCCATTAGTAGTGTTGCATTTAAGTAGTGTTGCATTTAAGTTGTGTTGCATCTCAGTTGCGTCTCATGCATTACATATTGTCATTTGCCTTTGAACTCAGACCTTGTTCATCTTTAAATTATGTTGTCGGTAGAAATCTTGCCTTTTATGGTCAATCTTATATGTTTGGATCGGTATGGTTCATGCAATAATGTTTCTTGAATGATTCATGTGCAGTATGCATGCTTTATTCTTGATATGGAGGTTGATGGTTGAATTCCATAAATGCTACATCTTTTTTGAAGTCATATGTTTATGCAAGGCATATAGTATTTTGTCATCATCAAAAAGGGGAAGATTGTTGAACCCCCTCCTTGTGAGTATACTAAATAGATTTTGATGATGACCAAACACTATATATTTGTGTGAATTGAAATTGAGTTGTTCTAACATGAAAAGTTTTGAAAATGCACATCCTTGATGTAGACTTGGAGCTTTTGGAGGTACAAGAGTAACTTCGTCTGGTAAGGCGTTTGAACTTAAATTGCAATGCTAAATCTAATTCAGAATATATGTCTTTACAGGGCAAGGAATGTGCCTAAGTGCTTAAGGAACTCGAGGACGGTTGGTAAGATCGACTTCAACTTATTGGCCTTTGACTGTGGGGTTTGAAGTTCATTATTTTGATCTCAAGGGTTAATTTGGTTTAGGTCTTATCTAAGCTTAAATGGTTTGGATTTCATTCCCTCTCATGTTTTAAAAACTATCTTGAAACCCCCTGACTTGTTCTTGGTCTTAGTGGGCTTTTTAATCTACCATTTGGATGTTCTGGAACAAGGGTTGACCCATTGGGTCGACCCCTAGGTCCCCGGGTACAAAACAAATGGGCTTTTGAACTCTAGCTGAAAGGGTCGACCCCTTGGGTCGACCCCCAGACGCAAGGGTCGACCCCAAGGGTCGACCCCTGGTAGTTTGATTTAAAAATCCGTCGGATCCTTTTCACCACACCTGCAAGGGTTGACCCCAAGGGTCGACCCATTCACGTGAGGGTCGTCCCCAAGGGTCGACCCCTGATCATGTTATTTAAAACCCACACGGATTAGCCCCGAGGGTCGACCCCAAGGGTCGACCCATTGGCCCAGAAACCCTTAAACCCTCATGAGGGTCGACCCCAAGGGTCGACCCTTTCAGTCTCGAACCCGAGCCGTGAATTTTGACTTCCGTGGCATCGCACCAAAAGTCGTCCCAGCATCCCTAAAACATTCCTAAAATTATGGATCTGGTCTCTAGGCCATCCCTGACCATCCTATACCAATAAATACATATCATTTGGGTGGAAACCCTAAGAGAGTCTTGGTGAGATTTGAAATTGGGTTTCCTCTCTAAACCTTGTGTGTGCAGGGTCGCAGCAGTAGCTCCAAGCTCCACTCCCACCTTGTTCAGAACCTGAAATCGAAGGGAAGAAGCTTGAATGAAGCCTCAAGACCATCTACAACTGAAAGCTACGTCGGATATCAAGTTGCAACCTTTGTTCGTGCGGCACTGCTTCATACTTCCTCCAAGATCGTTCTTCCACTTGCAGAAGTGCTGAACTACATCCGGAGAAGCGAAAGGGGGAGCTTCAACCACGATAAACATTTCTTCACTCTCCATTTTCTGAATCCTTTTGCTTGAGCTTGTGCATCTGTTGTAAATCTTAAATCAGATTCTTGTGTGTGGTGTTCGTGTTCGAAAACACGAACGTGTGTGTGTGTATGTATGTTTGGTAGCCCAGATCTGGTGCCGTGTGTGTGTGTGTGTGTTTGCTGTTCTACACAGTGTGTGTGTGGCTCACTTCATAGTGAAGTCTTAATGGTGGACGTAGGGGACACGACAGTGTACCCGAACTACCTAAAAACTTCGCGTGTCACTTGTGGTTTGATTTTCCGCATTCTTTGTCGAGTGGGATTTACGGTGAGTTGAGCGTACACCACCTCTATCATCAAGCACCTACCCTTATCCACACCCATTCACAAGTGTGATCATGTTCGAGTGAGGACTAGTGCTTGTATGTTTAATTAACTAGTTTTCACTTGGAAGTAATTTTTAATTGGCCAATCAATTCACCCCTCCCCTCTTGATTGCCACCATTCGGGTCTCAACAAGGTGGAACGGATACCTTGGAAGTAGAAGGTTCGCCTATGAGGATGCTGAAAGTAGACCCTCTTCATCCCACAATCCGCCACCGCTCCATGGGCCTCGAGCCAATCCATGCCCAAAATCACATCATAATCCCAAAGCTGCAATGCATACAACCTGCCTGGCAAACTTTGCCCCTCGATCCAAACTGGAACCTTCTCGAAACAATACGGAGTGATCATGAAGTCACCAGACGGGAACTCCACCATCAGATCACAAGACATCTGGGATACCGGGTCCTCAATACTCAGCGCAAAATCTTCTGAAATAAACGAATGGGACGCGCCCGAATCAAACAAAACCCATGCGCGCAACCCAAAATCATAACAGTACCTTCACAAGCTGCGACGACTCTGCCTCTGCCCTGGTGATGTGAGTAATCTGGCCTCGAGCTCTCTGCCTGCCCACACTCGCTGACCGTGGTAGTGGCGGAAACTGACCACCTTGCTGAAACTGCTGTTATGGGTACTGCTGCTGCTGAGGAAGCTGGGGTGCCTGACGCGGCCACTGTAGACAGTCACGTGCCATGTGTCCTGGCTGATCACAACTGAAGTAGATCACCGACACTATACACTACCTGCCTGGATGCGACTCGCCACACCGGGGACACCCCGAACGAGATCCACCGATCGAACCCTGCCGCTGGAACGGTGCCGACTGCTGAACAGTGCCCGAAGAAGCCTGCTGCTGATCTCGGCCTTCCTTCTTCTTCTTCCGAAAACTCTTCCCGAAGAACTTCTTCACCTTGGCACTGAAAGATGCAGATCCTACCGTTGATGCCGCCGGAGTCGAAGCTCCCGAACTACCCGAAGAAAGCCGGAACGTGCTCTGCTGCTGAGTAGTCATCTGCTGGATGCGGCCTGACAAGGACTGCCCCTAGCTAATCAGTCCCCGAGTCCTCTGCATATCCATCTCCAAGGACGCCGCTACACGAGAAGCCGTCTCCAAATCAGTGGCATCATTCGCAATCAAATGGTGTCTCAGCTCCTGCCTCAAACCCTGTACGAACTGTGCGATCTTCACCCTCTCATGCTCCATGATATGAGGTGCATAATGACCCAGTTCAACAAATCGGGCACTGTACTGCAACACGGACATGTCACCCAGGACCATCTCCAAAAACTTACGCATCCTCTGCGTAGCAATATACTCTGGACAGTAGGCACGCTCGAAAGCACTGACAAAGTCACTCCACACAATCTGCTAAAGGGGACGTGACTGAAAGGACGTCTTAAACTCGGAAGATGACCATTCCCTAGCCGTGCCATGCAACTGGTTGTAGGCCAACATCACCTTGTCCTCCGCAGTACACCGCATGGAACTAAACACCCACTCCATCTCGTCGAGCCAACTCTGAGCCATATCAGGGTCTGGCTGACCGCCGTAGTAAGGTGGATGGAACTGCATGAAATCCCTCACAGCTCGGCCTGGCCCACCCCTGGTCGACGAGCCCTCACCAGCCTCTCCGCCGAACTACTGCGACATAAGCTGGTACATGCCATGGAAGAAATCCTTGGCCCCCAAAAACCTCGCAGTATCCACTACCTCGGTGGCCGCTGGTGGCACTCTACTCTGCTCCTCCTGCACCTCCTGAACCTCCTGCCGGATCTCCTGAGCCCCAGCTGACTACCCCTGGTGAGAGCGAGTGCTCCGCCTCGGCGCCATACTCGCTCCTGAAGCAAAAGACAGAAAACATAAAAATGACAAGGTCAATGAAAACACACGATGCCCAATGCCAGCGTCAACTGTACATCATCATTGTGGACTAGTGGACCACTATAATTACTTATGATTCTCGTATAATCTCACAACCGCGCTCTGATACCAGCTATAACGACCCGAGAATCCAATTACCGGGAAGGCCCGATAACACGAGACTCGCATCGCCACCCACGAGCCCGAAGACTCGGAAGGGTTAAAGGATGGTGTGGAGACTACACACGTATCACAAATAATCGCAGAAATTAAACAGTTTATATGATCAAGCAAGAAATAAATTAGAACTTTACATGGGACATGGTCCACAAGATAAAACAAAATAACAACAGTAGTCCACAACTCAAACAGAGATAAGAAAGAAAAGTACAGCTACACGGGACATACCCCGGCTCTGACCTCTGGCACTAACGCTGGGCACCTGAACCACACTAAGCCTCAGACGCGCTCCTCTGAGGCCGCGCCTCACTTGAAACACGGTGAAAACAAGCAGAGAATGAGTCTCGGAGCAAGACTTAATAGGGATCACTCGAACCCTACCTCGCAAAATGGAAAACTGCTACACTAGTAGTAAGCGAGTACGTTGGAAGGAAAAGCTCTGCAACTACAACACCGGTCTCATGACACGAAAACTGACACACGTGCCATGGCGAAACAACCAGAACTCAACGGTCAACCTCACGAAAACCCGAAGGTCGAAGTCACAGAGTCTGACAGTCTGTCACTCCCGACTCGGCATGAGTACCTCCCACTAGAAGCACAGTCGGCAGTGTCCCCTGACGTCTTACACCGCACCGCATGTGACCTCCTACCATGCCCTAGGGTAGAGGCAAGGACACCGTACAGGTAACCACAAAGCAAGTGACTAGCCGGGGTCACGCTCGTCAGCGTGTGTCCAACTGACCTCAACCACGTGTGCACACACAGACCATGCGTTCTAGGTCTGGCCTCTAACTGGTTTTCCCCTTGAGCCGAACTCTGGCTACAGACGAGGGGCCCGACGGAAACCAGTCTAAAAACCATCCTCAGGGTAGCCTCTCCACCACTCCCTGGTGGGACCACACGCGTGTAAGCATGCTACGACTAGTGGAGGGCCACTGAAGGAGTAGACTCTCAAGTCAACAGAAAACAACGTCCGAACCCGACGAAGCACGGGGACCATCCCACGTACCAGCACCATCGCATGGTGACCACGGTCGGAGAAGAAACGGGACTGCGGACAACCTAGCGTAGCCCAGAGCCTGACGGTCCAACATAGGAGCGTCACAGCTCTGACGGTCTATCTCTGGACCATCACAGCCGTATGACGGTCCAACGCAGGAGCGTCACACGTTCGATGCAAAACAGGCCGTGACGCGCCAACCCTAGTGCGTCACAGTCTCTAACGCGCCTAGTCTGGTGCGTCAAAAGACAAGAGGAAAACAACCGTGACGCACACCTCTAGGGGCATCACAATCTCTAACGCTCCAACCCAGGCGCATTAGAAGGTGGCGATGCGTCCACTTTGACGCTCCCACATAGGGCCATCATGAAGCTCTGACGCCCCACCCTGGGTACGTTACAGGCCCTGACCCCGAACGGTCAAATCATAACGGTCGGATGCCACCGGTCGAATCGTCACCTGACGGTCCAACCTAGGCGCGTCACACGCCGTGGCGGTCTATCGTGGGACCATCAGGCCCACTAACCACCCAATTGGCAAAACATACCCTGTGACGCACCTACCTTGGAGCGTCACAGGCTGTGGCGGTCACTGGAAGGACCGTCACACCGTCTCGACGGCGAAACGATGGGAAATGCCTAAAAACACCAACCACGCCCCCATGCCTCCATAGGAGAGGGGGAAATCAAGGGGGAAGCCCCCTAAGGACCCCTAGCATGCATCTAAGCCATCAAAACGCTGAATCACGACCTAAAAATAATAGATCAGGCGAACTCTCCCCAAATCGAGGGTTTTAGATAATACTTAGTTCATTACTTCTTAATCACTGTCACCACGTTGACCTAGCTTCTAGCCGGCGGCCATGGATGGCGGGGCGGGAGTTCCCGACCCCCCCGCCATCAAGTTGGACGGAGAATCTACGCTGGGGGAGCCTGGGCGTCGACGGACATTTGCCCAAGCGTTGCTGTTCTCCCCCTTGAAGACAAAGCTTCATATTCCCCTGAAGGAGCCGAGCTTCACCGATCAGGGTGAGCCGGCGGTTTTCTTCTCGAAGGCAGATGTTCAAGCCACTATGGAAGCATTAAGGTTCGCAGTAATCGCCAAATGCTCCTATGGCAGACCTGCATTCCGGAGATCAAGTCTTGCCTCTCACAGAGAATGGGTCTTTCTGCTGATTTCGTGATAAGCCGTCTGAATCAAAGACATATTCTTCTCCGTTTTGGCTGTCAAGAGGATTTTTTGCGGATTCTTATTCAGAAGCATTTATATATTAAGGGTTTTCTCTTTCGCTTCTTTAGGTGGTCTTCTGATTTCGACTACAAGGCAGACCCGGCCTCCGCCCCTGTTTGGTTGGGTTTTCCGGAGCTACCAGCAAACTTATACAATGAAGACTGCATTCGCTCAATAGCAGGGAATTTTGGTTTGGTGCTAAGGGTTCATGACAATACCTTAGCTATGACAGATACATCGGAAGCTATTGTGTGTGTCGAATTGGACTTGTCAGCACCTAGGAGGGAAAGAATATGGATAGACCTTGAGGGCGAGGGCTTCTGGCAAACTGTGAACTATCATAGGGTACCTCAGTTGTGTTCCTTCTGCCATAAATTGGGACATTCTGTCCAGGAATGTAAAAGGAAGATGGGAAAGCCGGAGAATACTAATCGCAATACTAACTTTCAATCAACTCAGCCCCTACAGGTGTATAAAGTAAAGGAAGTTGGCTCACAGGGTTCTCGACAAAATGCTACAACATCAAACAGGTTTGATGCTTTACAGGAGGAAGAAAACAATGCAAGTGCCCATCCCAAAGCAAAATCTAATGAAAATGGTGAAGCTCAAAATCCTTATAATTTAGTTGCGAACAGGGAACCAAAGGCATCTCACCCAGGAGGTTTGGGTAATATGGCCTCAGATCATGTGCCAGCAAACGAAGTGGAACTCCCTTCAAACCAAATTAGGCAAGCTCAGCCTTCACAGTAGAACAGTTTTGAAGATCGTCAACACTCCTCTGATGATAATACAGAATCAGGTGCTTCAAAGTCCGACAAGGATCACTCTTCGTCCTTAGTATTATGCCAAGGCCAAAGCATTGGTATTGATGGAATACATAGAGGAACATCATCTCAAGAAAATATAAGTAACACACAAAATGGGGGAATTTTGGAACATGATGACATCTCCACCACTCAGAAAAGATTATACAAATTTAGCAGCAATGTTGTGGATTTATCAGTAGCAGATCAGTCAAGGGTTGAAAATATTTTTATGCCAGGTAGTTTGGTGAAGAAGGCAAATGAAGTTACAATATGTGATGAAGGGTGCAACATGACTACAAAAGTAAGTATACTGAAACAACCCATCACCATGGCTAAAGCAAAATCTATAGCTGGTGGAATGCATTGCCCCCCCCCCCTCCCAATTCCAATGATAGAACCCACTCTGATATGAACATTAGGGGGATCGGAAATGACAGATCCGTGAGAAGTTTGAAGAGCCACATCAATAGAGATCATGTGCAAATGGTTTGTATCACAGAACCTAAAATTGCTGTTGACAAGCTAGAAAGAATCAGACAAAGACTTAAATTTGACAATGCAAGTGCAAATGTAGAGGAAAACTCCAAAATTTGGCTCTTCTGGAATTCCAAGATTAATGTTCAGTGGTGCATCGGCATTTTCAGTTTCTCACTATACAGGCTCAGGCTGGGGGAAGCACTGACTGCTACATTACATTCATTTATGCTTCGTGTGATACTAATGTGAGAAGGGACATGTTTGATGAATTAATCAACTTCAGTGGTACTGTCAACAAGCCCTGGATTCTTGGAGGTGATTTTAATTCTATCCTATCCCCTGAGGAAAAGGTGGGTGGTAATATGGGTTTTATTAACCCGATGATTGATTTCCAAGGATTTGTGGCAGCATCAGGTTTGCTAGATGCAGGATTCTCCGGAAGCTCCTTTACTTGGTCTAACAACCAGGTGGGCACAAGGAATATTCGAGCAAGATTGGACAGGGTCTTGTATAATGAAAGTTGGGCTGCCCAAGCACCTATTTTATCTGTTAAACATCTACCGAGGGAGCCATCTGATCATTCTCCAATGCTGTTATCTATTCCTGCATTAAGTCCTGGACCGAGTCGGTTTGTTTTTCAACATATGTGGCTTGATGATAGTAACTGCAAACTAATTGTCCAGAATGCATGGGAATCCTACCAAACAAGACATCATAATGCCTTCTTTACTCTACAACATAAACTCAAAGCTCTCAAAAACTCCCTAAGACAATGGAATAAAGAGCACTTTGGAAACATTTTTGACTGCATAGCCCAAGCTGAAGAAAAGGTGGCACTGGCCGAAGGAAGTTTTGATTCTGACCCTAGTGAGGAGAACAGAATGACTCTGCAAAGTGAACAAGCAGAATTGCGTAAATTGTTACACAGGGAAGAAATTTTTTGGGGCCAAAAGGCAAGAGTCAATTGGCTTCAACAGGGAGACAGGAACACAAAATTTTATCACCTTCATGTTAAGCAGAGGAGAGCCAGGATGGCCATATACAGATTGAAAACTGATAGTGGGGAATGGTGTGAAGACGAAAATATCATCAAAGTAAAGGCTGTTGAATTTTTTAGCAATCTATTCAGTTCCTCTGATCATCAAGTCCAGACAGCACTGATTGAGAACATCCCACACCTAGTTACTGACGAAGACAATTTACATCTCTCAGGTCTCCCAGAAGCTGAGGAGATAAAAGCAGCAGTCTTTAGCCTATCTCCGGACAGTGCCCCTGGGCCGGACGGATTCACGGGGTTTTTCTTCACTTCATGTTGGGACATTATAGCTGAGGATGTCATTAAAGCAGTGCAATGCTTCTTTAAAGGTATGCCTATGCCGAAGGGCACCACTTCCTCTCTGATTGCCCTCATTCCAAAGGTGGCATCCCCTTCCACATTTGCAGAAATGAGACCAATCAGCTTGTGTAACTTTTCTTATAAGATTGTCTCAAGAATTATTAGCAACAGGATGACCAATATTCTTCCAAAGATCATTTCTGCAAATCAAGGGGCTTTCATCAAAGGAAGGAACATTGTGGATACAATATCCTTGGCTTCGGAGATGATGAGGGACATTGGGAGGAAAGTGCGAGGGAATAATTTGATTGTTAAACTGGACATGGCAAAAGCATATGATAGACTAGAATGGGACTTCCTTCTTCAGGTCATGCAAGCTTTTGGGTTCTCAACAACCTTCTGCTCTCTCATAGAAATGATGCTCAATAACTGCTGGTTCTCAGTCATTGTCAATGGCTCCCCCACGGGCTTTTTTAAGTCGACTCGAGGGGTAAGGCAGGGAGATCCAATGGCGCCTGCTCTATTCATCATTGCAGAGGAGGCTCTGAGTAGGGGCATCACAACTCTTTTTGAAAGGGGACAGATTCAGTATTTTCAGGTGCCGAGGAGGTGTTTACAGGTTTCTCACCTCCTGTATGCAGACGATACACTCATTTTCCTAAATGGTGCCTTCAGGAATATCAGAAATCTGCTTGCTTTTATCAGGAGCTATGAAGAGTCCTCTGGCCAACTGGTTAATGTTGGTAAAAGCAGTTTTATTATATCCCACAAAGCCAACCATGCTACTATCCAAAGGATTTCTGATATGACTGGCTACCAGCATAAAACTAGCCTGAACTCTTACCTTGGTGTCCCACTCTATGAAGGTAGGAAGAAAGTGTCCAATTATAAATACCTGCTGGAAAAAATCTGTGCAAGATTAGAAGGATGGCAATCAAAAATGCTGTCACAAGCAGGTAGAGCTAGTCTTATAAACTCTGTTCTTCAGTCCATTCCCCTATATACTGCCAGTGCGTCTTGCCTGCCATCCACCATCATCAATATAATAAACAGAGTTTGTGCAAATTTCTTCTGGAGCCAAAAGGAAGGAATGAGGAGACAGTGGATCTCTTGGTCTAATATCACCAAACCTATAGAGGAGGGAGGCCTTGGAATAAAAAGCCTGAAGCATACTCAAATTGCAATGGTGGCTAAGCAGATATGGGGTATCACTCAAGGATCCTCCCTGTGGTCCAAATTTGCACAGTCCAAGTATGTGACAGGCCATCTAAGTTCTATAACTAAGCCTTTCCCATCTGGTGTTCGAAGGGATATTTTTAATTCAGCCAGGGAGATTGTGATTGACAATACAAGATGGATTCCCATGGATGGAAAATCCATCGACATTTTAAAAGACAATTGGTGCGGAGTAGTGATTGATTCCCAAGGACATGCTCCCAAGTCTACCCTACTGGAAGCAAGACAAAATCACTTCAGTGAGGTTTGGTCTCACGTCCCCAACCACATTGCCGAGATGGTTCATGCAATGCAATTAAACTCGAAGGCTAACAAATGTGTTTGGGCTGCTACCAATGATGGTCAGTTCTCCTTCAAGTCAGCTTATAATTATGTTCGGCCACGAGGTAATATCCGAAAACCCCTCAAAAAGATATGGGATCAACACATATCTCCACGGGTATCCATGTTTTGCTGGAGACTCTTATACTTGGCAGTTCCGGTTGATAGTGCCATCAAGAAATGTGGTGTGTGTATTCCATCCAAATGTGTGTGTTGCATTGACAACCATCAGGAAGAAAGTCTAAATCATTTGTTCTTGGACAGTCAGATCGCCAAGGCTTTATGGAGTCATTTCAGCATCCTCTTTGAACCCATGTGCAGGGGCTACACATCCATAACTGACAAATGTTGGGACATCATCAACTTGGCTAATACTGATAATCCATATGGATATGCAGGGATTTTTACTATGTTGTACATTCTATGGGAAATATGGATCCACAGGTGCAAAACTAGGTACGAAGGTACGGGCGGTAATATTCACAAAATGCAACTGCACATCAGGAACCAGGTAGCCTACTCCATTCAGCAGAAGCAATTCAGCAAAGTGTCTTCCTCTGAGGAAAAAAAGACCATGGACCGTTTTCAATTCACATGTATTACAAAAGGCAAGATCCCAAGAATTATCATATGGCACTGTCCGAGCCATGGTTTTGCTCTTAATGTTGATGGAGCAAGTAGGGGTAACCCAGGCCCGTCTGGTGGGGGCGGCTGCTTGAGAGGAAGCAAAGGTGAGGTTTTACATGGCTTCTCATATTATTATGGTGAGGGGACTAACCTAATGGCTGAGGCAAGAGCTCTTCTGGATGGGCTGAGGATGGTGGTCAAAAGTCGGCTTCCTATGTCAATCATATACACAGATTCAAAAGTCATAGCAGATATGACACACTCTAATAAATCTCCTCCTTGGACAATCTACAGATGGTGGGATGAAATCATTGACATTCTCAGGATAAATAAATGGGAAGTGCAGCATATCTATAGAGAGGGAAACACAGTAGCGGATGCCTTGGCATCTTATGCTTGTAAAACTCGGCAGAGTCATGATTTCAGAAATTGGAAAAGTCTCCCTAGCCAGGCTCGTGGCTGTGCCATTGTGGATGCGGCAGGACTCCCTAGCTGGAGATTTAGATAGATCCTTTTCTCACTTTTTGAAGTTCCTTATTTTGCTCCCAGGGGTATGCCCCGTGGTAATATTGTACATGATTTCATTCATTGGCAATAAAAATTAGGGCCTGATGCTTCGGTTGGTGGTTGCACATATTGTGCACCCCAATAGTAGTATCTTAAGGTCTCATTTTATATATATAAAAAAAACTCTCCCCAAATCATGGAAAACCCCAACCCGGCATGGAAACCCATCTCTCGGCCTCCCCTCGGGCTAGAAACCACAGGAATGGAACGCGGGGAGCTAGGGAACGTCACCCTACCTTGATCTCTCCTCGAGGCACGCCGGATCATCCACAAACCGCGAAGAATGCTTGAATCCCTCGTTCCTCCTCACACTTCCCACGAATGCCGCACGCCACCGGGATCATCACACCTCCACTGCCGTCGCCGCGCCGTCACCCCGCCGCCATCCATAGCCGGAGAGAGGGTCGGAGTGGTCATCGCCGGGAGAGGGGAAGAGAAGGGGGGCGCCGGTTCTCACGGTGGGAGAGGAAGAAGAAAGAGGAAGAAGAAGAAAAGAGAAAAAGGAAAGGAAAATAGGGGGGGGGGTTTATAGAAAATCCAGAAATTCTAGAAAATATCAAAAAATAAAAAATCATGTTTCCGTGATCTTCAGAAAGCACTGATCGCAACGGTACCACTCTCGTCTAGGTGAACGACTCGGTTCACTCGCAACGAGATTCCGAAGGATTTGCCGAAACCCGTATTGGAAATCAGAAAACACGCGCGGAAAAGCCGCGGACGCACTCCAGGCCTCCGAAACGACTCCGTATCGCGCCGATCCGAACATGAAAGATGTCCGAAACAAAATTTCAGATACAACGGAGTTGGATACTCTGAGAAAGCATATCTGGGACATAAAAAGAAGGATCCGAAAGATCCAGGATATTACAGTCTTGACACCAGCAAGTAATCTGCCGGTCATTGTTTTACATGAGCATGAATTAGCTCCAAAGCCAGCCAGTAAATATGCTTTGTGCATCATGGTTGACATTAACAAAGTGGCAGTTAAACGATGCTTGGTGGATACTGGATGTAACGACCCAAGATCTGGATATCGGGAAGGACCCGATACCATTCAAATCCTAGCCCGCCGCCCACGAGTCGGAGGACTCGGAAGGGCTAAAAGGAGTGTGGAGACACAAAGAAATAGGAAGTAAATTAGGACAAATTAATAATTAACAGAAATAAATAAACAACTACTACAACAACAGAGTCCAGTCCAACAGAAAGTACAGTCTAAAGTAGTAAAGCGCACCACATGCCGAGTGAACACTCGGCCTGGTGAGCGGGCAACTGAGAACCTCCGAACAGCACCCTCAAATCTCGAGGAAGAACCGCCACACCTGAAAAGTGGGGATGAGTCTCCAAAACAGAAACTCAGCTGGGATCCCGCGGAACCCCAACCGGAAACAATGGCGGTAGAGGAAAGGAAAGCTACGACAACAGCAGAAACATCGAACTGGTGGCCGGTCAAAACTCGGCACTACAGCTACTCCTACTGTACCAGAAAATACACCTCGATCTCATGGTCAGGGGCTACCGAACCATACTAGTACCACATACCGAAGTAAAAACCCACGGCAACCACGCCGTAGAGGCCTATCTCCCAGGACACGGCCAAGCTGGACACGCTGTCCAAGGTGCAACCCCGACCACCCGGTCGTGGACACCGCACCAACAAGATGCAACCTCAGTAAAGCTACTAGCATCAGTCTCACGAGTCGAAAACCGACACACGCGTCACAGGCAAACAACCGGAACTCAACGGTCAACACGACCAGAAACCCGAAGGTTGAAGTCACAGAGACTGACAGTCTGTCACTCCCGACTTGACAGGAGTACCTCCCACTAGAAGCACAGTCGGTAGCGTCCCCTGAAGTCTTACACCGCACCGCAGGTGTTCGCCTAGCATGACAGCCCCCGACGGAGGCAAGGACACCGTACAAGTAACCACAAAGCAAGTGACTAGCTGGGGTCACGCTCGTCAGCGTGTGTCCAACTACCCCCAACCACGTGTGCACACACAGACCATGCATCCCAGGTCTGGCCTCTAACTGGTTTTTCCCTTAGCCGGACTCTGGCTGCAAGACGTGGGGCCAGACGAAAACCAGTCTAAAAACCATCCTCAGGGTAGCCTCTCCACCACTCCCTGGTGGGACCACTAAACGTGTAAGCAGGCTATGACTAGTGGAGGGTCACTGAAGGAGTAGACTCTCAAGTCAATGGAAAACAATGTCCGAATCCGAAGAAGTACGGGGACCGTCCCACGTACCAGCACCGTCGCACGGTGACTACGGTCGGAAAAGAAATGGGACTCATAGTCCATGGGCCACGCACCCGTCCACGCAGAAACGCAGAAGCATGGTTCCCAAGGCAGCTCACAGGCCACCAAACCGAATCCCACTCTCAGAGAAAAGCGGGAACCCTCCAACCCAGGCTGGGCAACTGGACTCGCAATCCAAGGCCTTACTCATGGCCCACTCTGAAACCTTTTTTCGGAGAAACTCACGGTGTGCAAGGAACCCTCGCTGCACTCGCACTGACGCACGGTGACTCGGTCAAGCGTAACACAAAAGCCTGGAACACGAGGAGTCACCCGGACTCTCAAACCCACTGGCACGCAAAACGAGGTAGCACGCTCCTCCCGACACCCTCAAGACACGGACACAGAACCCTCGGGGTGTCTGGGACATTCACAAGACCGCAGGTCGACCACTGGGTCCCAACCGCGTTGACCAGGGACCTACCCAACGTGAAACGATCACGGCAAGCACGAAGAACCACTTCGGCATAACACAGTGCCTGGCGATCTATCTTTGGGCCGTCACAATTGTAACGGTACAAAGGTAGGCCGCCATAGCACTCTAACGGTCTAACTCAGGAGCGTTAGATGAAAAAGCAACGCTGGCTATGGCACACCCACCCTGGGGCGTCATAGCCTCTAACGGACCAAGCCTGGTGCGTTAGAGAACGGAGCGAAACAGGTTGTGATGCACACCCCTCGGGGCGTCACAACCCCTAACGGACCTACCCAGGTGCGTTAGAAGGAAGGATATGTCAACTCTGACGCACCCAAGCAAGGGCGTCACGAGGCTCTAACGGTCCACCTGTGGTGCGTCAGAGTCTCGTGACCCTGATCGGTCAAAAACCATGATAATGGATGTAACTGTCGAACCCAGGTGCGTCACACCCTCTGGCCGTTTATCGTAAGACCGCCAGAGTGACCAACGGCCTGCCGACACTACAAACCCCTATGACGCACCCCTCTTGGGGCGTCACGGCATGTAACGCACCCACCCTGGGGCGTCACAGCCTGTGACGGTCACTAGAATGACCGTCACACCATCCCGAGAGCGAAATGGTGGGAAAACCCCAAAAAACTTCACCACGCCCCCATACCTCCATGGGAGAGGGGGAAAACAAGGGGGAAGCCCCCAAATGACCCCTAGCACGCATCTACGACCTCGGATCGGCCCGAAACGCGGTGAAACGGTAGATTGGCTCACGAGCCCTAAAACATGGATTTTTCCCAAAAATCCCCAAATATGCCCGCTCGACTCACCGCGACCTACAAAACTTGCGAGAAAGGAAGCTCACGAGGTGGGGGTCCATCTCCCTACCTCCACCGAAGATTTCGCGCGCCGTGGACGCCGATCCACGAAGAAAATGCCGTTGAAGCCTCGCCGGGACATGAACTCACGGCCGAGCTTCACCGCCCCTCCACCGCCACGATCCTCATCCATCCTCGCCCGTGCCTCGTCGGCGCCATCCCTGCCTCACCCGTGCTCCACTCCGTCGGCCGTCGGAGAGAGAGGGAGAGATGAGAGAGCGTGAGAAGAGAGAGAGAGAGAGGGAAGAGAGAAATGAGAGGGGAGAGAGAGAAAGGGTTAATATATATAGAAAAACCCAAACATTCCAGAAATTCATAAAAATACGAAAAATTACCTCCGTGATCCTCGGAGTACGCACAACGCGCTGGTACAGTCCTGGAGTCAGAGAACGCCACGACTTGCCCTGCACAGAGTTCCGAAGGTGCATCAGAGAAAAATACGTATAAAACCCAAAATACACTCCGAGACCCACTAAAATAATCGAAAAATCCGGGGCATTACAGCCCTCTCCCCTTAAAGGAATTTCATCCTCAAAATTCGGGACAACCACGGGAACACGGGGGAAGAATACCGTAACTCACTAACAACGCCGTTAGTGCCCCAGCATAGAAAACCTCGATTCACACGAAAAACTCTGGACCTGAGGGACGCAGCCAGACTTACAATCATGAACAACACCTCGCTCCGCGCGCCGTGCACACCGGCCACTAGAGCAGGCACACCAAAAAATGCAGTCCGATGTCACCTCAGTCACAACCAACACAATCATGGCATTACTGCCACCGTCTCGCTTATCGAGGGAAGGTAGTCCTCGACATGAGAAACAGCTACCGATCCATCCTATGGTCGGCGGATAAATCGCACATCAGCTTCACAACCAGCTGACCGGTCGCACACCCTTCTCAAGGGATCAACCAATACAGAGCCTCCACTAGCCCACGCAGCCACCTCAACAGACCGCAACCAGAACATCGGCTCAGCACCTAGAATCACCTCACACATGGCAAGCTGAAAGCCAGACATATCACTGTGCCAACTCTGTCAGAAGACAAACTTCGACAAAGCCCATATCCCGTCCAGAAAGGCACATTATAGAAACGACCACCAAAGGTCTCACCTGCACACAGCCCTACCCGTTCACGACGCCCAACCAACAACATCTTTTGTCTGTGAAAAGACCATCCACTGATCGCCAGGTACACGTCAACGGGAAACCTCCGCTTGCTCAAGTTCTTCCTTCTTTCCTAGTCCTCCACTAGATCCGAAGGGAACATTCCAAACCTCGGCAAGCCATCCGTTGACTCACGCACAAACCAACACCACAACCAGGCCTATCATTACACCAACACTAGTCTTACAGGGGGAGCACGATGAAACCAAATGACAAGATCCTGGCGTCTTCGGTCATCACCTCGCTCGACTCAGACTTATAGGGGAACCATCCCATGCTGGTCACCAAACCAGGGATAACCATTGTGACACCAACGTCCCATCAAGGACCACCAATCCGACACCAATCTCACTAAAAGGCATCCGCCCACAGACATCACTCTTCCATCTTGTCTCATCACATCCCTCAACTTAATTAATCCAAATGGACACCTGCCAATCCCGATTCCGCCCTCACCACTGAGCCACGGGACACCACCTGAACACTCATGGCACACGTCTCTAGGGGATAAAGTGCCAACCAAAATTACGGCAACCAGGTCGCCAGCGCCACGACCAATGCACAATGGGTCCCTAACAATACACATCTTACCATGGTCGACTACGAGACTAGCCTTACCAGTCACTCGTAGCTACCAACCGGAACCCAAAATCTCTCAGAGATCACTTCCTCAAAACACGATCTCAACCGAGGACACAACCTCCAATACAAGTCGGGTACCAAGTCACCGACTCTGACCAACACGTCCTCGACCTCCGTCAGGCTACATCCTCAACAACCCCATCCGCATCTAACACCGACGCCTGACACGGCTTCCCTCATATGATCAGGGTACTCATGCGGCGCACTAGCCAGCACATTCCCCAACACTCCATCCTACCAGTGCCAAGAACCTGATACCTCAAGCAACAGCACGGCAACAACACGTTTTCACACAGAGGAACCAATCCTTCAATGCTCAACGCAAACTCAGAAATCCGCCCGTAGCAACCAACGCTACGATCATGAACCAACGGGTTACAAACCCACCAAGCTTTCGCTGCGCACTCTGATCCACACGCACAACCACAAATTCTCGGGAACACCGCCCAACCGGCACTCGCCCTTCCGGTAAAGGGCCAACACACCCTCACACGACAAGGGAATAGGCACAACTTCTCATAGGCAACCACCTGGCCAAGATAAGGAGCACGTCTCGCACGGACTTCATGGCACACAAGGCCAACCAATCCGGACACATGATGCAAGACGGCAATCTTAGCCAAACACAATTCTCTCCAGCCAAAGGAGAAATCGATCGCACTTCCGACCAACAGAAAACTCCACGCTCGACCTGACCTCAAACATTGCACACGTTGAGAACAACACCTTCCAATGCCAAGAAAACCATTATCTCGTCAGGTCAGCCCCTCTGACACACTCGGCGAGTGTCACGTCGGACCACAATCACAGCATCTCTTGGTGCACAACCGCTGCAATTCCTCGAACCACAGCACACCATGCCAAGAGCCGCGCACGAGCCATAACGACAACCGTCGACGCTCATCCTCGAGTCCTGAAACTCACCATGGAACCTTCACATCTCAACTCAAATCCAAGGTGATGCGGGACGGGACCACGGACACGATAAGCTAGCGGTCGTCCCTTAGCGAGGGAAGCGTCGGATGTGCACGGTTGAACAACCGGCAGTGAGCTAGGGTGGTCGGCTCTCAATTGTGCCCGGATCGGGTCACTGGACGGTCAATCTCTCACTCGCAGCAGTGATATAATAAATTAAAAGCGAGCTAGGTAACCCTACACATGCTCTCTAGCAGCGGCATAAACAAGCATATATAGAAATAAGCGGAATGCCAAGCAAGGAGCGAATACGATACCTCCACGCGCTCGGCGTGGCGAAGATGGCACCCGGCCGAAACTCGTACTCCCGGGAACTTAATACATTAAGATTACAGCAATACAAGTAAGCCCACTCCACGCAGGGAGGTAACGGGCGACACAAGGGGGCCCGGGAGGACCAATTCCGGGTTGACGGGCGGTTTCCGGGCACGGCTTCGGCTTCGCGCGTACTCGTGCTAGTGGGGCCCACGTGTGGACCGGAGGGGTCGTGTGGGACCTGATGCCTCCTCTGGTGTGGGTACACTTGGGAAGCGCTCCCCTAGGATGGCGAGTTGCTGGAACGACCGCCGGACGCCGGGCGGCCCTCGGACGACGCTCGCGGGAAACCGGCCACAAGTCTGCACTTGCTGTCTTCTCGCGCGCTGTCCGGCGAGATCGGCTGCTGTGATCAACCCCGTCGTCGGAATGCAACGAGCTCGACGCCGTTGGAAAGAGGACTCCAAATACTTCGACGTAGGGGCCTTCAGAAAAAATAATCAGATACGTATATCTGACTTATGGAATTTACACCCTTGCTGTAAACAGGCCAGAACTGCAGGGGCAGGTTCTGACTTCTCTGAAAATCACCGTTGACCGGTGGGAGGACCTTGGAATATGGAGATGAGTTCTTCAGAAAAGTTGAAGATCTCTGAGATAGAAAACCGGGAATATTTTTGGTTTTTGATTTGGATAGGAAATGGATTTTATGGGATTTTTTGAGTGGACCTGGGTCGGATCTGGGACACTGTGGAAAAATTGCTCACAGGAACTGGTACGAATTTTGAAAAATACCTAGAGACCTTATCAAAAATTAAGAAAATTCATGGTGGTAGACATATGTGGACAGAAGTCTCAGTAATTTTTAGAGCCCCAACAAAATTCAAAACATGGGTCGAACAAGGTAGACTCAGAACTGATGAACAGTAGACAGAACCTGGACAGAACTGAAATTTGAACTTGGACGAAAATCTACAAATATCTCAAGGACGAATTTTTGCCTGAAATTTTTTGTGGAGGTAAGGGTTCAAGAGGGGAACCAACCCTGAAAATTGGAGCTTCAGAAGATGAGGGAAGAGAGAGGGACAATTCGGAGAAGAGAGGTCTGTCCAGAGTGGACAGAAAACTGAATTCGTTGGTGAAGACGCGTCGGCGGCGAGACGGCGGCGGCGGCGATCACCGGAGCTGCTTCAGAAGTTGGAGGGGATCAAGAGGGGAGGGATCTCACTCTATAACTGGGCTGGAGGTGGAAGAACACCAGGGAGAGAGGGGAGAGGGGCACAAGCTTCAAGGAGGCAAAATGCTAATTTCTTCTTCATTTATTCTTTCCATAAGAAAATACAAGTATTTATATGAAAGGGTTCTAATCTAATATGAGCCCTTGGATCAAGGGTTGAAGAATGGAGGGTTGAGATGTGGTGTGAACACCACATTAAACCCAAATAAACTAATAGGTCCGCCCCCCCCTTAAAGAGGACAATTTGGAATTGTCTTCTTTATTTAATTCATGGTCCAAGTCCAAATTTGGACCATGGACCAGCCACCTTGGACCCAAGAGTCCATGTGGACCAATAAGGAGGAGGGAGGGGGCCCCTGCAGGGCCTACAAGCATATTTGCAAAGAAACCCAATGGCCTTTTGCAAATAAACCCACTAAGACCTACTATTGTGTACGCATATATCACAAGGGCGTACATACAAATACAAAAGGACATAAATGCAAACACAAAGTGAGCTGGTTGTCGCTGATGTCCCCATCAATTCTCCCCGGGTGGGAGTAACTCGACCCCGTCGAGTAAAGGGTGCGGCTGCTCAGGTCTCCGGCGGATCCGTCACCGTGCCAAGTAGCGCGGGTATGCTCCACTCCAAGTGATCGGCACCTGCTCATTCCACATATACTCGATATGCGCACTGCTATGGCCAAAGGTGGTCACTCCGAAGGGGCACTCTCAACGGAAGGAAACAGCTCAAAGACTCACTAGGAATCACTGCTGAGTCCCTATAGGTGACTGATCCGGGTATAGAAGTAAACCGATCCCATACTCGTCAAGTGAATCGACTCGCTTCACACTCATTCGGGAACGACACGAGCTTGCACAAGACACATGCAGACTCACCATGCACTGACACACGAATGCAAACCATGCAAACAATCGACTCAAAATCACCACACAAACAAACCACACAAAGAAAGCACACTGACTCATGCACGACTCTAGACTAAGGTGGTAGCATCAAACCCACTAGGTGGCGACATCCTGGGCGGCAGAAGGGTCGCCCAGCTCTTCCCCCATGGCATAGTATTCATCGGCCAGTGCCTCGTCGGCCTCGTAATCGACATGCTCAAGCTCGGGAGGTGCGGATCCTCCAACACCTAAGGCTAGGGTGGTGCGAGCGGGACACTCACTAGCAATGTGGCCGTACCCGTGACAGTGGAAACATTGTATTCGCGATCGACTACTCTCCCCGATAAGAGGGGCCTTACCCTTATCATCCCGCCGGGTAGGGGGTGTAGGCAACAATGGGGGAGGTGTAGGTGCCTTGGACAAGAGTGGCGGGGGTGCCGGTGCCAGAGGACGGGCTATAGGAGCTGGGGGACGGGCAAAGGGTGCCGGTGGTTGGGATGGAAATAGATCCCGGGGTGGAGGAGGGCGAGGCCGTGGAGCGAAGTGCTCCTGACGGGTGGGCTCCTGAGGTCGAGCCATGGGAGGCCGCTGATGTGGGCCTATAGAGTGACGGGGCTCGGTACTACGGAGAGGGGTGGGGCCCAACCGATGGCTAGACTCGAACTCTCCCTCAAATTGCTCCATCTCGAGAGCAACCTGATATGCCTCTTCCAACGTCTTGGCATTGCGGCGGAAAAGCTCATACTGGTAGTGTGGCCGCAAACCACGTCGAAAGCGGGACACGGGCATGGTACTCTCCTCCGTGACACCACATCGTAGAAAGTACTCATCAAACTCCGCGATGTATTCGGAGACGACCGGTCTCCCTGGCTAAGACTTTGCCATCTATCGATGAGTCGCTGGCGGTATGTGGGAGGGAGGTACTTTTGCCGAAGTTTATTCTTCATCTCGGCCCATGTGTCAATCGGGGGTTCTAGCCGCTGAAGTAGCAGGCTCTCCACATTCTTCCAATAGGTTTGTGCCTGCCCCATGAGTTTCATGGTGGCAAATCGGACCCTTCGACGCTCCGACATATCATACCATTCAAAATAACGGTCCATGCCAAACTCCCAATCTAGGTAGACTTTCGGATCCAAAGACCCGTAAAAAGCGGGAGGATCCGCTCGCACGGTCTTAAGGACCCGATCATCATCCTCATCTCGTTGTGGCTGAAAACCACGACGGCGTTGACCATACCCCTCGTAGGCATTGTCGGACCCATAGTCCTCGAGACCAAGGTCACGGTGTGATAGTTGGGGAACCCGAGGAGGGGCGGGTGGAGGAACCAGTGGTGGCTGGTTTTGGGCCGAGGGAGCGGCCTGGACTTGGGCCATGGGAGCGGGTGGGACTTGGGCCCCCGCGGGAGGAGGTGCGGGTGGACCTTGGGCTGCCCCAGGAGGGTCCCCGTGTGACATCCTATCTAACCGCCCAACGAGGTCTTGGACCGACCTATCGGAGTTTTCCATGCGTCCCTCCATGGCCCTAAGGCGACCATCCATATTCTCGGAGAAGGTCCGAAAGTTAGCATCGGATTGGTCCAACCTAGCCATAATGGCCATCATCGCCTCTTGTAGGGAGTGGAAGTCTCCCGAGGTATCCCGTGGGTTGGCCATAGGTGGGGGTGGGGGTGAGTACTGAGTACCCCGACGAGTGGGCATGCAAACACACCGACTAGAGGACACCGACTAAAGCAAAACACACTAATGCAAAATGATGCGCCTAGACTTAACCAAAACTCGGTACGCGGCGGAGATAATTGACCCGAAGGTCACTCGCATAAGTGTGCGGCCTTCCCGATAGGCGTAACCTAACGGTCGGACAACACCTTTTTATATACCGAGTAAAGGGATGTATGCGACCCAAAAATGACTCTTTTTGTTGTTTTAAAAATATGATGATCCTAAACACGACTTAGACCGACTGATGACTAGACGTAAATGACACTCTTTTTTTTTTTGACACCCTAGACTCAACCTGGCTCTGATACCAAATTGATGCGGGACGGGACCACGGACACGATAAGCTAGCGGTCGTCCCTTAGCGAGGGAAGCGTCGGATGTGCACGGTTGAACAACCGGCAGTGAGCTAGGGTGGTCGGCTCTCAATTGTGCCCGGATCGGGTCACGGGACGGTCAATCTCTCACTCGCAGCAGTGATATAATAAATTAAAAGCGAGCTAGGTAACCCTACACATGCTCTCTAGCAGCGGCATAAACAAGCATATATAGAAATAAGCGGAATGCCAAGCAAGGAGCGAATACGATACCTCCACGCGCTCGGCGTGGCGAAGATGGCACCCGGCCGAAACTCGTACTCCCGGGAACTTAATACATTAAGATTACAGCAATACAAGTAAGCCCACTCCACGCAGGGAGGTAACGGGCGACACAAGGGGGCCCGGGAGGACCAATTCCGGGTTGACGGGCGGTTTTCGGGCACGGCTTCGGCTTCACGCGTACTCGTGCTAGTGGGGCCCACGTGTGGACCGGAGGGGTCGTGTGGGACCTGATGCCTCCTCTGGTGTGGGTACACTTGGGAAGCGCTCCCCTAGGATGGCGAGTTGCTGGAACGACCGCCGGACGCCGGGCGGCCCTCGGACGACGCTCGCGGGAAACCGGCCACAAGTCTGCACTTGCTGTCTTCTCGCGCGCTGTCCGGCGAGATCGGCTGCTGTGATCAACCCCGTCGTCGGAATGCAACGAGCTCAGCGCCGTTGGAAAGAGGACTCCAAATACTTCGACGTAGGGGCCTTCAGAAAAAATAATCAGATACGTATATCTGACTTATGGAATTTACACCCTTGCTGTAAACAGGCCAGAACTGCAGGGGCAGGTTCTGACTTCTCTGAAAATCACCGTTGACCGGTGGGAGGACCTTGGAATATGGAGATGAGTTCTTCAGAAAAGTTGAAGATCTCTGAGATAGAAAACCGGGACTATTTTTGGTTTTTGATTTGGATAGGAAATGGATTTTATGGGATTTTTTGAGTGGACCTGGGTCGGATCTGGGACACTGTGGAAAAATTGCTCACAGGAACTGGTACGAATTTTGAAAAATACCTAGAGACCTTATCAAAAATTAAGAAAATTCATGGTGGTAGACATATGTGGACAGAAGTCTCAGTAATTTTTAGAGCCCCAACAAAATTCAAAACATGGGTCGAACAAGGTAGACTCAGAACTGATGAACAGTAGACAGAACCTGGACAGAACTGAAATTTGAACTTGGACGAAAATCTAAAAATATCTAAAGGACGAATTTTTGCCTGAAATTTTTTGTGGAGGTAAGGGTTCAAGAGGGGAACCAACCCTGAAAATTGGAGCTTCAGAAGATGAGGGAAGAGAGAGGGAAAATTCGGAGAAGAGAGGTCTGTCCAGAGTGGACAGAAAACCGAATTCGTTGGTGAAGACGCGTCGGCGGCGAGACGGCGGCGGCGGCGATCACCGGAGCTGCTTCAGAAGTTGGAGGGGATCAAGAGGGGAGGGATCTCACTCTATAACTGGGCTGGAGGTGGAAGAACACCAGGGAGAGAGGGGAGAGGGGCACAAGCTTCAAGGAGGCAAAATGCTAATTTCTTCTTCATTTATTCTTTCCATAAGAAAATACAAGTATTTATATGAAAGGGTTCTAATCTAATATGAGCCCTTGGATCAAGGGTTGAAGAATGGAGGGTTGAGATGTGGTGTGAACACCACATTAAACCCAAATAAACTAATAGGTCCGCCCCCCCCTTAAAGAGGACAATTTGGAATTGTCTTCTTTATTTAATTCATGGTCCAAGTCCAAATTTGGACCATGGACCAGCCACCTTGGACCCAAGAGTCCATGTGGACCAATAAGGAGGAGGGAGGGGGCCCCTACAGGGCCTACAAGCATATTTGCAAAGAAACCCAATGGCCTTTTGCAAATAAATCCACTAAGACCTACTATTGTGTACGCATATATCACAAGGGCGTACATACAAATACAAAAGGACATAAATGCAAACACAAAGTGAGCTGGTTGTCGCTGATGTCCCCATCACAAGGCGAACACCACCCATTCGCACACAAGAGCGCAGGAGCAAGAACTTACTGGGACACCACAGCCCAATCCTACCTCGAAATCCGCAAGAATAACCAGGACCGACATGTCATTTCTGACGCCACAGAGCACGACAAGAACACCAGGCTCGACGAGACAGTAGCTCACCGAGAAGATTCTCCGCTCACCCGAGCACACCTCTCGATCGGAACACCCGCTCTACCACCTTAAACTACGACCTGAACACCTCAGGGGCTGGATAAACCTCAAGCTGGAGTGGCCAAAACCGACAGCAGCTCCCTTAGAGCACGCTCACGGCCACTTAACCACGAACAATCCTCTCCAGCCACCTGATCACACTGTAGATTCCTCGAACGCAGCACCGCGAGTTCACGCCTGCCAGCAACCTCTGCCCAACGTAGCACAACCAGGGCCACCACCGATGTGTGAGAAGCCTCTCGACCTCGTTCCTTAGACCTCATGCTGGCACGAAAGCTGCGGACAGCAACCACCTTCACAGCGCCGCACAGCGCACTCAAGCGCTCAAGTGAGAAACTAGGCAGAAAGCGACCACAAAACCCTAAGCCAGCTGTTGACTGTACTGGACCTTATGGACTCTGATCACTGCAATATTTTGAATTCCTATGTACGTCCACAACCACTGCTCTAATACCAGCTGTAAGGACCCAAGATCCGAATACCGGGAAGGACCCGATACCATTCGAATCCTGGCCTGCCGCCCACGAGTTGGAGGACTCGGAAGGGCTAAAAGGAGTGTGGAGGCACAAAGAAATAGGAAGTAAACTAGGACAATTCAACAATTAACAGAAATAAATAAATAACTACTACAACAATAGAGTCCAGTCCAACAGAAAGTACAGTCTAAAGTAGTAAAGCGTACCACATGTCGAGTGAACACTCGGCCCGGTGAGTTGGCAACTGAGAACCTCCGAACAGCACCCTCGAACCTCGAGGAAGAACCGTCACACCTGAAAAGCAGGGATGAGTCTCCAAAATAGAGACTCAACAGGGATCCCGCGGAGCCCCCGAAAATAACGGCGGTAGAGGAAAGGAAAGTAACGACGATAATAGGAATAGCGAACCGGTGGCCGGTCAAAACTCGGCACTACAGCTACTCCTACTGTACCATAAAACACACTCCGATCTCACGGTCGGGGGCTACCGAACCACACTAGTACCACTTACCAAAGTAAAAACCCACGGCAACCATGCCGTAGAGGCCTGTCTCCCAGGACACGACCAACCTGGACACGTAGTCCAAGGTGCAACCGTGACCACCCAGTCGCGGACACCGCACCAACAAGACGCAACCTCGGTAAAGCTACTAGCATCAGTCTCACGACACGAAAACTGACACACACATCACGGCCAAACAACTGAAACTCAATGGTCAACACGACCAGAAACCCGAAGGTCGAAGTCACAGAGACTGACAGTCTGTCACTCCCGACTCGACAGGAGTACCTCAGACTAGAAGCACATTCGGTAGCGTCCCCTAACGTCTTACACCGCACCGCAGGTGTCCGCCTGGCACGATAGCCCCCGGCGGAGGCAAGGACACCGTACAAGTAACCACAAAGCAAGTGACTAGCTGGGGTCACGCTTGTCTGCGTGTGTCCAACTGCCCCCAACCACGTGTGCACACACAGACCATGCGTCCCAGGTCTGGCCTCTAACTGGTTTTCCCCTCAGTCGGACTCTGGCTGCAAGATGTGGGGCCCGACGGAAACCAGTCTAAAAATCATCCCCAGGGTAGCCTCTCCACCACTCCCTGGTGGGACCACTAAACGGGAAAGCAGTCTACGACTAGTGGAGGGTCACTGAAGGAGCAGACTCTCAAGTCAATGGAAAACAATGTCCGAATCTGATGAAGTACGGGGACCGTCCCACGTACCAGCACCTTCGCACGGTGACTACGGTCGGAATAGAAATGGGACTCACAGTCCACGGGCCACGCACCCGGCCACACAGAAATGCAGAAGCACGGTTCCCAAGGTAGCTCACAGGCCGCCAAACCGAATCCCACTCTCAGGGAAAAGCGGGAACCCTCCAACCCCAGGCTGGGCAACTGGACTCGTAATCCAAGGCCTTACTCATGGCCCACTCGGAAACCTTTTTTCGGAGAAACTCCCGGTGTGCGGGGAACCCTCGCCGCACTCGCACTGACGCACGGTGACTCGGTCAAGCGTAACACAAAAGCCCGGAACACGAGGAGTCACCCGGACTCTCAAACCCACAGGCATGCTAAACGAGGTAGCACGGTCCTCCCGACACCCTCAGGATACGGACACAGAACCCTCGGCGTGTCTGGGACATTCACAAGACCGCAGGTCGACCACTGGGTCCCAACCGGATCGACCAGGGACCTACCCAATGTGAAACGATCGCGGCAAGCACGAAGAACCACTTCGGCATAACACAGTGCCTGGCGGTCTATCTTTGGGCTGTCATAGCTGTAACGGTCCAAAGGTAGGCCGCCACAGCACTCTAACGGTCCAACTCAGGAGCGTTAGATGAAAAAGCAATGTTGGCTGTCGCGCACCCGCCCTGGGGCGTCACAGCCTCTAACGGACCAAGCCTGGTGCATTAGAGAACAGAGCGAAACAGGTTGTGACGCACACCCCTCGAGGCGTCACAACCCCTAACGGACCTAGCAGGTGCGTTAGAAGGAGGGATACGTCAACTCTGACACACCCAAGCAAGGGCGTCACGAGGCTTTAACGGTCCACCCGTGGTGCATCAGAGTCTCGTGACCCCGATCGGTCAAAAACCACGATAACGGATGTAACGGTCGAACCCAGGCGTGTCACACCCTCTAGCGATTTATCGTAAGACCGTCAGAGCGACCGACGCCCTGCTGACACTACAAACCCCTGTGACGCACCCCTCTTGGGGCGTCATGGCATGTAACGCTGCCACCCTGGGGCGTCACAGCCTGTGACGGTCACTGGAATGACCGTCACACCCTACCGAGAGCGGGACGGCGGGAAAACCCCAAAAAACTTCACCACGCCCCTATACCTCCACGGGAGAAAACAAGGGTGAAGCCCCCAAATGACCCCTAGCATGCATCTACGGCCTCGGATCGGCCCGAAACGCGGTGAAATGGTAGATCGGCTCACGAGCCCTAAAACATGGATTTTCCCAAAAAATCCCCAAATACGCCCGCTCGACTCACCGCGGCCTACAAAACTTGCGGGAAAAGAAGCTCAGGAGCTGGGGGTCCATCTCCCTACCTCCACCGAAGATTTCGCGCGTCGTGGACGCCGATCCACGAAGAAAACATCGTTGATGCCTCGTCGGGACACGAACTCGCGTCTGAGCGTCACCGCACCTCCACCGCCTCGATCCTCACCCATCCTCGCCCGTGCCTCACCCGCGCCGTCCGCGCCTCACCCGCGCTCCACTCCGTCGGCCCCCGGAGAGAGAGGGAGAGAGGAGAGAGCGTGAGAAGAGAGAGAGAGGGAAGAGAGAAATGAGAGGGGAGAGAGAGAAAGGGTTAATATATATAGAAAAACCCAAAAATTCCAAAAATTTAGAAAAATACAAAAAATTACCTCCGCGATTCTCGGCGTACGCACAACGTGCTGGTACAATCTCGGAGTCGGAGAACGCCACGGTTTGCCCTGTACAGAGTTCTGAAGGCGCATCAGGGAAAAATACGTGTAAAACCCAAAATACACTCCGAGACCCACTAAAATAACCAAAAAATCCGGGGCATTACACTGGAGCATCCATTAATGTGCTACCTCCTAGCACTATGAAGATGTGTGGCATTCTGGATAATCTGATTCAGCCATCTACTATTACAGTGACGGCTTATGATAATACGAAGAAACCCCTGCTGGGCATGATTACTTTAAAAGTTGGGCTGGGTCCGATCTCGATTACAGTGAACTTCCACATTATTGACATGGATCCGACCTTCAATGGCATTTTGGGTCGCCCTTATATTCAAGAACTTGATGCCGTGCCCTCCACGAATCATAAATGCATTAAGTTTCCACACAAAGAGCGCATCATCAAAGTCAGAAGCATGCCTATTCTGCCGTCAGAGGATATACATTCAGCAACGTCAGTACCTTTCATATGACCAGCTAATAGGCCTTTGCTATCAGTGTTAGATGTTGCCGATCCGCAGCAGGATTTGCTAAGGCCTCCAACTACAACACCTGCATCTGTTTTGATATCACCCCTACCCTCCAAGGGGAAGAAAAAGAAGAATTTGATAAATACCTCGGGATGGAATATTTTGATGAAAATGGGGTATAGATCCGGCAAAGGCCTAGGTGTTAACCTCTAGGGCAGAGTAAAGCCCATTAAAAATCATAAGCTTATTCCTCGAGGTCGCCTAGGATACAAAGGGCCGAGCAAAGAAAAGTATGACAAAGATAATGAAGGAGAGCCATGGGCTATTATGACTTCCACTCTCAAAATAGACCAACAGCCACTCACATGGACCTTATATACCCACTTTGTGAAAGGGGCTACTCAATATGACGAGTAGACCACATTGGTTACTTCTGTGTTAGACCATCAAGATGTGCATTCATGGCAGTTTGCTCGTCATCTGGCACCACTAGTCACTTATAAGGCCCTAGAATCTGTAAGGCCGCTCAAAAGAAGAAAGATGGAGGATCTGGAATGTGAATGGTACCGTTGGTTTGATATGAATGACATTGTCATTGCCTTAAGCCGTTTGTTTATGCCAACCGATGCAGAATGGCCGCCACTTATTCATGAGCTGATAGAAAAGCTGGTGATGATTACAGACAAGAGGCAGCTTTTGAGTAACTATACAGATACCAGAGAGCCGGACGTGCCATTTGAAGAAGGCTTCACTGTGGACAGGCTGTGGGCTGGACTTTTCTCTTTTAATTCTGTACATCCGTCACTTATTACCTTCTGGTGCTCCAAACTTTTTATCTCCGATATTCCCAGACCACCCGCGGTCTTGATTATTCTTTCTCCAGATTTGCTCCAAGCTTCCCCAATTCCTCCTTTGCTCCTCGAGCAATTTTCTCAACTCTCCATTATACCCCCGCGTGGGCAATCTCTCATCCAATCCTTCTCTAACCTTTCAATTTCAACACCACCTCCTATTCCTTCCTCCCATTGCTTTATTCTTGAAAATGAAAAAAAAATGCCAAAATTCAAACTTTCCAATCTTCCATCTCTATTGAAGAGACCTCCTATCTTACTCCGAAGTGTGCCCCGATCCAAGGGCCGCTCTTTCAAGGTTCATTAGCGAACCTCCTTTTCTCCTCCGATGAGGAGGCTTTTCCTGTACCTTCTCCTGTATCCAATGCGTCTTCCTCTTCTTCTCCTCCTTCTCTAGGTCAGGGTAGTTCGTCTAGCTTGACATCTTGTTCTTCTCCCTCCTCTTCTAATAAGAGTCTTGGGGTAGCTATTTATAAGAAAGCAAAGGGTAGACAGATTCCCCGTAGGTTCTTGCAAGATCTAGCTAGAAGATGCTGGGCATGTTTAGCTCTTCCCGGTTTCTTAGAGGATCCGATCTTCCTGCCAGAAATAGAATGTGAGGATGTAGGCTCTCTAAATGAAGGGTTTGGTGTTTATGAGATTTTGAATGGTGAAGACCCTATTGAAGAGGGGGATGAAGAATATGAAGAATTTGAGGACGAGGCTGATGCTTTTGCTAGTGGTATGAGAAGATTCGATGAACAACCAGCCTCAGTAGAAGAACCCACCAAAGAGATTAATCTGGGTACCAAGGAAAACTCTAGGACTGTCCTCATCAGTAAAAATTTGCCGCCTTCTGAAGAAGAGACGCCCATTCAAGTTCTTCAGCAATATAAGGATGCGCTTGCATGGAGTTATGAGGATATGCCGGGTCTAGACCCTGCGCTCGTTGAACACCGTCTCACATTCAAGCCAGGATCTATCCTAGTCAAACAACGGTTAAGACGTTTCCACCCTCACATGGCATTAAAGATGAAAGAAGAGGTCGATAAGCTTCATAAGGCCAGATTTATTAGAGTCATCCTCTATCCCAATTGGGTGGCTAACATCGTCCCGGTTATGAAAAAGGACGGGAGAGTTAGAATTTGCATAGACTTCCGGGACCTTAACCGCGTGTGTCCTAAAGACGATTTCCCCCTCCCCCACATAGACGTGCTGATTGACAAAACGGCAGGGTACGAGACCCTCTCTTTTATGGATGGCTTCTCTGGTTACAATCAGATCCACTTGGCTGAAGAGGATCAGGATAAAACTTCATTCACTACGCCTTGGGACACTTATTGTTATGTGGTCATGCCATTTGGGCTCAAGAATGCCGGAGCCACCTACCAAAGGGCCATGATGGCTATTTTTCATGACATGATCCACATTTTTATAGAGGTGTATGTTGATGATTTGGTAGTGAAGTCAAGGACAAGGATTGAGCATCCTGGGGTTCTAGCCAAGGTTTTTCAAAGAGCACGGGAGTATCAGTTAAAGATGAACCCCAAGAAGTGCGTGTTTGGTGTTTCGTTAGGAAAATTACTTGGATTCATAGTTAGCAAAAGGGGCATTGAGATTGATCCCAATAAGACAAGGGCAATAAGGGATATGCCTCCTCCCAGGAATTTTAAGGAAGTTCGACGATTGGTCGGGAGGTTATAATTTATTCGCCGATTTGTCTCCCAGCATTCATAAAGGTGTAGGCCATTTTACGAGCTTACTAAATCGGGAGTCAAATTTAATTGGGATGACAAGTGTCAGGCAGCCTTTGACGGACTAAAGGATTATTTGGCCAATCCCCCTGTCCTGAGGTCGCCAGTTCCAGGCAAACCACTTGTTCTTTATATTTTTGTCCTGGATGACTCTGTAGGTGCTGTCCTTGCCCAAATTGATGAAGAAGGAAAAGAGAGGGCAGCCTACTACTTGTCTAAGCTTCTTAACCCCTATGAGCAGAAGTACTCAACCATGGAAAAGACTTGTGCTGCTTTAGTCTGGGTAGTGCAGAAATTGAAACATTATTTCTTAGCTCACGAGGTTCATCTTATTGCTCGCATGAATCCTATCAAGTTTCTCCTTGAAAAATTCATTCTCACTGACCGATTGGCACGATGGCAAAGCTTTCTTTCTCAGTTCGATATCATCTACATTCAGCAAAAAGCAATTAAAGTGATGGGGCATCAAGGGCTACTTCATCATACGTATGGAATGTATTTGTGTATTGGCTTGTATTAGTGTGTTTGTTTACTTTTTTTTTCATTTGGGCTCTTTTGTAAGGCTTTTAATAAGCCATTGGGCCACCTTTCATGTAGAATCCATTAGTGGCTTTCATTTGTTAGGTCCATTAAGGGGGTTATATCATATTGGACCTTAAGGCCTCATAATGGACCTTAAAGTCACTTAAGACCCAAAGTGGACTTCTCCCTCTCATGGGCCACCTAAGTTTGGAAGGCCCATAGGCTATGCATGAGTTCATGGACTTGTGTTGGATGGGCTTGGACCAACTTGGCCCAAGAATGGCCCATGAAGGGGGCGCCCCCTCTTTTGTCCTATTAGGCTAGTTAGGTGAGTTTGATTAGAATATGGTGAATGCTTTGACCACATGGGATAAATTGGGTTTTACATCCCCAAGATGGCCTTCACCCACCCTATATATGAGGGTATGGGAGGTTATTTGCCAATTTGGTCAATTCCATACAAATACCATGTATTTTTCATTTGTTAGAATTAATGAGAAGAAAATTTGTGTAATTACTTGGAGCTTGGCGCGCCCCTCCCTCTCTCCCTCTGGTTTCTCTCTTCTTCCTCCAATCTCCAGGGTATAGAACCCTTCTATCTTCTCCTTAGCCCCTCTAGATTCTATCCCTACTGCCGCCGCCGCCGTTCGTGCCGCCATCGAGCCGCCGCGAAGCCGCTTCCGAAGTACTGCCCAGATCTCTGTTCTGCTAGATAGAGGCTCACTCCGGGAATTATTGATCCCAACCCCGAGATCTTCTGGAGCCCAAACTTTCAGGGTGAGTTCTAGGGGTCATTACCACATCCTAGAAAAATTGGTGGAGCTTCTAGCTTTTATTTTCTATTTTTTTATTTTCATCCTCCACCTCCTCTCAGATCTGCCTGTAGTCTGTCCAGATTTACAGAAACCCAGTAGAACGTTCTTGAATCCATCTTTCCTTGATCTGAATGACTTGATATTTTTATTGGAGGTTCTGTCTACATAGTCATTCATCCACGAATTTTCGTGGAATTTCTAGAGTCTTCTACCATTTTTTAAAAAACCACTGTCAGATCCTAAACTCAGATGTGTCTCTGCTGTCCAGATCCGACAACCCAGTACTAGAAAATACTTTTACCCATTCAAATCTCCACCAAACCTTTCATAAAAATTATCCCCATTTTTCTCTCTTCGCCCTCTACAACTTTCATGAAGAGCTCAATAGCTTAATCGGAGGTCTACATCACGGTCAACGCCAACTCTCAAGAAAGTTCACTTTTGCCCGACCAGATTTGAGGTAGAGATCAGTCAGGTTCAAAATTCGGCCATCAAAATTACAGCCCTGAGGAAATTCTTAGATCCACAGAGGGTCGAAGGATTTCGAGTCAGCGTTCCAACGGCGCCAGTTTCGCGTCGATCCGACGTCGGGGCCGATCGCAGCAACAGTTTTCATCGGGACGTGTAGGTCTGAAACAGAATTAGATCCGTGGACAGCATGTTCCACATGAGGAGGTCGGAGCCGACTCGCCTTCCACGAGACGAACCAGCGCGCCGCCTTCCCAGGGAGCTCCCCTCCGGACGTGTGGTTCCGGAACTTGAAAAAGAAAAAAAAAGAGGAAAATTAAAAGTTGCAGGCAGGCATGGTGCATAGGCCGCGGAACTTGAAAAATTAAAATCCCTAATTCATTCTTCAATTTTGACGGTTTATAGCCGCTCTTGTACGACGCCTAGTTGCGTCCTCAGGTCCGCGAGCTCGCGCTCACGCGCCATCCGCTCCTCTCTCTCGCGAGTCCGCTCCTCCCTCTCTCGGGTGCACTCCCTCCGCTCCACCTCGAGGAGGATCCTCAGCTCTGTTGTGTCTCTAGGCAGCTCCTCTCGCCGCCCCAATGCCTCCTCAAGCTCTGCGACCCGCTGGTCACGGATGGCAAGCTCGGTGCCAGCTAGAACAGCCCGAGTAAGCACGTCCTGTAGCTCTGCAGCCTGTGTCATTCAGTTAATCATCGGCTTGATATTCAGTTCCATAAACATTTTCAATAAATTCTGTTGACTAACCTATGCTGCAAGGTCGCGCTCGACCGTCTCGGCCCGCGCAACTGCTCCCGCGAGTCGCTCCTCTAGGGCGGTGACCTCTGCACTTGGCTCCCTCGAGCTTGAGGCCCCTTCTGCACCTCCTGCTACCACCCCCTGCTGGGCACGCTGCATTCATTGAAATTGTCAGTGGCTAAACATTAATAAATCAGGAATCATTTGCATATAGATAGTTGCACTCACCAAGGTCTCCAAGTCTGCCCGCGTAGTGGCGAGCTGGGCCTCCAAGCTGTGAAGATGGACTTGCATGTCCATCACCGCTACATCCCGCGCATCTTGCATTCATCACATATTAGTTGCATAATAGACATATATCATTTAAGAAAAGAAAATACAAATGCATTCATACATACCCCTATGACCCTCATCTGGGGTCGGCCGGCGTAAACCTCCCAGTAGCACCGCAAGTACTCTGAACTGTCTACTGCCTGGGAAGTAACACGCATCCCACCACGCTGCCAGTCAGTGTGCTGGTCTGGGAATCGGATCCGCCAGTCAGTCTCTTTCGTGCACCCTCGGGTCTTCCGCCCAATCCCACGTGGCTCTCCAACCTTGACCCACTCCTGGTGGAGGCCGAGTGTCCTCATCGCCAGCCTGAGCCGTAACGGCTTGATCTTGTTTAGGCAATGAACCCAAAGCTCAAGCCTAAAGCGAGGTCGGCCCGCTACGACCCAAGGCTGACCCTCCTCAGTCATACCCTGGTAGGGTCTTCAAACCACCTGCATTCACATTATATCATTCATATCATCTCATCATATTTCATAAAGCAGGACATAAAAGGAAATTACATCATATTTAACATACGTACCAGTGAGGCGGGGTAGTCACGGAACTCCCACCGAAGAACACGTAGCTCGTAGAAGTGTGGTGCTCCAGTCACGAGAGGCAACCATCACCGTGCTAATGGGAAGGCCCCCTCATCTCCGGGTCATGGGTTGGCTCGGCCCATCGGCATGTATAAGTGGCTCCATACCTGCATCCATTAATTGCATTAGTAAACATTCATATGCATAATCATATTCATAAGCATTTAAATAAACAACAGGACATGCATACCTGAAGAAAAGGTGAGAAGCCACTGACAGTCGTCTCTCGGCCTGTCCCCATGGACAGATCGGCCATCAGGTGCGCCAGCATGGCGGCTCCCCATGCGTACCTCCCAACTCCCTCCAGGTCCTCGAGGATGCCTAAGAATCGACAGTTGATCACATCTCCCTTCGTGCTCAGCAACAACCTCCCGAGCATCAAGAACAGAAATCTGCTCAGATCTCGATCTACTCGCTCCCTCTGAGCCGGGTCCTGGCAGTAGGCAGCTCGGGCTCTCCCAATCAACCTCACTGAAAACTCCTCCATAGTCTCTCTCTGTCTCTGCCTAGAATCCCCTAATCCCATAGCTAGGGTCAGATTAGTACGGAAAATGCTCCTACACTCCCTAGGGGTCTCTACAATCGTCTCCAGCCCTAACAGTCTCCGAGCTAGCTCCCCGTAGTCTGGAAGGGTCACTCCACTGACAGCCTCTCCGTCTACCCTCAGTCCGGTGATCCAAGCGATATCCTCCAAACTCGGCACCATGTGCGCCCAGGGCATCAAAAATACCCGACTGGTCCTATCCCACCTCTCTCTCAGGACCTGAATCAAAGGTAGGTCGGGGCGAATGGGCTCAATGCTATGGAAGGGGCCGAAGCCCATTGCCACTACCCTAGCTCTCTGGAAGTCTGATAACCCATAATAAGCAGCCTGGACTTGGACCCATGAGATCCGAGTCCGCATCAAGCCCTGCCAAACAGATAGAACACATAAATGTATATGCTAAAAAGAAAATTCATCTGCTGTTTAATTTCTTCACTATTCTAATTGACGACCACCACGTGGCCGTTATTTCATGACTTGACGCCCTTGTAGGGGGTGCTGTTTCTGAAGGTATTTATGGGTGATAAAGATAAAACAATTGACGACCACCCTGTGGCCGTCATTCACTGAATTGACGCCCCTGTGGGGGGCGCTATTTTCTGGGGTGTTTCTGTCCCCGTGGTTCATAATAATAAAATAAAAAAATGGAATATGTCAAAAAATGAAAAAATGGCAGTTTAATATGGGTTTTTCAAATAACGACATGGTTCAGGGCACTATTTCTTTATTATCTATTTTTAGAAAATAAAAAGAAAAATAAATTGACGACTTGCCTTACGTCGTCATTTGAATTGGCGACGCCTTGAGGGGCGTCATTTTCTGGTTTTTTTTGATTCATTGTCCCCCCTTCCCGATAGCTATGGAAATTGAAAAAAAATGGAAATAAAAAAATGGATGAAGGGCTAGGGTAGGGGACCTACCTTGCTCGGCTCCGATGCCATCAAGCCTCCTCGCAGTGGCGGGCGAGGAGGGGGAGCTTCTTCTTCTTCATCGTCCCCGTCGTCGTCTTCGTCATCCCCGTCGTCATCTTCGTCGTCCTCGTCATCCTCGTCGCCATCTTCTTCATCTCCTTCGTCTTCTCCTTCTTCGATAACTTCTTCTTCTTCTCCACCGTGCTCCTCCGCCGGAGCATCTTCGCCCGCCGCGGGAGGTAGCTCCTCACCGGCGGGTCGCGGGAGGTAGCTCCTCGCCGGCGGGTCCTTCTTCGTCTAGGTCGACGAAGGCGGGAACCGTGACCCGCTGTCGTTTGCCGGGGTGCGCCATGAGAATGAGAATAGGGATGAGAAATGGAAATGGGAATGGAAGAGGAGAAGCGAGGTCACGGTGCGAGGATAGTAGGGAGGAAAGTAGAAACAAGATGGAGGAAGAAGAAGGTGAATAACGGAAGGAAGGAGAAGAAAATGGAAAGTGAGGCGGTTGGATTCGAAAAGAATTGACGCCGTGAGTAATGTCATCATTTGACTAATTGACGCCCGAGCACACAAGCGCTGCTTGATGGAACTTTTGAATTTTTGAAATAAATTATGATTGACGACTGCATCCAAGGCGCTATTTCAAGAATTAACGACGGTGCACGAAGTCGTCATTTCACATTGCATGGGAAATTATAATTATTGTCAGAGCAATGATGGGGTGAATATGATTGATGGGACGAGTGTAATAATTATTTGTGATTGACGACAACGTATAGAGACGTCATTTGATGAATAGATGACTTCTATCAAGACGTCATTTCAGGAAATTAAGAGAATATCTGGAAAGATTTTAAAAGAATCAAAGCCCATTGGTGGGGCGTCAATTAATCAACGCATGTGTCCGAGGGCACCAATCATGGGATTATTGCTTATTTTAAAGAAATTGCTAAAGTAATTGGCGACGAGGTGTAGGGCGTTGTTTAATCAACTAGCGACTTGATGGTCGTCGCGTCTCAGTACAGAAAGATAGAATTGAACAGAATTAGGAAGAATTGATCATTCTAAGTGTTTTCTTTGGCTCAATTAAGGAAGAATCCTTTATTTCATTAAAAGAAAAGCATTATTACATTTCAATGAGCCACTTTGGGTCTCAATCCCCTAAGAGCTATTACATAGATCTTCCATTGCTCTTTATCTTCTTCAATCCTCTCCATGGGTTGGTGTAGCTTGTTGATCCTCCATAGGGCTTGAATTGTTTTGATCTCCTCCTCATCTTCATTAAAACCAAGGTCCCTCCTCTTGATAGGTGGGAGGTGAGATGCCTCTTCAAAGTGATGACGTGGAAGGCCAATTTATGGTAGGCACCGGTGAGCGTTGTAGAGGATGAGTTCGGTGGCGCCCACTGGTCGAAGCTCCACTCCGGATGAGAGCCGTGTGCGGATGTCTTGGGTTTTAAGGAACCCTGGAGCACATGTGAAGAGATTTTTGGGCATAACCTTTAGGTGCTCTCTCCACTCCACTCTCTTCTTTACCTTTGGTACCCAGTTCACCACTCTCTCATATAATCCTAGTGAGCCCGTCATGTAGTGAAGTGGACTTCTAGAGAAAATCCTAGATGCTTGTTGAGTTTCTTCACATGGGTGAAATTTTAAGTGAAGGTCTACCCAACTAGAAAATAAAAGCATAGACTCGTATAGAGGCCTCCTCATAGCCGCCGAGGTAAGCCCACTATAGAGATAGGCTAGCACCGCCGGTCCTAATCTCTCCCCTTCCCATATGCTAGCAATAGCACTTAGTTGCTCTTCTTCTAGAAAATCCTCCAATGAAAGGAAAAGAAGTGCTCCCGCCAAGCATATCACAAAAGCCTTCATTACCTTCTCTAGTTCATCTTCCTTGGCGTGGTCCATCCTCTTGTAGACCCATGCCGCAAGCTTCATGAGGTTGATTCCTTTGGTAGCCTTGATTTGATTCACCATGTTGGAGCTTGGAATCAAGCTTGATAGAACTTCATGTGCACTCATACTCCTTGTCATGTGTGCCATCTTCTCTTCATCTCCTTACTTCATCCTCTTCAAGCCTAGGAGCATCTCCGTTTCTTCTAGGAGTATAGTGGCTTCAAAGGTGGAGAACAGAAAGGTGTGTGTGGAAGGATGCCATATTTCTATGAGAGCTCCCATGGCGGCCCAATCTAGGTGTACATTGTCATAGTATTTGGCATGGGTCACTAAGCCTAGAAGGTGCCATCTGGAGAGGTAAGTCCTCATGTCTAGAGAGAGTTTGGAAAGGAGGAGGGGTAGCCATTTGTTCTTGGTGAATCTTCTTGCCCCCGAGAATGTTTGGATAATCCTAAAAATAAAGAAGAAAAGAGATGGAGGAAAAGATCATGATCAGAATTTAGGAAGAGGAAGAGATATAATAGAAGTCGATTTCAAATCTTGATACTTACTTGGTTCATGGCAATTCTTCCATTGATATGGCCTGCAATTTCAGAAATTATGGGAAATGCCACTTTGGTTTTTTTCAAAGGTCGCTGCATCATCCTATCCATCTTGAGGGGAAGTTCTTCTTCTCTCTGTTAAGAACAAGTTGTTGTTCTCTATTTTTGTTATGCAGTTCTCTGTCTCGACTGTCAGTTCAGTTTCGATGTGTGTAGCAGAGAAGACGCACTCTTTTATAATCATTGAAGCCTTGGCAGGCGGTCGAACGGTGCAAGTTGTGTTTAAGTCGAATAACGTCTCTAGGGTTTTGTTTCCGAGCAGGAAACGGGGCGCCGGAGGTGGCGGTTAATTGACGACAGAGATATTGTCGCCATTTTGTTGAATCGCGACACATGAGGTGTCATCATTTATTGAACGCCTTCTCACGCAGGCGTCATTTCCAGTCCGATTCCTAATTAAACATTGAAAGTAATTAGCGACACTGTGGCTGTCGTCATTTAGCTTTCAAGCGCCCCTATGCGAAGTCGTCATTTCAAGCATTTATAGATTTTGAATTATTTGATGAACTTACGCACTTATATCTTGATGTATTGATCATATCATGAACTTTGTTGAGCTAATGATCTTTGAGCGCAGAAAAGAACAAGTTATGCAGGTCTCAAGGTGCTTGGATATCTTCCTTGGTGACATCATTATCTCCTTTGTATACTCCGTGTATGCATTTCTACTATATGGTATCTACTCTATTAGAGTATATCAAGGACCTTGTGGTTCGGATGAACCTGGAACTTGAGTTCCCCTTCATCAAAAATAGTGATAATTCCAGGGGAGTCTTGATCGCACGGATAGGCCGTTGGGTCATCTAAGGCTTGGGACGGCGGTTCCACTTTCTGAGTTGATGCGTGGACAACGGGCTTCGGCTTAGTGTCAGCTTAGAGATCTGGATTCTTGACCAAGTCTGGATGGTTTAGTAATATTATCCTTTATTATTTTCTATTTTTTAGTTTGTTTTAATTTTTCTTTTAGCCCAGCATGCATCATGTAGGACTTTGAGCTTTAATGTTAGAAAATCCTCATATTAGCCAGTAATGAGGGCCGCTTGCTCTTAATCTGAGCTGACATGAGATATTCCATTCAAAATTGAGTACTATGTTCTCTTTGAAGACGCTCAGGCTGGTTCCTTGAAAGCATTCATTCATTGGATTCCTACCTTGCTTCACTTTATTTTTTCCTGCAAACCCACCTTGGTTGTAGCACGTCCACGTTGACTGGTAACCGCTCTCCAATGGCGTCTTTCCTTCCATGCCCGCGTGCACATTTTGTTTATTACTTTAGTTCTTTCATCCAGTTGATTGTTGCTTTCTCGTGATCATCCGCAATTATTTCATTCAGAATCATGGAAAGATGTTCACTGCTTAGTGCCGGAGGCGTGTCACATCACACCTTGGCATCTACTTTTCAGTCCGTTTCCACTTCATTCCGCTTGTTACACTTTCGTCTCATTCCGTCTCACTCCCCTGCAAAGCAGACGCCAAGGCGGGGCAGCTGTAGACACGCTAAAATTGATACTATGATGAGTAAATCTCATGTCATGACGTGATGCCCCAAAGTGGACTTTAATACTGGCTTAATATGAAATTTTTCTAATTTTTCTATCATATTTGTAATCAGCGATCGTTAGCAGGTCGTTATTTAATTGACGACTCTATGGGTGTCGTTATTTCAACAATTGGTGACCGTGCGCGTAGGCGTCATTTCCTGATTTTACAAATTCCATTTAAAATAAAATGCAAGGAATTAACGTCTGTCACGAAGGCGCTCATTAATTAACGCCATTCTACATAAGCGTCATTTCCTATTTTTAAATATGGAAAGTCATTTATTTCTATAAATTAACCCAGGAATTAGCGGCTGCGATCGTCATTTCAATTAGCGACCACCCTGATGTCGTCATTTGGCTTCCGTGTCCGTCTCTGCTGCTGCTTCCTCGCAGGGCAATCCTTCTATCTTTTGATCTCGATCCTTTCCATATGAGTAAATCCATGTTCTGGAAGTTTATCCCTAGTTTTAATCCCATTAGAACTTGGTCTTAAGCTCTATAAATACCCTCCCTTGAAGGCCACCCGCGAAGAAGAAGATTTTCTATTGAGAAGAGGAGTTCTAGCAGAAAGAGAGAGATCTTTGTTAGAAGAGAGAGATCCCTACAGTATAGACTTCTACAAAAGAGAGTTCCTTTTGGTTTTCATTAACAAATCTCCTGCAGGTTCTTTCCCACGGTGGAGGCGTTCCTCCGGCGGTCTTCTTCCTCCTACGGCTGAGAGCTCTCTCTGTTCTCTCCCTTTACTGTTGCAGCAACAGCATAAGGGCACCTTTTCCTTTTATTTTTATTATTATTCATCTCATACGCATATCTCCTTCTAGCTATTTTGCTAGAGTAGTCATCAAGCATCATATATATTTCTCTGCATATCATACTATTTGTTTGCATCCATAGCATATATCTCTTATCCCTTTACTCCTCCGAGGGGTTTAAACAAAACACACCAGGTGTTAATGTTTGTGTTGCACAGTCCTATTTATTGTGAGCATTGATACTACGCTTTGGCTAATCCATAATATTTGATTGTCTTACAAGGGTAATCAAGTAAGAACCCCCTTCATCGGCCGGCCGGTAGAAGGAGGAAGAAAGGACTCACAATCTCACCCGCTTCTTCACAAGGTGCATGCGATCATCCTTTTATTTCTTTGAGGTAACCCCTCTGGCGATCACCCTCCTTTAGAGCATCACATGCTCTCTTTTCTTCCTTTTCCTTATTTCCCATCATATCTCATCATCATATCATCTTTTCTTAACTCCTTTTAAAGAATTTAAATCTTTCTTTCTTTAATGTCTATGTGACACGTTCACAACAAATAGTGCCTCCAGATCTTCAGAGCGAAGATCACTGCTGCCAACTCATAATCATGAGTAGAGTAGGGTAGTTCTCCTCATGCGGCTTCAATTGGCGGGATGCATAAGCCACTACTCTCCCGTCCTGCATCAGGACCACACCCAAACCTACTCTGGAAGCATCCGTACAAATCACAAAACCTCTTGACCTGGAAGGCAACACGAGAACTAGAGCAGTCGTGAGTGCCCTTTTTAGCTCCGTAAAGCTATGCTCATACTCATCCGTCCAGGAAAAAGGCACATCCTTCCTTGTCAATTTGGTCATCGGTGTCGTAACACGGGCAAAGTCCCGGATAAACCGCCGATAATAACCTGCTAGAACCAAAAAGCTTTGAATCTCTGACACTGACCTCGGCCTCGGCCACTGAACCACAGCCTCTACTATCGTAGAATCAACAGAAATGCCCTCGCCCAAGATCACGTGTCCCAAAAAGTGCACCTCCTGAAGCCAAAATTCGCACTTGCTGAGCTCAGCATACAACTGATGGTCTTGCAAGGTCTGCAACACAATTCTCAGGTGGCGAGCATGATCCTCCACTGATCGAGAATACACAAGGATATCATCCACGAACACCACCACAAACTGGTCCAGGTAAGGGCGAAACACTCGGTGCATCAAGTACATAAACGCCGCGGGGCATTGGTGAGCCCAAATGGCATCACCTAAAACTCATAATGCCCATGTCTCATACTGAAAGCAGTATTCTCCACATCAGACTCTCTAATCTACAGCTGATAATAACCCGATCTCAAGTCAATCCTCGAAAATACCTGGGCCAACTGAAGCTGATCAAACAAATCATCGATCCGGGGTAGTGGATATTTATTCTTCATTGTCACCTAGTTTAACTGCCAATAGTCTATACACTGCCTAAGACTACCATCCTTCTTCTTTACGAACAACACAGGTGCGCCTCAAGGAGAAAAGCTAGGGCGAATATAGTCCTTAGCAAGTATCTCCTACAATTGAGCCCTTAGCTCCCTCAACTCCACCGGTGCCATACGATAAGGTGCCTTAGACATAGGCATCGTGCCAGGCATAAGCTCAATAGTAAAATCAATCTCTCGCTGCGGGGCTAATCCTGGAAAATCATCAAGAAAAATATCAGGAAACTCACACACTACTGCAATGTTCTCCACTCCCTGCTGATGCTGATCAGCTACCATCACAGAAGCAAGAAACCTTTGATATCCCGCGTCAAGCAATCTGCGGCCTTTAATAGCCGAAATAAGGAAATGGGAAGAGGAAGAGCGAATACCTTAGAAATAGGACGCAAGTCTTCAGGAATGCTGGAAATAAACCCTCTTCGAGCTACAATCCACCACTGCACCATAGGCCTCGAGCCAATCCATATCGAGAATCACATCAAAATCCTTCAACTGCAAGGCATACAATCTGACTGGCAGAATCTGCCCTCCAATCCACACTGGTACCTTCTCAAGGCAATAAGGGGTGAGCATGAAATCACCGGTGGACAACTCCACTATCAAATCACAAGACATCTCTACAGCGGGCTCCTCAGCGCAAGCAACAAAATCCTCAGATATAAAGGAGTGAGAAGCACCAGAATCAAACAAAACTCAAGCAACGCGACCAAGAATCAGAACGGTACCTTCTACCAGTTGGGATGACTCTACCTTCGCTCTCGTCATGTGCATCACTCGCCCTCGGGATCTCCACCGTCCCATACTACCGGACCTCGAAAGGGGTGGAGGTTGGACATGCTGCTGCTACTGCGGCTGGAAGTGGAAGGACTGACGCGGCCTCTGAGGACACTCCCGAGCCATGTGTCCCACCTGACCACATCGGTAACACGTCACGAGTACCGAGCACTGCCTGCCAGGGTGAAAGTCACTACATCGAGGACACGGTCCCTGCTGACCACCTACTGAACCCTGCTGCTGAAGTGGAGAGGGTTGCTGCACATTGTCCACTGACGACTACCTCTGGTCCTGGCGGTCCTGACGTCTCCTACCAAAACCTCTCCTGAACATCTTCTTGAGCCTCGAATCGAAGGAGGATGAACCAGTTGCCGATGGCGCGGAAGGCGATGGTCTGAATTTGCCCGACGGATGTTGAAAGAGACTCTCCTACTGCACAGACCTCTACTGCCCACGATCGGGCTGAGACTGACCAGCCCTGGTCCGCTCCTGGGTCCTCTACAGATCCTTCTCCAAGTCCGCTGTCGCCTGATACGCTGACTCCAAGTCCACAATACAGCTCCCGATCACAGCATGCCTAAGCTCTGGCCTCAAACCCCTAACAAACTGTCGAGCCTTTAACTTCGCATCTGCCATAACGTGGGGAGCGTATTGACCCAGCTCTATAAACTTGGACCTGTACTGTATCACTGACATGTCGCCCTGGGTCAGCTCCATAAACTCATACATCTTCTCTTCCTTGACATGCTCCCGGCTGAAGACACGCTCGAAGGCTTCAAGGAACTCCTGCCATTGAATCTGTCTGAGGGGGTGAGAATGAAATGCTGATTCCCACTCGGTCTTCCACGAAGCTTGAGCCGGACCCTGCAACTGATACGTGGCTAACCTCACCTTCTCCTCTTCATCACACTCCATGGCACAGAACACTCTGTCTACGGCATCTACCCATTCCCTCGCTGCATCTGGATCTAGATGTCTATTGAACTAGGGTGGGTGGAACTATAAAAACTCCCTCAGCACACGGCCCCGGCCCCCTTGAGAAGACGATCCCTCTCCGGCTTCTCCACCACACTGCTGGAGGAAAAACTGATACATGCCCTCAAGGAATTGCTCATGCCCATGAACTCTAGCTGCTTCTGCCGCTCCTTCTTCATCAGCCGACGTTCTACTTTGCCCTTCCTGATCCTCCATCGACTGCGCTGACTAGGAGCGGGCCCTCCTCCTTGGCGCCACGCTCTTCTAGCACGAGAACAAAACGACGAAATTAGTAAAACACACGGTGCCCTAAGCCAGTTGCCGATTGTACTGAATACCATGGACTTTCTAGACCTCTGCTATTATTTTAGTTTCCTTACACCTCCACAACCACGCTCTGATACCAACTGTAACGACCCAGAATCTGAGTACCGGAAAGACCCGATACTTCGAATCCTGTCCCGCCACCCATGGGCCGGGAGACCCGGAAGGGTTAAGGGTTGGAGTGGGAGTGTACAAGAAGCTAAAATAAACGCAAAAGTATATATAATGCACAATTTAATTAATATAAGAACTAAACCATTACATGATTTAATAGAGTTATATAGTTATACAGTCTAAAACTACAAGTCCAACACAAGTACAGTCTACTGAAAAGAAAAATACAAGTCCACGGGGCATACCCCGACTCTTGCAAACTGGCCTCTAACTCTAACCACTGGCACCACGAACTGCCTCTGAAGTACTATGCGCAACCCTCGCCTCACCTGAAAATAAAGGGGGTGAGCCTCGTCTCACCGGCGCAGTAGGGGTCCCGCAGATCCCCACCTCACACGACGATAACAACGGTTCGATAATCCAAGTATAAGAACGATAAACAGCTAGCAAGGGAGGCGAGGAACATCAAGTAAAAGAACTCTACGCAGAACCACTACACCTACCACTAAACAAACCTCAGCCACGTAGACCGGAACAGATTGAGCCACCAGTACAGTAAACAACACGAAGAGAAACACGCGCTGGAACTCTCAAGGGACGAGAGTGCTACCTTACTAGCGACGAGGCCGGAAGCATCCTCTGACGACTTATACCGCAGCCTCCAGTGTCTCCCTACACGCCCTAAGGCGGAAACTGAGACACTAACATAGTATCACATAACAAGGACTAGTCGGGGTCGTGCTCGTCAGCACGCGTCCACTGTCCCCGACTACGTGTGCACACACTGTGGCATCCCTATAAATTATAGAAAAATAAAAATTCAACCATAAGTTGAAACAATAACTTTTGTATGTAATTAAGAATTTTAACTCTATAGAAATCCACTACAAATAACGAAAAGGGCCCAACCCCCCCCCCCCCCCCAAAAAAAAAATATTTAAACTAAAAACCTTAATAGGGTGTTTGGGAACTCTTTTTTTAAGACTATTTCTTCCCCAAAAATTATGATACGTTGTTTTTTAACATAATTTTTGAATTCAACAAAAAGAAGTTCCAACCGTTTGGTAAAAATAACACATTTTTTTAATTTTATACGGACATGTTTGGGAGGGGGAGGGGGAGCCGCCGGGGGGCCGGGGGGAATCGGAGGGGAGGGGGATGGGGCTGCGCAGGGGGAGGGGGAGCCGCCGGGGAGGGGGGAACCGGAGGGGAGGGGGATGGGGCTGCGCAGAGGGAGGGAGGAACCGGAGGGGAGGGGGAGGGGGGAACCGGAGGGGAGGGGGCTGCGCGGGGGGAGGGGAGGGGGGGGCCGCCGGGGGAACCGGAGGGGAGGGGGAGGGGGGAACGCTGGCGCCGGAGGGGGGAACCGGAGGGGAGGGGGATGGGGCTGCGCAGGGGGAGGGGAGGAACCGGGGGCTGCACAGGGGGGGAGGGGGCCGCGTGAGTATTTTTTTAAAAAAAATTGGTCAGGTGGTATTTTTTTTTTTAGGAAGATTTACACAGGATTAGATTCTCTCCCTAAAAATTAAGAGAGATTTATCAAACAGGGTTATAAGACCTCTTCCTCTTTTTTTAAAAAAAATTGAGAGAAAAAAGAGGTAAAAAATTGCAACCAAACACCCCATAAAGGCCTAAACCCGATAGTTAATGGGCTTGAAGAAAAGGGAATCTCGTAAGTGGGTTTTTTTTCCCCTTAAACCTATATGTGTACCTTAAGGGCCATTAGTTAGTTAATGGTTTTTTTTAAAGCAAAGGGGACCCATAGGAAATATAGGTCTCCATATAAGCCCATTAGACCTTAAAATTCTACGTTAAAAACAAGAAGTAGGCTACCTTATTAAACTTGTATACATAATAGCTTAGATAATGGACTTCCATGTTGGAACCCATGTTCTGTTCGAAGGTTTGTGAGCATTAGGGTTTTACTGGACAAACAAGCGGCGGTTGTTTTGGTAGGGTAAAACTTATCTTAGGCCTTCTTTGTTTGGGGGATATCTCAGTTTATCCCACTCAAATTTACCCTATTCAATTTGATAGCTCATTTTAGTAATTCTGTGCTAATCCACATAACCCCCTCGTATCCCGTGTTAACCCCGGTTACGTTACTCGACCGAAACACCCGAATATGCTATACCCGCTCGCACATTCGGCCGGGCAGAGCACTGACACGCACTTTCCCTGCCTGCGTTCCATCGAACCCCCTTCTACAGCTCCCACGAATTCCATGTCGCCGTCGTCCGCAAGCAACGTCCGCTCCTCCACCTGCGTTTCCCTATTTGCCATCGTTCGCAGCCTCTCCCAAACAAGCCGCGTGTCCCTTTCCTCGCCCACTCTGGCCGTGTTGCCCTCGGCGTCATGATATTGTTCTGTTGCAGGCTTCTTCTTCGCCATACGCTGTTTCCAGGCGGTGCCAGGTCGTCATCGACCGTCATTACTGCTCGATCCGAGGGGTGGTTGCGAAACCCTGAACCATACAGCCATCTTCCGTCATATCAGCGCTGTAATCGTCAGAAACGGAGCGTCGATCGTGTGGCTAGGGTTTTCTTTCTTTCACTTTCTGTGCTCCCCGTACCTGTGGTACATCAGCTTTTGCAGAGAGGTGTTGAATCGAGTGAATACCCTTTCCGCTCGTGATTCTACAGTGTTATTTTCTCCCCTCCTATTTCAACCCCTTTTTGGGCTCCTTCGCTATGGCATCCCCAGCATCGGTGCCTAATCCAGCAGCGGTGGCTAATCCTGCAGCGGAAGAGCCGATCTCCTCTGAATCCTCCTCAGCCCCTTGCCGCCGCTGGTTCATTCTGCACCTCTTCTTTACTGTATCTTTGTTTATTTGCAGTATTTCTCTTCGTTGTGCTTTTTACAACCGGGTGGTGTTGTGGACGATAAGTTATGTACATGCATCATACAGGATTCTGTTGTGCTTTACCTCTTCATCTGCATATCATGTTACACTGTACTGATTTCAAGTTTGGCTTGTACCCTCTGTGTTACCTGACCTCTGCATACGGTTTTGTATGACAGTCTACATCTACTTATGAGCCCAGATATTCGTAGATAATTGCATTTACACGCCTGTACATATTGATGTAAACAATACATGTAATCTTGTTTCTCCAATGTAAATTAACACATTACGTGACATTGATTGCACATATCTTCTGTGACCTTCAACCGGAAGTTCTTGCTTTGTCCTATTTTAATACTGCCAACAAATAAGTTACTTCCGTAATGAAATAATAATATAAGACAGAATCTGTAGTAATGGTACATATGCAGATTTCAGAGTATATGACTATTGTAAAATTGATTATTTGTTTTGGACATTCCATATCAGCTCGTCAATTTAATCATATGCTCTTTTGTGGTTAGTGTTGTGTAATTTTTCCATCATAACAGGATGCTCATCCTAGGAAGTAATAATGGCATGAAATGAGGCACTGTTAACATTATAACCATTGCTCTGAAAAGACATTCGCCTATACATTACCTGTGAATATAGTCATTTTTGCTGCGCTTTTATTTTGGTATTTTGAAATGTAGCAATATCCCAGGTCAGGTACACCTTCAACTTTGATATTCACATGTTCATTTCATAATATCAGGTAACCATTTCATACCTCGTCTACTTCAGTGTTGGAATTAATCATTTATGAGCTTTTATCAGGGGCATTCAAGCTATTACATCATTTTTTACAGCATGAATAAGGGTGTTAGGGAGATTAACATGGTGTATCAGAAGATGTATATATCACATTCACTATTACCTCTACATATATGTATAGCTACCTGTATGTGGCAGTGGATATATTTCCTAGGGCATGTGTCTCTTTCACCATTGTATTGGCATCATATCCTACTCCCTCCTGATTTTAACTATATGCCTATTTTTTGAGCTCTGGTATTTGCGGTGGTTGATTATCTTGCATACAATTACTTGCCTCACTACCACCTGTCCTTGTGTAAATGACATTATGACTGTAATTCAAACCCGATCGTGGCCATGACATGTTACAAATCATGTATCACAGTTCTGTTGTTGTCATTGCCATAAACCATTTAGGTCTTTGTCATTGCTATTTTCAGTCTCATATGTTGTGTTTTCTATTTTTTCTTGTCCCATTACATGTTTAACCAGCTTGAAGAGGAAGAGGACGACAGCCATGTCTACCTCTGGTAAGTCCTACCATCAACCCCTATATTAAAGTGCTATAGTCTCGTTGTTCTTACTAATCCTTGTATCGACTCCTCATTAGTTTGAGAGTAAAAAAATGTTTATTAACATTTCACTATTATTAGGAACTCCACAAAGTGACACAATTAGTGGTAGAGGTAAGCCCCGTGTGCAGAATTGGACTACGGCTCAAGACCGGGTTCTCCTTGAATTATTGATTGAGCAATATGATAAGCAAAATTGCACTTCTGGTATGTTCAAGTCTCAATGTTGGAATGAGATGGTCCCGACGTTTAATCGGTCATGTAACCTAAATTATGACCGTTCACAATTATATAATCGTTGGAAGACAATTAGAAAAATTTATGGCATCGTTGATGAGTTACGCAATAGAAGTGGTTGGGGGTGGAATGTGCCGATTCCCGGATATGAAGGGGCATGGGATGAATTGATTCAGGTATTCGGTGACTTGTGCTTCTATTTGTTTCTTCTATAAACCTCTACTATTTATTTTCATCAAGTGACCTCTACACATCCTACCTTCTCAGAGTCGATCCGAGTTTAGGTTAATTAGAGGTAAGCCATTTCTGTTCCTACGTGAAATGGACTATCTTTGTGGAAAAAGCACTGCACGGGGGACTGAGGCTGAAGTGACACGTCGCCGAGAAGTCCACCAACCGACGGAAGTGCATGTAAACGAGTTCCTTTCTGCTTTGGGTGGTCCGGCTGATATTGGCGGGATTGATAACTGTGGTGATGCTATGAATGTTTCTCAATTCGCACAACCTTCAGCACCCACTTTTAACCAAACTTCTATGAGTAGGGATGTGGCAGATGAAGGCACTTCTTCAACACCTAAAGGGGGAAGGAAGAATCGTGCAACGAGGATCGGAGATGAGGCAATAAAGAAATTTGCAGATGCTACGCTGGACAGGAGTGAGCTGGTGAGGCTCTTACGAGGGGAGCGTATACCTTCTTCCCTCGAGAAGGCCGCTGAGACCCCTTCCATGCGTGTATGCATCGACATACTGAAGGCAGATCCAACCCTCGATCGGAGCATGTATCTGAAAGCAGTTGATTTATTCATGGAACCAAAAAAACGACAACTATTTTTAGAGCTACCTGAAGAAGATAGGATTGACTGGGTGTTAATTCACATGATGTAAAACTTGGTCATGCACTTGGACTATTTCTTTTATATTCCCTAACCCCACTTTATCCTGCGGTGTAATCTTAAACTTACTTGCTTTATCTTCACTTACTTGCTTTATCTTCTATAGGGACTTTTTGGTATGGAGTGGACCTTAATTTTAAATTACGTGCATTGTTGAGATAGTTGCATATATTGTCATTCAAAATAACTTACATGCAGGATTTTGAAGTTCATGCCATGGGAAGATATCATTGCTATGTAGTGTGGGTTGGCCGAGAACCCGGTGTATACTACAGCTGGTCTGGATGTTTTGCCCAAGTGAATGGATTCCCCGGAGCACGTTACAAGGGTTTTCACTCAGTGGAAGATGCACAGAAGGCTATAGAAGGGTATTTCAATAACGAACATACTCTTCCGGATCGGTCCCAAGTAATAGGAAGGCCCATGCAGGCATCTCATGCAAATCCCATGACACCGTCTCATGTAAGGAATCAATCACTCCTACAGCATAATACTCAAATCTTGAATGTGTCTTATATTGTTGTTGTCCTCTTGAGTATTCTAGTAGTGTTGCTCTTCTTTATATTAGTTACTCTTTTACTTGTGTTAATGTAGGTTAGGGAGTTAATAGACTACGCTTGTTGGCTATTAAATCATGTACTCGCTTGTTGCTTAGTGAGTTACTCTATTCTCTATTCGCCAATGGACAAACGTTCTTCTTAAATCATGTACTAGTCGTTTTAATTTACTAATGTATAAAGATTTCGTCATTTCATATTTGTTGTACTGGTGATGGAAATTATTCGTGTGATGTGTAGAGATGGATCGCGTTCTAATGGAGTTTCTTGTGGAGGACGATGATACATACAACACCGTTCATGATGCTATTCTTGATCAAGTGGAACGAGAGGAGATGACACTGCCTATTCGTCGACGCATGCATTCATCAAAGTACGTTGGTCAAATGTGGGTGACAGATATTATCAATGGGCATGAGTAGAGATGTTACAAAGTGTTTAGGATGCACCCAACTATGTTTACAAGATTGACTAACATCTTGGTAGGCCGCGGTTTGTTAAAGGATTCAAAATATGTCACTGCTGCTGAACAGTTGGGTATGTTCTTATATGCAACCGGCCATGGTGTGTCTAGTGGTGCCTTATGTGAGCACTTTCAGCATTCTTCACAAACAATCAGTAAGTACGTAAATGAAGCCATCCTTGCCCTGGCTTCTTTGAAGGAGGAATATATTCAACTACCGACACCTGCTCAAGTTCACGAGTGTCATCCCTACATTCGTGGCAAAGAACGCTTCTACCCGCATTTTAAGGTGAGTTCTATTGACTTACTTAATCATCCATACTTCATTGGTACACAAAACTTACATCGGTTTGTTGTGGTAGAATGCCATCGGTGCCATAGATGGGACGCACATTCCTGCAAACGTTCCGACTTTAGAGTATGATCGATTCCGCAACCGCAAACAGTGCATTACACAAAATGTAATGACTGCTGTATCATTTGATATGGTAAGGAATTTGAAGTCTAATAGGATTCATAGTTCACGAAGGGCTCTTTCCCCTATAAGTATCACCCCGTCGAACGAATCAGGACTATTGTTGTTGGGCGTTCGAAGGGCTGCTACTATGGCTACGTGCTATTGCTGCGTTCTGCATCCTCTACTCCTTCAGTTCTGCACCTCTTCCTTTCCCTCCCGTACGTGTCTTCTGCATCTAAACCAAGGTAGGTGATCTCTATAATGCTACCTTCTTAATAGAATTTTATGTTCCATGCTCTCCCATGCTATTTTTATGTAGGTTATCTCAACGTTAAGCCTAAGTTATTAACTAAGCCGTTGTATGCATAGATAATCATATTTTCACGTTGTTATTTTTCACGTGAAAGTTGACACATAGGTTAAAAAATTATAATCATGCAAACTTATGCCAATTTTTTTTTATAATTATATTTCTAAAATCCCCACATTTTACTCTTAATTTTCATATATTTAGATACATGAAAAGATTTAAAGTTGAAAAGTGGCACTGTTCATGGGGTTAACACTCGTACCGTCTTTAATGATTTTTATCTTTTTAACCCGACGTAATAAAATTATGTTATTTCATAGTTAAAGTTTTTAGATTTTTCTCTTAAATTGTCATATAATCTATTTTTATAAATTTTTATAAAAAGAAAAGTGACACTATTCACTTTTGATTAAACGTTGACGAAATAGCGTCCATTATCTCCTCTATTATTTCAATATATATATATATATATATATATAAATTTGCGTCCATATTCATGATGCTAATTATAATCCCTTTGGAATAGGTGTTATTTCTTGAAATTATTAAATTGAATAAAAATGAAATACAAATTGGCATCTCTTCCAAGAGACGCGCATTAATGAAAATTTGTTAAATAAAATAAAATAAAGAATTTATGTCCTTACAAATTGATGTTATTTTAATAATTTATGCCTTTCTAAGGAGACGTAAATTTTGGAAAGTAATTAATTTTTAAAAATTTTAAAAATTAATATCTAATCGATAGACGTCAATTTAATTAGAGTCCACTATTCACACGTCGTTTCTCGACTATTTCTAATAGTGTTTCCTCGATCCTATATCGCTGGATCTTGGCACCATTGTCTCGTGGCTGAGGCATGGTCCATGTTTCGTGTGCTACCGTTTACACTCCAACTCTTGGTGAGGTTAGGACCCTCCGCCGGATACTCCTTCTATCGGACCGGTACTTTCTTCATTGAGACCTCCGTAAGACTCCGCTAGCCTTGGAATCCCTCAAGGCTGTGGACCGGATTGTACCATAAAATCCCTGGAAACCGTATTTTGTCATGTCACTATGAAGAAACATGATGCCCTAGCCATCATAGAATACCCCGATGGGTTTATGTGAGAACTTAGACACAGTCCAGAATTGGCATCTGGGACAATCGCACATAGCCCAGAATTGGCGTATGGGACAATCGTCGCCATTTCTTGAATTAGCGTCCATATAATCGACGCGAATTATTTCGTGCCTTATTGTTCTGCGGAATTAGCGTCCACTACAGTGGATGCGAATTTTGAAATTCACGGCATCCTGAGTGGACGCCAATTTACCCAGACTGACGCACTCCGTGATTTGATTTTTCGTTAATTCCTTTGAACTTGGTCACTAAATAACGGCTAGTGATTATTGGGCCTTCGGCCGCATGAATGTTATTGTCCAGTAGGACGGAAGTCCTAAACTAATGATAACTCATGAGTAAGACCACTGGCTCAGGAGGTAAAACAAACTAATGAATAGACCCATGAGTAAGACCACTGGCTCATGAGGTAAAACGAACTAATGAATAGACCCATGAGGAAGACCACTAGCTCATGCGGCACATTGAATAAATAATGAATAAACCCATGAGGGAAGATCACTGGCTCATGAGGTAAGAAGAAATTATTGATAAACCCATGAGGAAGGACCACTGGCTCATGAGGTAAACGTATCATTGATAAAACTATGAGGGAAGACTACTAGCTCATTAGGTAATTCTTGAACTGACTTGAGTGCTTGATAATCATGAATTCCTTCCCAAGAAAGGGTATTTACTTGATAATTGATTGGCCAATATCTTGTGACATGATATGGAAACTTCTTGCTCGATATATCTTGTAACTTGGTTCAACTTAATTATTTTATGCTAGTCCTATTGCTATATTCTCTACATTTTCTCGCATTCACTCATGCATGATCATAGTACATTGCATAAGATGTTAATTACTTTAAGCAAGTCTGGATCATAGAAATGTAATTTCTACTGAGCGTTCACTCACCTAGTATTTTTTAATATTTTTCAGGTAATAATGAAGAAGAATGCAATCACGATGGGCAAGGGCAAGAGTGAAGAGAGCTTCGGCAACTTAGATGAACCCTATAGTCTTATGTCTGGTTTAGTTAGTTTGAGAGTCTCTTGTAATTTTCTTTTATTGTGTCTTTATATTCCTTGAGTCTAGATTTGAAGTCTAGTTAGTACGTCCAATCTTCTTCTTGAATCTTTTATTTGAGTCAAATTGTAATGAACTTATATTTGAAATTTCAAAGAAATTATTTTTTATCTAGCTTTTGTGTCTTTATGGTTTGCTCCGATTGACACAACTGTTCGCTGCCACGTTCCGAGCATATTTTCGCTACTATCGGTTCAGGACGTGACACACACAGATCATCTACTCTAGGTCGGGTCCTCTAGCCGATTTTCCCCCCAGCCAGACTCAGGCTGCACAGGCAAGGGGCCCTATGGTAACCAACCTAGAAATCGTCTACTCGGGACAAGCCTCCACCACTCCCTGGTGGGTAAGCACGACATGCCCAGGTTAGCTACGTCTAATGGGTAGAGTCACCAAGAGTGAGAACTCGTCGCAACCACGGAAGTCACCGGAGTACCACCGGTCCGTACTAATCCACCACGAGACGGCTCGCTAGCACGAGAACCAAGGACCACTAGCTAGACATCTAAACTATGACTGCCGGTGAGTATGGCGAAGACCGGAACCTCTTGATATGCGAAATAGCGAAAAACAGGCAAAATCGGCCTGAAGGCCCTAGAAGGCCAGGCTGCTGGCCGCCTAGAGGCAGGGCCTGGGCGGTCAACCCCTTGGCCGCCCAGCCTTCAGACTGCACTGGGCCTGGGCGGCCCACTCTGTGGCCGCCCAGAGCTAGGCGGCCCAACCCTTGGCCCCCAGGGGACAGGGGCTGGGCGGCCATTGGTCTGGCCGCCCAGACACCTGGGCGGCCACCCCTTTGGCCGCCCAGTGGGCTTCACACCCAGGCGGCTAATACTCTGGCCGCCCAATGGGTGGTGTAACACCCCTAATTTTTTTAGAAATATTTAAGATTTTTCTAGAATTAAATAAAAATTTTAAGCATTTAATTAGGCTTAATAGGTCATTAAATGAATTTTAGGTTAAATAAATTAATATGAAAGTCCAATTTATAACCAAGTAACTAAGCTCACTTAAGGTAGTCCCATAAACCCAAATCCAAGTCTTTTAGGCCCAAGCCCAACTCTAGAAACCTCCTTAGGATAATTCTCAAATTTAATTGGATAATTAAGGGGATAAATAGAGGAGGAATTTGATTTTTATTCAAATTCTGGCGCCGTGGCTAGTAGCGGTCTATCGCAAGACCGCTACTTCATGGAGGCAGTCCAGGCGTGACCACTATATCCTTCCGATTTCATGAGTTGTAGAAGCAAGGAAAACTTGGATCTTTAGTATCCTAATCGCCATGGATCAAAGCTATCTGGCATGGAAACCTAGTTTAGGACTCTTAGGGATCGATCCTACTGCAAATTAGGACTCTAAGTTGATCTAATCTCTCAAACCCTAGGCAAACCCTATAAATAGGTCCCAGGTTCGACCTGAGCGAACCCTAATTTTGGAGCGCATGGATCGAAGGTAAGGAGACATTATCTCAGGTTAGTCCTTTAGAGGATTTTATTCTCCTTAGTTTTGTCTAACCTCCCTTCAAATCTCGTGCTAGGAGGTCAAGCCGTTGGAGAGTTAGAAGCTCTGCAAGTTGCTGGTTCTCTGTAGACCACACAGGAACAAGTGTGTCTGTCTGAGAAAGACCCGAGGATTAGAAGCCCTAGCAGAGGTAATTTGATGTTGAGTCTTTAGAATAAATTGATCTCTTTTATTTCTTCTCCTCACCCTCCAAATTTCACGAATTTAGGACGAGAGGGTAAGGAGATAGAGCGTCTGGAAGTTGGAGTTTCCACGCAGGACGTGCAGGAACTAGGACTTCCTTCCAGTCACAAATTCGAAGTCTAGGGAGCAAACCAGAGATAGGTTATCTCATGAATGACTCAAATATCAAGTTAGGAGTAAAAGCCCCTTGATTCCATGAGATTTCGTACTTCCTACATGTCATATTTTATGTTTCATCATGACTACGCATTCCACATATTTCTGCATGCATACCCCTGTACCATAAAAGAAAAGATGATAATTTTGGCTTAATTCATGCCCAGTCATGCATCTTAGTTGTTCTACACTTATTAGCATGCTTTACCCTTCTATTTTTCATAAATTTCATGCATAAATCTTCCTAGATTTAGCCATGTACCTTGGTTTTTACTTCTGTCTACTACAGACAGAAGGCGGCCTTCAAGAGACCGTCGATTTCAGAAGACGACCCCCGATATATAGACTGCCACTTGATAGTAGCGGCCCTTCTTGGACCGTGTTATTCCTTCTGTTTTCTGAGTTCTGTTAACTCCAAACAGAACGCAGAATAGCCCCTATAAAAATATAATAAGCCTAGGTAATTAGGTCTTATTCCTAGTCATGAGCTTATATTCATAGTTTTGGTTATATTGAGCACCAACCATGATAGATTGCATGTCTTACATGATTCATAAGTTTATTTTAATCTTATGCTAATTTCATGTCAAAGCCCATATAGTTTTGTATTTAAATCATTTGTTTATGTTCATAGAACATGGTTTATTGTGATGATTGATCGCAGTTTTGTCACGATTTCACTCTCATCTCTCAGTCTTTCTTAAGTACATAGCACGTATCCCGGTATGATGCTATTAGTTACACTTTACACTCATAGGAACACTTTCTTGGACTTGTGACCCTCTCCATCAGATATTCCTTCTGTCGGGCTAGGGGATCATGTTTCAAGGCCTCCGTAAGTCTCCGTGAGCCTGGGATTCCCACTAGGACGCCGAGCTGGTTGTACCCTCAATGCCCATTTATCTAGAAAGCACTCAAGTTTACCCGCATTTTCTGCATTCTGGACAAGATAGCGGCCCTCTGGGGACCACCACCTTCTGGTAGCAGACAGACCATGACCGCCACTTTCCAGAGTTCCACTACGTCGACCCTTTTCTCTCTCTGGCATCGACTCTATCTAAGTAGCGGTCCTGACCGAACCGCCACTTCATAGTAGCGGTCCTTGCATGACCGTCTCTTCAAGAAACGGCCCAGGCATGACCGTTTTCTGTCTCAAGTGTTCTTAACCCGGGGTTTGACCCAAGGGTTGACTTTCCTATGTTCCTAGATGGTCTATGGATTATCTGGAACCCAACACTTTGTTCAAAAAGCTTTCCAATGAATTATGAAACTTAATAAATGTACCGTTAAGCTGTCGGATTCCTCCCATGGCATGACCTTGTCCTTAATTAATTCTTTGAACTCTCATGGTCATATTTGGTACGTTCTTACCTTGGTGTGTTATAATGAACTATTGCTTGAACTTGTACATTATTGGCCGAATTATAGTGTTATACTCGTGGAAGTAGCTTGATTTATAACGTGAAGATGCAGATCGGGCACTGATTGTGTCCAAGGGCTCGACACTAGCCCCCTCGGTTGATTGCCGGAAACATACTATAAATCATGGGGTATGATGAACACTGGCATCACATTGCGCTGGGAGTACTTTTTTTATAAACGGGTGAAATCCACGAGGCTATCTCATGATTGAATTTACATGATTGACTTTCTAGTGCATAGCCTTTATGGTTATGAAAAGTGCATTCTCGTTACATTCTCATTAATGAAAGGCCACATTATATTCTTGCTTGATCAAGTTCTCATTCTACATGAACATTCATATCTCTATGATCTATATCTTGTTACTTGCGATGTTACTTTGGTTTATCGCACGTTTTATCGCATTTTTGCATTATTGCCTTTCATAGAGCTAAAATACTAATTACTTAAATATTATTTTCATGTTGATATGAAGATACCTATTGGGCAAGTGTGCTCATTCCCTACTTTTCTAATCTTTTCAGGAAATTTTAGCGGTATGGATTCAGATTATTCAAATGATGGATCTGAGGGCGAGAGCGGATGAAGATCGAGAGAAAACCCTAGATAGTTCAAGAGTCATGAGTCAACTATGTAATTTTCTTTTTATTGAGTCTAGCTAGTCATTGGAGTCAAAGTCATGTGGTCATGTAAACCTTTGATCATTATTAGTAATAAAGTTGGATTTTTGAGTCTATATCCGTGTGCATTCCTCTTTATGTGGTTGTTATCGCGCTCTGATTATATTGCTAGCTTGAGGCGTATTGCCAACTGTTCACGTTTCCCCGAGTAACTTCTGTTGTATCTATCTCTCGGGGCGTGACAGGTGGAGACGGTCAATTCATTGGCCGCCTCACTGCTATGGGTCTCCTCCGGAAACCACCTTCTGGAGGATCATTCCCTCGCCCAAATACACCCCCACTGGGCATGAAAAACCCCAGAAAACATGAGAAGGCCATCTACAACTACCACACCATTGATTAAACCCGATTTACACTAAAGATCAGCTCTCACGGCCCTTAACATGGAATTCCCCCAAAAATGCAATAACCCCTCTCACTTGCCTGAAACTCCTCGGATCGGAAGGGAAAACACACGGGGTGGGTTCGGGATCCATCCCCCTACATGTTGGAAGCTTCAAACCTCAAAGGAGCTCAACCCTCGCCGGATCGCCAACCATGCACCCACGGACGTGCTCCCGGCCATGCACGCGAACACACGAACCACCTCCTCCGCCTTCGGCCACGCTCCGCCTAGCCGCCACAGTCGTCGATCGTCCACCCCCAGCGCTCGCCGTCTACAGCCAGAGAAGAGAGGGAGGCCTCGCGATCAGAGTGGAGAGGGGAAAGTGAGGAGAGAGAGGGGAGCGGCTGTGTATAACGGGAAAATGGGGGACCCTTTTTGGGATTTCCTCTAAACCCCCAAAAAATCAAAGTTGCCTGTATACCCTTCCTCCAATCATTGCCCATTTAAACAATTAGGGAAAATCTAAGAAAAGCTCGATAATTTCGTCGGGGTCCGAACTAAATCTGAATAAAGTTTTAATTTACCCATTAAAAATAGATCCGAAGCCTACCAAACATGGAATCTGAAATCTAGTGGTATTACATCCGCGATCACAAAACGACTTTCCACCCCAATGTACTTGGGTCGCGGTCACTAGGTGTGGCGCGACCTCCATTCAGGGACTGATCGCGGTTGGAATCCTGACTGCGATCACGCTTCCATTCCGGACAAGTGCGAAATGCCCTTAAACCCATCCGACTCAGCTCAAACGAGGGGAAAAACATTCACACACCCTGTTTCATGATCTCATACCTCGAAATACATGCATTTAAACCCCAAAAACACATGGAACACATATGCAATGCCCCAGATTCTTCAAATCGGAATCGAAGAGCTTTTGGAGCACCTTCATGGGTCCTGAAACGTGTTTTACGATCCACTCGGATTTTTCCCATGTATAACTTGCGGAACCCGGTGGAGAGTGAACCGTTGAGTTTTGTGACTCCGGGACGCTACAGGTGCATTATGCTCGTTCCGAGGATCGCAGAGACTATTTTTCCATATTTTCTGAATTTACAAAATTTCATGCAGAAAATCAGATTTTAGGAAATATTGCTAATTTCTTATTTTTCCTTTTCTATTAACACTTTCTCTCTCCTCTTTCCTCCTCATGATCTCTCACTTTCTCTCCCTCTATTCTCTCTCCTCTCTTCTCCTCTCCCCCGGGCGCGTGACTGTGGCGGAGTTGGGTGAGGTGGTTACGGCAAGGAGCTGACCTGAGGCGTGATGGCGCGAGTATCGGAGCGTGGCGTTGGCGCGATCCCGTTCATGGATTCAAAGTCAACGTGGGTTGTTCGTGTGATCATTTTCGGCGTGGTTTGGCCATTTCGGCGTGTGAGATCTTCGGTGGAGGTAGGGGGATAGATACCATACTCTTTACCTGCATTCTTGCATGATTTGAAGCCGAACGGTGAGAGTTTGAGCGGGTTTTTCAGGTTTAAGGGCAAAACCATGATCGGGGGGTGTGAGCCGTGTTTGCTGTTCCAAGCGATGATTTTCACATTAAATGGTAAGATTTGAACCCCTGGCATGTTGGGAATCATTTCCCGCCAGTTTTATTGCATTTGGTGGTGAATTGGGGGTATGAGCCCATTTGTCCATGCGACTCGTGTTGGGTCGATTCGTGGGAATCGTCCGTTTCTTACCATTTTGAGGTCTGTTTGACCCCTTCCGGCTTTTGGAAGGATGGTGTTGTGGTTAGGGATGTTTCCACACCGTTTTGGGACGATTGGGGCGTGGAAAGATTGACTTTTGGGTGGTTTTATGGTTTTCTCGCTGGAGCAAAGTAGCGATCCTTCCAGTGACCGCCATTTGTAGAGACGACCCTCTAGAGACTACTATTCCGAGGTTTATAGTCGGTTTCACTTGGCGGTCTTGCAACCGACCGCTAGTAGTAGTGGCGGCCTAGGGCCTGACCGCTACTTTCGTTTGACGGTCCAAGGGAGACCCTTATATTAGTTTCATTGGTTTAAAGTCGGTTCGGGCTTGGCTTTGGAGGCCATAGTGATGACCGCCACTTCCTGTAAACGATCCCAGGAAGACCGTTAGGTATTTTAGTCAGTTCCTAGTGACGGCCTTGTAGCTGACCGTCTTTTGAAGAAACGGTCAGGCAAAGGACCGCCACCAAGATGGCTTTTCTTGTTTTATTTTCGAGGCAGTTTGGAGATAGCGATTAGGTCACGACCGCTACATTCAAGAAACGGCCATAGGAGGACCGTCAATTCCAAGAGACGGCCCTATGTAGACCATTTTCTGCCTGTTCGATTATGAGAGTAGCGGCCAAGTCCATGATCGCCATTTCCTGGTAGCGGCCATAGAGGAGACCACCACTTTCTTTTAGCGGCAAAGTCCATGACCGCTATTTTCTGGGCTGAGTGGTTGCGGCCACAGGGGTGACCGCCACTTTCCCAGATTATCCTTTCGTGTTGGTTTGGTTTCCGGTTGACCCGGTTGTGACCCAATGGTTGACACGTGACCTCGTAAGTGTCTCGTCTATCCTGTGAGGATCGAGACATGGTTGTTGGGTTCAATGCACTCCCTCTTTGTCCTTGGTGATGGTTTTGATGATAACAATATATTGTGTGTAAGTATTGTGGAAAATACTCATTGATCATTTTGGAGCTCACTACCGTTATCTTGTTTTGTAGGTTTGGATGCTTGGTGAAGAACATTAACAGATGCACAATTGTTTTGAGGAGTGTCGACCTCACTCACTCATGGAATGGACTTGGTTTAATTGGACTGAATCAATGTTTTGTTTAATTTGAATTGAATTAAAGTTCCTAGAATGAACTTTGAATTCTGGACTGAACTTGGATTGCTTGCATTGGACTGTGTCTATTAGTCTTGGATTACATATTAATTACATATATGATATCTATATGGGTTCAGACCGCTGTGCATTGATTCTGAACTTTTGGACTGAACTTGATTGTCTTGGACAACTCTTGAAAGTCATGTGTGAATATATCATAAATGAACAAAGTTTTGATTAATTTGTTCTGGAATTAGTTTTTCCATACATGCTACAAATTCTGGTATGTGAGCTGATGATTCTTATGAATGTGAATCTCTGGAAAGTGCAGGTTCTAAACTTATCCACAAACCTTGAAGTCGTGGTAAGACCTTCTTATGAATTTGATTCATTGTGTCTTGATTGCGCTTGAAGGAGCTTTCATGGTTTTGGACTTATACTGACTGCAACTCAATGTGGCTAGATTGGCTTTATTGCACATGATTGTATACTTGTTTTTCAAGATCATCTAGTGATAGTGGTTTGTATATCTTGGTTCGTTTTCTTCATAATGAACCTAAGTTTTGGTGTTGGTTATATGTCTCTCCTTGCATGCTATTCTTTTGGAAAAATCATTTAGCTTCCTAAATCCTTTGAAACCCAGGATGAGTGTTGTTTTAAGACCCTCAATACATGTCATTTTATTGGCAATATCATGTTTTCAATAGGGGTTTGAACCTGGTCGAAGGATTCTGGCTTTTCATATTGATTTAAAGTGGTTTTCACTACTGTCAGGAAAAGTGTCGACTCAAGGAGTCGACACTTTCTAGTCAGCATGCTGGCCTGTGTGTTTCTAGCACGCAGATGAAAAAGTGTCGACTCCTTGAGTCGACACTCTTCAGGCTGCATGCTATTTTGTGCGTTGGTTGAACACATAGCCAAAAGTGTCGACTCCAAGAGTCGACACTTTTGCCTGTGTGCTGGGTTTTCTCTGCCGACAGAACACCTTGACAAAAGTGTCGACTCTAAGAGTCGACACTTTGTCTGGTTCGTCCGGATCATGTTTTCGGATTGAATGCGAAATGCCCATTTCTTGCTCCGATTGCATGGGCTTTTTACCCTAATACCCTTAGGGTTTCTCCCATACATTGGGTGTATTTATGAAGGGTTTAATCTTGGGCTTTCTGGTCTTTGTCATGTTCTTTCAGCTGGGTATATATGGCTGCGTTTTGTTTCGACACAGATACTTTTTTGAGGGCTAATCTTTTTATCTGTTGCAGGAAGAAGAGGAGGGCGACGCCACTATCTGGAGGAGGAAGAGGAAGATCAGGAGGACGCCATCAACGTGGGATATCTATCGATTGATCCCGTCTTTGAACTCCATAGCTGAACCTTCTTCTATGGGCATCTCCTGCGGTTTCAGCCGGCTTCCACTCCGTGGACGACTACTTCCAGCGCACCCATCCATCTCGTCTATGGGTTTCACTACGGATTTGAGGGAGAATCCTTGATCTCTCATTTCCATCCTTTCATTTGAGCATAGATTTATGTTTAGGCAGTCATTATATATCTTTTCATTTTATTGAACTCGAAATACTATTGTGTGTGGGCGGAGCTGCGTCTCCGAGTGTGTGGATTTATTGTGGGGAAAGTTTCCCCGAGTTTTTGTGTGTAGACGGAGCTGCGTCTCCATGTGGTTTTTACGTCCGGGGTGTGTTCCCCGACTGCATGTGTGTGTGCTGCAGTGGCAGCGTCTTGGGGCCAGGCCCTGTATGTGCATTACTGTGGAAGCAGCGTGTGTGGTGTTGGGGTTCATCTCCGTGTTGCTACATTTTGTAGCGTGTAGTGAAGCCTCACCGGGGTTCGATGAGGGGTGGATGTAGGGAGCCCGTCGTGGTTCCGAACCACCTAAAAATCTTTGTGTCTCATGTGAATGCCTGTGTGATTGTTCATTTCATCTACCTCCCTTCATAGGTCAAACTAATAAATTTTTACTCACTGCACCACTGCACATTGCTACATCTACTATCTATCTTAGGCTTTTACTCACTGCACCACTGCACATTGCTACATCTACTATCTATCTTAGGCTTAGATTTAATCGTTCTTTGCATTAATATTCCGTGTGAGATCGGGAAGATCGAGAGAACATTTTAATCTCACTCTAGTTTAAGATAATTAACCTAGTCATTTTTAATTCTACTGTGTTTAGTTTAGAAAGTTTTTAAAATCCGACATCTCCGCTGGGGGACAATTCAACCCCTCTTCTTGTCCGCCATCTAGTCTGGGCCAACAATTGGTATCAGTGCTCAGTCTCTGATTTTTATTTTACGGAACTCACGATCTAGAAGAAAAGATCTTTTTCATGATGGCTAGTGTGCATTCAGTTCCTATCTTTGATGGTTTTGATTATGCTCTATGGATTGAAAAAATTTGTGTTTAGATTACCAATATTGATCGGAAAGTTATGAATCTAATCACTCATGGTCTCACATTCTTCCTAAAAATGAGTTAAGATGGACCGATGAGGATAAGAAAAAGAATTCTGATAATTCTTTTGTTTTGAATGCTCTTAAGGCTGCTGTGGACCCTAATCAACTTACTTTTGTTTCATCTTGCAAGTCAGCCAAAGAGATCTGGAATGGGCTAAGCGAAGCCCAAGAAGAAAGATGGAATAGTGAGTGCCTTGTGGCAAATGATGAGCTTGAGTGTCAAAGCGAGGAGAGTTCCAAGGTAAACTCTGACTCCGACGAGGAAAATGAACTTAGCTATGATGAATTGGTAAATGCCTATGATGAATTGTTTGAAAGATATAAAACAATGAAATCTGGAAATCAAAAATTGAAAAAAAAAATTGAAAACTCTTGTGTTGATAATTCTTCATGTGAAAAATGTATTGAACTTGAAAAATCAGTTTAATCTCACTTGCATGATATTGATGTTCACAAAGAAATAATTGCTTGTTTAAGAAATAAAAATTCTGCTATAAGGAATGAGATTACTCAATTAGAGAAAATTGAATGTGAGCTAAAAAGAAAAATTGAATTGAATTCTATTGATCATGATTTGTGCAGTAAATTGATCTTGAATGACAAACTTGCTAAGGAGAATGAAGAGTTAAAACAATTAAACACAGCTATATCTGAAAAATTGTTTACTCTTGAAAAAGGAAAACATGTGGTTGATGATGATTCTAAAAATATTCATGTTTTGGAACAAGAAGTTGCAAGCTATAAAACTGTCAATTCTCTGCTGAATGATAAACTTACATTGTGTGAAGAATAGCTTGCTAATTATGAATTGCACATTTCATCTTTAGAAAATCAAATCAAGAATTTGAATGAGTCATTCTCCATTTGTGATAAAGAAAATCAAAAATTAAAAAATGTTGTTGACTGTTCTTGTGTGCATGAAAAACTTCCATCCTACAAACATGAACATGCCTCAAGAAAGAAAACAAATGTTTCATATTTTTTGTGAAAATATGGTCATGACATGTATGATTGCTTCTTGATGAAATTTGATGATAATGAGACATTGAAGTCAAAAATGAAAAGTGTTGATGATTCTAAAAATCATGAAAACCTATGAAGAAAAAATTCAATGTTCATTGCTTCTACTGTGGTTTACATGGTCATGTTTTTAAAAATTCATAAAGAAAGATGGTGATGAATGGTATGTCAAAAAGAATTTTTCGTGTCATTATTGTGGTGAAGTTAGACACATGATGAATAATTATTCTTTAATAAAAAATGATGAAGAATGATCCATGAACAGAAAATCCTTTTACTACTTTTATTGTGGCAAGAACGGCCATTCTACGGATGCTTATTCTACAATGAGAAATGATGATGATTGGTGTTCTAGGAAATATAAGAATACATTTGCTCATGCTAGAACTAACCCCTCGAGACCAAAGATAGCTTGGGTACCCAAATGCCCAAAATGAGAATCTGTTTTACAGGGGCACCTTGAGGCCAAGGAATGTTGATAAATAAAAGTTTCTCAAGGCGAGAAAGAAAATGGTTTGAATTCGAACTTTATTCTGCTTAGGTTTTCTTTGAAAGATCTACAAAGGTATAAATTAAGTTTGGAGTTGTTTCACGTTTTATGAACAAATCTGGTTATTGAATGCTTTATTTTGTACATAAAGTCTCTTACATCTTCGTTCAATTTTTGTGAATAACAATTTAGTTTTGCATACGTAGCATACTCACTTAGCTCTGGCACCTATCATACACATCCTTGCATGTTTGGAAATAGGGATAATCTTCGATCATCTGTCCATTTACATGCGTATACTTGTATACATAGAAAACACATGCACATATCCTTGCATACTTGTGAATAGAAATAATTTATCATCAACTTTGCATTCACGTGCATATGCTTGTGCATACCTTCTATTTTTGAGTGCTTGAATGTCATGATTTTTCGGTATATAAAATGATGTTAGTGAAGGTTGGATTTTGTCCAGCCGGAAGTTTTCACTACGTGTGAGATGGTCTTCGGACCTACATTCTCCGCCAAGTACCGATAATCAATTTGCTTGAAGTCATTGAAAGATCCCTAGTTAATTGCATGTATATACTTTATACAATCACTTCTTGATATCCTTCTATGACCTTTCACCTTGCTAAATGAAATTACATTGATTTAGACATGTTTACTACATGGCATATATTAAGGGGGAGATTTTTTTTATAACCGTGCATACATTTAGGGGGAGACATTACTGTGATGAGAGTAATTCATCTTTTACATTCAATACAACCACCCTCTCAAATTACCCTTTTTTGAGATAAATGATTCAATCTAATAAGGATTTCGGTTATTCGTCTCAACACTTTAGAGGATTCTTGAATCTCTACATGGAAATCACATGTCTCGTGAGGAAAAAACTATTTGCCCCACCAAAAAGATGTATAAGTGGAACGTGGATCCAAGTAGCCAGGAATACTCCCTGAAACAAAGGAGGAAGCTCGTGTCGAAAGGAGAAACAAATCCACATCTTGAATAAGTGTGATTTGGCACCGAGTAGTCGGGAATCCCCCCTGAAATAAAGAGGAAACTCCCATTGAAAATTATCTCATCCACATCATCATAAGTGACGATACTGAGTAACCGGGAAATGCCCCTGAAACAAAGGGCATGACTCGTGTCAAAAGGTTAGTCATCTTGTTATTTAAAATAAAAAAATTATATAAATTTAGGGTTATACGTAGCTACCAATATTCGAGCATTGTGTATGGAAGTGTATGGAGGAACGGCTCTCTTTAGTGTTAGTTGAAAATCTGATGATCCATATTGCTTTAGAATTCATTATTCAATTTTCACATATACACCTTGGGTTTGATTGTGTGAATGTAATTTATGAATCTGTCATCTTTCATGGCTTATGCAGTACAGTCTTTTTGTAAGCACGACCCTCTTAGTATTATTCATGCACATCATGCTCCATAATCAATTGCACTCTTCTTAAACCTGTCTGAAGGGACTTGTTTGCTTTTAGATCTTATTATAAATGCTTGAATGCTTGATTGCATGATCCTTTTTGTTCATATCATATTGCATCTCACTTAGATGCATCTTTAGGTTATACTTGTAAATAACGGGTTACATAATCCCATTGTCAGTCAGTTTTTGTTTATGACAATAGGGGGAGAATAATATACTTTTTAGCATAACATCTGCATATAGGTTAGTTTCTTTATACTCCGTGTGCATAGTTCGGTCATGCATTTGCATATAATTCACAAATCAAGTATTTGAACATATTTCAAACTGTTTGCACATTGCTCATAAAATTCCAAATTCTTGCTTGATGTTCATGGTCCACACACCTTCTTTTATGGTAGGTTATTGCTGGGTTTGTGCGCCTTTACTTCATATTTTTGTCTCTTTTCATTTCTAGTCCCCCACTTTTTGATAATGCCAAAGGGGGAGAGAGTTTTGGATTGCCACAATATATTGTCATCATCAAAAAGGGGGAGATTGTTGGGTTCGATGCGCTCCCTCTTTGTCCTTGGTGATGGTTTTGATGATAACAATATATTGTGTGTAAGTATTGTGAAAAATACTCATTGATCATTTTGGAGTTCACGACTGTTATCTTGTTTTGTAGGTTTGGATGCTCGGTGAAGAGCATTAACAGATGCACAATTGTTCTGAGGAGTGTCGACCTCACTCACTCATGGAATGGACTTGGTTTAATTGGACTGAATCAATGTTTTGTTTAATTTGAATTGAATTAAAGTTCTTGGAATGAACTTTGAATTATGGACTGAACTTGGATTGCTTGCATTGGACTGTGTCTATTAGTCTTGGACTGCATGTTAATTACATATATGATATCTAAATGGGTTCAGACCGCTGTGCATTGATTCTGAACTTTTGGACTGAACTTGATTGTCTTGGACAACTCTTGAAAGTCATGTGTGGATATATCATAAATGAAGAAAGTTTTGATTAATTTGTTCTGGAATTAGTTTTTCCATACATGCAACAAATTCCGGTATGTGAGCTGATGATTCTTATGAATGTGAATCTCTGGAAAGTGCAGGTTCTAAACTTATCCACAAACCTTGAAGTCATGGTAAGACCTTCTTATGAATTTGATTCATTATGTCTTGATTGGGCTTGAAGGAGATTTCATGGTTTTGGACTTATACTGATTGTAACTCAATGTGGCTAGATTGGCTTTATTGCACATGATTGTATGCTTGTTTTTCATGATCATCTAGTGATAGTGGTTTGCATATCTTGGTTCGTTTTCTTCATAATGAACCTAAGTTTGGGTGTTGGTTATATGTCTCTCCTTGGATGCTATTCTTTTGGAAAAATCATTTAACTTCCTCAAATCCGTTGAAACCCAGGATGAGTGTTGTTTTTAAGACCCTCATTGCATGTCATTTTATTGGCAATATCATGATTTCAATAGGGGTTTGAACCTAGTTGAAGGATTCTGGCTTTTCATATTGATTTAAAGTGGTTTTCACTGCTGTCAGGAAAAGTGTTGACTCAAAGAGTCGATACTTTCTAGTCAGCATGCTGGCCTGTGTGTTTCGACATGCAGATGAAAAAGTGTCAACTCCTTGAGTCGACACTCTTCAGGCTGCATGCTATTTTGTGCGTTGGTTGAACACATGGCAAAAAGTGTTGACTCCAAGAGTCAACACTTTCACCTGTGTGCTGGGTTTTCTCTGCCGGTAGAACACCTTAACAAAAGTGTCGACTCTAAGAGTCGACACTTTGTCTGGTTCGTCTGGATCGTGTTTTCCAGATTGATTGCGAAATGCCCATTTCTTGCTCCGATTGCCATGGGCTTTTTACCCTAATACCCTTAGGGTTTCTCCCATACATTGGGTGCATTTCTGAAGGGTTTAATCATGGGCTTTCTGGTCTTTGTCTTGTTCTTTTAGCTGGGTATATATGGATGTGTTTTGCCTCGACGAAGATAATTTTTTGAGGGCTAATCTTTTCATCTGTTGCATGAAGAAGAGGAGGGCGATGCCACTATCTGGAGGAGGAAGAGGAAGATTAGGAGGCGCCATCAACGTGGGATATCTGCCGATTTGATCCTGTCTTTGAACTCCATAGCTGAACCTTCTTCTGTGGGCATCTCCTACGGTTTCGACCGGCTTCCACTCCGCGGACGACTACTTCCAACGTACCCATCCATCTCGTCTACGGGTTTCACTACGGATTTGAGGGGGAATCCTTGATCTCTCATTTCCATCCTTTCATTTGAGCATAGATTTATGTTTCAGCGGTCATTGTATATATTTTCATTTTATTGAACTCGAAATACTATTGTGTCTGGGCAGAGCTGCGTCTCCGAGTGTGTGGATTTATTCTGGGGAAAGTTTCCCCGAGTTTTTATGTGTAGACGGAGCTGGGTCTCCGTGTGGGTTTTACATCCGGGGTGTGTTCCCCGACTGTGTGTGTGTGTGCTGCAGTGGCAGTGTCTTGGGGCCAGACCCCGTGTGTGCATTGCTGCGGAAGCAGCGTGTGTGGTGTTGGGGTTCGTCCCCGTGTTGCTACATTTTGTAGCGTGTAGTGAAGTCTCACCGGGGTTCGGTGAGGGGTGGACGTAGGGAGCCCGTCGTGGTCCCGAACCACCTAAAAATCTTTGTGTCTCGTGTGAATGCCTGTGTGATTGTTCATTTCATCTACCTCCCTTTACAGGTCAAACTAATAAATTTTTACTCACTGCACCACTGCACATTGCTACATCTGCTATCTGTCTTAGGCTTAGATTTAATCGTTCTTTGCATTAATATTCTGTGTGAGATCGGGAAGATCGAGAGAACACTTTAATCTCACTCTAGTTTAAGATAATTAACGTAGTCATTTTTAATTCTGTTGTGTTTAGTTTAGAAAGTTTTTAAAATCTGACATCTCCGCTGGGGGACAATTCAACCCCCCTTCTTGTCCGCCATCTAGTCTGGCCAATAATGGTTTTGGACACTGGAGGTATCATCATACCTCGATTTACGTATCCATGTGGTTTGAATGTTTTTGTGTTTCTTGTTATGCAGAATTATGAGTCCGGTGAGCGGCCTGGAGGCCGTGGACTTTCATTAATGTGTGGATGCGGCTATTCTGTGCTGCCTTCCATAATGTGTTTTACCGTGATTTTGGCTTAGGGACTAGGCTGATTAACGTCGTGTTGCTATGATGTGCGACGATCTTGACCCTGAGTCTTGTGACTCAAGGATCGTTGTGTCAGCAGGTCTAGTTGTCTGTCCTGAGTCAGGCGACAGCTGTGTACTGCATTATGCTCCATAGTACGTGTGACAGGTGCGTGCTAACCTTGTCTGTACTTCGGTGTTCGCTGTTTTGAGTCTCTGGGTCTAGTGAGCCTCCACTAGTCGTAGCCTGACGACACTTTCCGGTTTGTTGGCCCACCTGGGTGTGGTGGCGGGGCGAGTTCCCGGTTGAGACGGTTTGTAGGCTGGTTGCCGTGGGCCCCTTTGTCTTGCCGTGAGAGTCCTACGGGAGGGGAAAACCAGCTAGAGACCTGGCTCAAGACATTAAGCTTGTGTGTGCGCACGTGGTCAAGAGCGTTGGACGAGCGCCGACGGGCGTGACCCTGACTAGTCACTCGTTACTTGGTACTTGGTTCCTATTGAGTGTCTCAGTTACCACCGTTCTAGGCGTGTGGGAGATACTTGTGGCGCAGTGTAAGATATTAGTGGACGCATCTGACTTTCCTTCTAGTGAGGAGGTGCTTCTGTCACATGACACTTGACTTGTATTTTTGTGACTTTTCCAGGTAGCATGTGCTTGGCTTCACTCGAGGTTATGGTTACTATAGCGTACACGACGGTGAGATCGTGTATGTCTTGTGCCTTTGACCGTGTAGGTCTTTTGTAGGTCCTTTGCCTGTTTCTGTGGGCATTCGTGATATGGGTTTTGTGATTTGACAATGAATCGGTAACGCCCGACTTTGTGAGATCAGGGTTCGCCTTTCTGTTCTTGTTTGGAGTAGTTTTAGAGGGCCGAGGTTCCTTCGGCTGCCATGTTACCGTGGTACGGTTGTTTTTCCTCTTTTGCTGTTGTTCCTACTCCTGCTGTTACTACTTTGCTTCAGTTGGTAACACTGCTATTACTGCGTTGTTTTGTGGTAGGGTTCTGCGGGATCCCTACTGAGCCAATGAGACGAGGCTCACCCCTGACTTTTCAGGTGTAGCTGTTCTTCCTCGTGCTTGGAGGTGCAGTGCGTTGTTCTTAGTGCCAGCGTTGCCAGTGTCGGGCTTCCCCCGACTTGAGAGTACGTTCTCTTTCTTGTTGTACTGTACTTTGGTTGGACTGGACTCTATTAGTTTTAATTATTATAGAAAATATAATTTTATTTTTACTATTTTAGCAATCCTGATCATTGAAATTTAATTGCTTATTTCTTTATCTGGAAGTTCAATGTATTCTCACATACATTTCTATCCCTTCAGAGCTTTTCCGCTCTTGGGAGGCCTCTCAGAATCCAAGTGGTATCGGGTTTACCCGGTATCCGGATGATGGGTCGTCACAGTTGGTATCAGAGCCAGGTTCAGAGTTGTTCAGAGTTTTTTGAGCTATCTGAGCGTGTGTTGTGAAAGTACATGGGAATTCGAGATATCCTAGTGCTCAGAGTCCATAAGGTCCAGTATAGTCGATAGCTAGCATAGGTTTTGTGATTGTTTATCACTTTGCTTCTTGTGTGAGGTCTTGTGCGTGCTGTGTTGGCATCGTGCAAAATGGTTTTGCTCTCATCAGATTCTGATGGAGCGTCCTTCTTTTATCATGGTGTTTGTCTCGGTTGTGTTGCGCTTGGCATAGTTCGCCAGCAGATGTGAATCTGTGGGGCGATGTTTGAGATTTTTCTGTGGCTTATTCAGGTGGCTGGTGGCATTATCGTTGGTGTGATGGCCGTGCATGTTCTCTGAGGAGATTAATGTTGTTTTGGCCATCCCAGTTTGAGGTTTGTTTCGCCCTTGAGGTGTTAAGGTTATGTGTCGATTGGATGGCTTGTTTGAGAGAATGCTCGGGCAAACCTAGGATTTCCTTCCTGGTAAGATACTGTTAGTCAAGCTTGATTCTTCTCATCTTGTCTTGTGGCGTCTTTTTGAGGTAAGCTTTGGAAGTACTGTCTTGGTGAAGCCTTTGTCCTGTGTCTGCTTATGTGTGGACTGTGTTAGTTCTGAACATGATCTGCTCTTGTTTTGGCGGTGGCTTGGCTTTGGACCCAGTTTGTGAATTGGGGGCCGTTGTGCACCGTGTTCGACGTGCCGTGTTTGGCGACTGTTGTGCTGTGAAGGTTCAGTAATTCTTTCAGGATGTGAGGATAAGATGAAATTAGCATTCTTTGTGGCTTGTGCTGTGGCTCTTGGCACGATGGTTTGCACTTTGGTGACTTGTGATCAGCTATTAGCAGGATCGGTACTTGAGGCGTGGTATGTTGCAATTTTGTGAAATGCGATGGTGCCGGGTGTGTGCTGAGATGTGGATGCCGAGTTGTTTTTGATGCCTGTGTGCGTTGTGTTGAATGCGCAGCGGAAGCGTGTGGGCTCATAACCCACGGGTCGATGATAGTTGGTTGGAAGATTCTGACCGGTCGAGAGGTTTGTTTCCTCGGTGTGACATCATCTTGGCTATGTGTGCCTTGATGCTGTTGGTTGCCGTGCCATTACTTGAGACATTATGGTTGTTGGCACTGGCAAGTTTGAGAATTGGGGAAATCTGTCGGTGAATATGTTGGTCGAGTACCCTCTTCTTCTGGATTTCTTGGGAGTTGTACGCTCAGGACAAATCGTGGTCCTTGAGATGCGTTCTCTGAGATTGTTGTTGTGGGTCATTGTTGGTAAGCTGCGATCGGATAGTATATTTTAGTCGTGTGTTCAGCTGTAATTGTGCCTCGATGTGACCCAGCTTGCAGTTGTATTCTATGGTTCTGTGTTGAGAACGGAGCTGGGATTCTGCAGGTGTTGTTTGTGGTTGTGTTCAGCTTGGGAGGAGTTCCATGTGAGTCTGAATTTGGCATTGTGTGGACCGAGGTCTTGTCGGTTGGCTTTGCTGTACTCTTCTGTCGTGGTAGAGTTGGCATGTAACTCGGATCAGATGTAATGTCTGAGTGATGACTGACTTGATTGTGTTCGTGGTCCAGTGCTATCATTGGCGTTCTGCGTGCCAGTTTCGTTGTTATTCTTGGCGCGGAAGCTGATGGTTGGAGCGGTCAGCTGAGAGGACTGTGTTTCCTTGTTTAAGTTGATGTTTGTCTTGTCTGTCAAGGCATGTGTTTTATCGGTAGCTGCTTTATGGCACGAGTCGTGTCTCCTTCCTTAGTGAGACGATAGCGATGATGCCCTGGTTCGAAGGTGCCATGCTCGTTCTGTGGATCGGTGTGCCTTGAGATCCGGAGCGTGTGCCTGTGATTGTGGTCTGGCAGTGTTCCTCTGAATTGTGTTTTTCAAAAATTATGTTATCATGCTTTGTGTTTGAGGTTTGGCCGGAGCTTAGAGAGCATTGCCAACGTTTGGGGTTGTTCTTCCCTTTTTCCCTGTTGACTCCTTAAATTTCGAGGATGAAATTTCTTAAAGGAGGGGAGGCTGTAATGCCCTGGATTCTTTGGATTGGAATCGGAGAGCTTTCGGAGCGCCTTCATGAGTCCTGAAATGTGTTTTACGATCCACTCGGATTTTTCCCTTGTATAACTTGCGGAATCCCGTGGAGAGTGAACCGTTGAGTTTTGCGACTCCGGGACGCTACAGGTGCATTGTGCTCGCTCCGAAGATCACGGAGACTATTTTTCCATATTTTTCTGAATTTAAGAAATTTCATGCAGAAAATCAGATTTTAGGAAATATTGCTAATTTCCTATTTTTCCTTTTCTGTTAACCCTTTCTCTCTCCTCTCTCCTCCTCACGATCTCTCACTTTCACTCCATCCGTTCTCTCTCCTCTCTTCTCCTCTTTCATGGGCGGGCGACCGTGGCAGAGCTGGGTGAGGTGGTGATGGCGTGGAGCTGACCTGAGGCGTGATGGTGCGAGTATCGGAGCGTGGGGTTGGCACGATACTGTTCGTGGATTCAAAGCCGGCGTGGGTTGTTCGTGCGATCATTTTCGACGTGGTTTGGCCGTTTCGGCACGTGAGATCTTTGGTGGAGGTATGGTGATGGATACCCTACTCTTTTTCTACATTCTTGTGTAATTTGAAGCCGAACGATGCGAGTTTGAGCTGGTTTTCCAGCTTTAAGGGCGAAACCATGTTCCGGGGTGTAAGCCATGTTCGCCATTCTAGGCGATGGTTTTCACATTAAATCGTAAAATTTGAACCCCTGGCATATTGGGAATCATTTCCCATCAGTTTTACTGCATTTGGTTGTGAATTGGGGCCGGTATGAGCCCGTTTGTCCATGTGACTCGTGTTTGTTGACACCTGTTTTTAGCCTGCAAGTCGAGTTATTTCTCTTATTCAATATTTTTGATGTCCCGAATTAACCATTATTTTGGAGCCTTCATTGGATAGATTTCGATTAAGTGTCCTTCACCAAAGTTGTTCACTTTTTAAAGCTCTACAATTTCTTCTTCTATGCCATTAGCCAGTTCTCCACCATTTTTAAGTCTCAGCATTTTTCTCTATTCTTGACCCATTTTCTCTCTCTTCCACTCGTTTTCTCATCTTAGTCTCTTCATGAAAGTTGTTCATTTGTAAGTTATCTACAATTTCTTCATCTACTACTTTCGCTAGTTCTCCACTGTTTTCAAGATATTATCTGATTTTTTTAAAGTCGCGCGAGCCAGGCAGCCACCACCTAAATAGTGGTCAACAGTTGACCGCCTCATGAAGAGAAACGGTCAACGATTGACCGCCTATGAACAATAACTTTTTTATTTTTTATTTTTTATTTTATTTTTATTATTTTTAAAATGTCAAGTGACGGTCTTCTTGAGACCGCCACTTTCAAAAAAAGGTCTTTGGATGACCGTTTCTTCAATTTTTGTGTCGTTTTCGTACCGTCTCCCCCCAATCGTCTGGCGGTCGCCTCCTAGACCATTTTTCTTGACCATGCAGTCCTCCCTAGACCGTTTTCTTCATGAAGCGACCGCACGATGGATTGTTTCTTCCTCAGAGAGTCCAGATGATCCTGAACTCCGATGTCTTCGCCGCTGGACTCTCTGGTCAATTTGTGCACGCCGGGGTCTCTTTGGCAGGGCTCTATCTTCCCGAATATCCCACCAAATCAACTCCCATTTGTTTCTATCTCTTCTCATTACTATTATCTCGAGTTTAAGCCATAGAACTTGAATTTTAGTGGAGTATATCCACGGCAATCGTGGACGCAAATTCTGGGTTTACACATTTTTATGTAACAAACTCTTCCAGATTAGGCTCCGGGCCCTTCTTGCGGTGCGAATATCTTCCAGATCCTTCCACCAAATAGAGTCCCGTTTATTCCGAGCTCTTATCCTAATTATTATCTCGAGATTGATCTATAGATCTCGAGATATGGTGGTCTCTATCCTTTGGAATCGTGGGAGAAAGTTAGGGTTTTCAGTATTTCTCTATATAAACCTGTCCAGTTCGCCTGTGCGACGGGGGGCTCTTCTTCGACTAAGGGTGAAGCCATGTTGGATTGTCGACTCACATCTTCAACCCCACTTCGAAGAGGGAAGTACCAGCTTTAATTTCCATCTCTTTGCACTCAGTTTCATTGCTCCATTCCTTACTTCTTCTCTCAGACTTTTTCAAAATCATCACAAATCACATTGTTTCTGCACATTTTTACGTTTTTCTCCATTTTGCATAGCACTTTTCTTCCTATTCCCCTCATCAAATTTCATGATTTCAAATCCTATGCATGCACAACACTCCCACCTTTCATTTGCATCCATTTATAGGGGTTAAAAACCCTCCCCCGGTGCGTTCTCTCCCTTTTTCTCATGTCATTTTATCATTTCGGGACATATGCTACACTTAGCATTTTCTAATGGGTTTTATCTTTTTGTGGCTTTGTTTTTCAAGAGATAGTTGATAGAACGTGAGGCCCTTACTTTCTAGCCGACTAGGAGGTGAGGAGGTGTCACCCACATCGGTTCCTGCACCCCTTTTCAAAGCGCGATCACGTTGTAGCGGCTTCCTGTTAGGCCGCGTCTTCTCCATATTTTCCAAGGTACATGACGCCGTCTTCATCCTTTTGGTGCTGTAAGTCCTTGGTGGCGATCACGGTTAGTTCTCTATTCTTCATCGCCCCTTTATTTTTCATGCAATTTCATGTTTATATGCATGCTTATATTGTTTAGTTAGGGGGCAGGGTAGATTAATCTATCTACAGTGTTGGGTCGATTCGTGGGAATCACCCGTTTCTTACCGTTTTGAAGTCGGTTTGACCCCTTCTGGTTTATGGAAGGATGGTATTGTGGTTAGAGATGTTTCCTCGTCGTTCTGGGACGATTGGGGCATGGAAAGATTGACTTTTGGGTGGTTCTATGGTTTTCTCACTACAGCGAAGTAGCGGTCCTTCCAGTGACCGCCATTTGTAGAGGCGGTCCTTTAGAGATCGCTATTCTGAGGTTTATAGTCAGTTTCACTTGGCGGTCTTGCAACCGACCGCTAGGTAGTAGTGGCGGCTCAGGACCTGACCGCTACTTTCGTTTGACGGTCCAAGGGAGACCGTTATATTGGTTTCATTGGTTTTAAGTCGGTTCGGGCTAGCGGTCTAGCACCCGACCGCTAATTGGCTTTGGCGGCCATAGTGATGACCGCCACTTCCTGTAAACGGTGCCAGGAAGACTGTTAGGTGTTTTAGTCGGTTCCTAGTGACGGCCTTGCAACTGACCATCTTTTGAAGAAACGGTCAGGCAAAGGACCGCCACCAGGCTGGCTTTTCTTATTTTATTTTTGAGGCGGTTTGGAGATAGCGGTCAGGTCACGACCGCTACCTTCCCAGTTTATCGGCCATGAAACACAGGCCGTCCATCTTTTCATCTTGGGCTTTGATCAAGCGATCCATGAGCTCCTTTGCCGTTTCTGTTAGGACCACCAATTGAGCACTGGCCCAATTGGGTACAAGTCAGGCCCATTAACACAATGAACTAGAAATTTAAACAGATTATTGAACATAACCTAGGAAGGTTGGAATTAGGTGAAACGAAAGCCCATGCAATGGTCATTGGGTAAAGAACAACTTGGATGAAGAGTATAACTTCTGGAAAATAGGCCTAATAGGGGACAAGAGGGAGTTTACGATAATAAGATGAAACAGTTACAGTAAACACTGTCACATGTTGAAATAGAGATATCTTGACCCATAGTTGTCCAAATGAGCTGAAACTAGGTCCATTAGAAAGCTTGGGTCCTTGAACCAAACTCTTCCGTTGAGATGGAAACCCAATTCGCACCAGAACCCGAGGTTCTGAGCCCTTTGTCACCAGCTGACGTAATGAAGTGTGACTATTGGGAGAATCCGCGCGTAAATAGTTAGAAATTTATAAATTCACTTGTAGACAAATAAATGACATGAAACTAATGCTATAATTTTGAATGGGATGTTAGCTACATCTTCTATGTTGAGGTCGAGGGCAAATTCTGCCTGGATACTAGAGTTATACCTGAATTATCTCGAGCTACCGAAATGTCGCGTGACTGTTGGAGAAAATTCACACGTAAATAATTAGAAATTCATAACTTTGTCTATGGTTATTAAAATGACCTGAAACCAAAGCTATAATCTCTTGTGGGGTGATAGCTACATCTTCTATGTTGAGATTGAGGCTAAATTCGGCCTGGCTACTAGAGTTATACCCGAACTATCTCGGGCTACCTAAAGGTTGCGACTGGAACGGGAGAGAATAAATGTTAATCTTGAGAAACTCATAACTCACGCTAGGGTTGATGAAATTCGATGAAATCACATCCCAAGGTTAGATCTGGAAGTCTTCTTGACTTCATCTGAAGACGTCCCAACCCATATCTCAACAGAAGAGCTCGTCCACACGGATTTATGACAGATGGATGAGGAGTTGCGACTGTTCAAATCCCGAAGGGGTGCATGGCCTTAACTCTCTCCAACTAGCAACCTTGGGAGCGGGATGGAGCCTTGTGGAACATGAGCAAAATCTTGAGAGGCTTGAAATCTATATAAGAAGATGTGTTTCATGGGTAGTAAGCCTTTAGCAACCATTCTCTTCAACTCTCCACCCTCTACCATCATTCTTGTGTGAGTAAGGGTGAGGGACCTTGACTCTGCATGGGGAGGATGATTCGGCATGTGGAGGATGATCCGGCGCATGGAGGATGATCCCGTAGCGCCCTAGGACGAAGGGAAAAGATTTTCGTGGATCTAGGGTGTGGATCTCATCCTTGGATCATCGGTTTAACACTTTGAAGGTAGGCACCTAATGTCAAATCTTAAGGGGACAACGATGCATTAGAACGATTTCTAAATAGTTTCTATACATTAAAGAGGGGCAAATGGGTTCACGGGATTGATTGCCATGTTTATTTTTCTCATCCTTTCATTAAATTATGTGTTTTCGTGAGGTTCCTCTCAGTTTTTATCAAAAATTTGGGTCACTGCACTGAGAGTGTCGACCTGCCCTTTGGACAGGTCGGCATCACCTCTTTCAGAACACTGATGGTGTCGACACCACCAGTTGGACAGGTCGACACCACCTCTTTCAGAGGGCTGGCGGTGTCAACACTGCTCTTTGGATAGGTCGACACCACCTGTTGGGCAGGTCGACACTGTTGACATTTTTCCTCCCCCTCTTTCTTTCTCTTTTCCTTCCTTTTCTAAATCAAAATATGAAGACAAGCAAGATGAAGGGAGGAAGGAAAAAGTGGAGAGGTGTGTGTGTGTGATCGTGATCGCCACCAAGACACGGGTACCGGAGAGTACTACATACCTTGGAAAGGGAGAAAGCACTTGCCCAAGATGCAGCGCTGTAGTAGTACACGGTCCAGGACGAACCGCTCAAGTGAAGGAACAGTCGCTTGATAGACCGCTCACAGCGCTGAAGAAGGAAGCGGGACGAAGAAGGGTCTGGCGACAGAACGGTTCGCAAACGACTGTAGGAAGGCGTTGCACGGTCAGATCTGGGCCGTGTACTCTTCTAAGCGGACGAAGGAAGACCGTGTGATTCTGCCAAACTTCGAGATGTAGGACTTGATCCTCCACCCCTTACGGCCGGCCAGAGGGGATGGGCCTCGTGCTGTGCTGATGCTGACCTGCAAAACAACGTGGAGAACACGAAAATGCAACCCAAATTAGCCCTAGGAAGTGTAGTAACTATAGAAAAGAATGGAAAATAAATGTAATAACATGGGATGGGCGATACCTGGGGAGGTTTTTAAACCCCTACAGGGCGTGAAAAACAATAGGAAGTGTGTAACATGATGTGAACAAGTGAAAAACGTGGGAAGAAGATGATGAAAAGAAGCATGCAATGGGTGAACTAAAGACTAAACACCAAGACTAAGACTCAAAACAATGGACTACTCCCTGAACCGGAGGCTTAGAAGGATGTAGAAAGCCTCCCTCCCTGGCTACAGTTTGCTCAGGATTTCGACAGGGCTTCGCCGTCGACGTTGGATCTCCCCCCTTTCAAGCTTGGACTAAGGGTTCTATTTATAGACCCTTGAAAGTCCAACCTCGAAATTGGATTTTCAATGGATATTAATCCGAGATTTCAAAACAAAATTCGTAGATAATACCTTTATCTCCCACCCAAATCAAACGGCACCCCATTTGGTTGAGAAACCGCGGAGAAAATGGCGGAGGAAGGTGGAGGTTCAACCACGGATAGAGAGAGAAAATCCAAACAATCCACATGTTTCGATCATGTACACGGTCGAGTGATAGGCCGCCTAGACAATTACATGGTCTACTACTAGACCGTCCAATGCTGTCGGTGATAAATAAAATAAAATAAAAAATTATCTAATTATCCACCGAACTGACCGGCTATCACGACGTTGGACTCTTCAGGATAAGACGGTCTACTGATAGACCACTCAATGAATGAAACGGTCCAATGCTAGGCCGTGTACAAATATCGGTGATAAATTTAGAAAAATAGGATAAATAGATAATTATCTAAAAAACCAACCGGCTGAGGACTCTGAGAGTTGGACGGTCTAACTACAGGCCGTTCAATGGAAGTAAACGGCTGAACCCAGACCGTTTAGAGGCTTTTCGGTGGAAATTCAGAAAATCAAATAAATATCCAATAAATCCATAAACGGTTCCAAGAAGACCGCCCAATCACTGAACGACCGGTCGCTAGACCGTGTAAAGTCTGGGCATTTGAAATTGATAAAATGGGATAAATGAGCCCATTTACCCCAAAACCAAGTGAAATCAAGGCCCATTAAGCCCGAATCCAAGAGCAGATCTGGCCAGGGAGGGAGATACCCATAAAATAAGCCCACGACGTACCTGAAGCAGCCCAATGAGCAATGGATAACTCGAGATAACAACAATTGATGGTAAGAGAAATGACTCAACTCATAGGTAAAAAATGGGTGTCAACAGATGCCCTTCCTTAACATCCTCTTTACAGGGGAGCGAGCGGAGGTGAAGCGAAAGTGAAATGGAACATGAAGATGAAGCGAAATGAAGCGGAGTGGACTGAAAAGTGGGCGCTAAGGGAAAAGACACTCGTTTTCTTGCCAACGAGCGGTTGGAATATTTCGAAAAACTCCGAACCAAACACAAGGAATGATCGAACCAAAACGACGCCAGTCTGGAGAAACTAACTAAACGAAAAGGAAAACACACGATCAACCTCATGGGGGACACAATCCCTCGGACCAATGAGGGGACTGGAATAAGCAGCAAAAAAGTAAAGAAACGAACTAAAATTCCAGACAGGGACCTTCAGTCAATCAAACCAAGCGATTAGACCAGAGAAAACCTTCCAACTCTGAGTGGAACATTTCCTCTTACTCAGACACTGAACGCACAATCATCCATCACAAATGAGACACTTTCAGAGAAATCATGAGTCATGAATGCTCAAAAGATGCGTATGATGCATGCTGGGCTAAAATAAAAGAAATCGTTAAATCGAGTGCAAATAAAGCCACAAAATAGACAATACTCGAGAATAATATTGCTAGACCGGAACAATTAGAGTCATGACACTATCCGCAACCACGGCGTACGAGATAGAACTATCGTCCCCTAATTTTCCCAACCTAACGGCCTATCCGATGATTAAACACGTGAACCTGGATCATCATTATTTTTGTTATAGGGGAACGTCAGATCCTGGAACACGTAGATAACCAACTAGTTCTCGAGATAATATAATATAATACCATATAATAATGCAATAAGGGATACAGGGATAAAAGGCCATACCTGACTTACCTGTGCAGGCGAAACGGCAAGTTGAAGTGGTGCTGCAAAGAATTCATGAACATGGTTTTGCAATATTACATCATGAAATAATCATTCAAGCCAAAAGAGAAATCAGCCACTTAAATCACATAATGCAGCAAAAAACATTCTTCACAATTGTTTCAGCACATGAACGGTCTAGCACCAGACCGCCCCCGAATGCAAACGGTCCAGCGTGGGAGCCGCTTAATCATTACCAATTTGAATATGATCGTGGAAGCACATGGCCGAGAATGAGGCCGTTCAATTAATAGAACGGGCCTCCTATGGCCGTTCAAAGGAAGCGCACCGTTAGAGATTAAATGGTCAAAATGGAGACAGTTTAGTAGTTACACGGTCCATCGATAGATCGTGTAATCACTGGCGGTTTCAGAAAAATAAAACACCCTTCCTCTTCCTCCTCCCCCTCCCCACCGTAACTGACAAAGGAGCCACCCCCCACGCTCTACCACCTCTCCCACATTCTCCACTCCTTCCTCTCATCCTACTCTCACCCCCTCATCTCCCTAGTCTTCTATGTGCTTCAAGCATCAATCTTCGAAGCGCCTTCTTCATCTCATGGCTAGTGAATGAGATCGAGTACCGCCGCCGGTGGCCACCGCGGAGGAGGACGCCGCACCACCGCCCGCGGCCGAGGAAGAAGCGTCTCCGCCGCCCATGGCCGGGGAAGAGGCCAGTGTGGTTGTTGCCCCGGAAAAAGATGCTGAGGAGCCACCGGCGGCATCCACGACGGCGGTGTAAAAAACACCAAAGACGTCCGAGGTAGGCCACCTAAAATCCTTCCCCATTTCCATTTTTAATCCATGCATGTATCCTAAGAGGGTAGATGAGGGGCTTGAGACCCCTTTAGGGCAGGTTGGGAGGCCCTACGGGTCCTCACCGCCGACGGGGAGGGGCTTGAATGCCATCGGGGATGACGAGCACATTGCGGTTTAACAGTGACCGCTCAACCAAATTACATGGCTCGCATAGAGCCGTTCAACCATAACACGGCCCAGGGGTGGCCGTTCAAAAGGAACTGTACCGACGGGGCAACACGGTCTGAGGAGGACCGTGGACTATTAGGACGGGCCACATTGGTCCATTCAAAATATGAAAAGCCTGAGGACAGAATGGTTTCCACCAGACCATGGACACCTAGGACGGCCCGCATTGGTCCATTTAGAACATGAAATGCCTGAGAATAAAATGGTTTCCATCAGACTGTTAATAACCACACGGTTGGACGATAGACTGTGCAATCCAAATGACTAGAGACTTGAGAGGGACTGACGCTGTCAAACGGGGACCGTGGGCATGTTGGACGGCCAGAGATGGTCCGTTCCAGGGTAGATAGAGGAAGAATGAACGGTCCTCAACTGGCCATCCATAAAGCAGAGCGGTCCATGGGTGACCGTGCACTTCTGAGGGAGGTTATTGGGACGGTTGGAACCCAACCGTGGAATGAATAGACGGCTGATGTGAAACCGTTCAGAGTGATTTATTCAATTAATGAAATGCAAGATCCTAAAATAAAATGTAATTATCCTAAATGTTTGCAGGGAAAGTGCAGGACTCGGATCTCCTAGCTGCAGGTCCGAGCAGTGTACCTTGCACTACCGGACTTTCAGCGGGAGAGGCTCACGACCATGGGCTTTGCTAAGTTCCTGAGCGTGGAGGTCAGTCAGTTTGACACACCACTCCTCTACGCTCTGCACAACCGCTGGGGTCTGGTGAGCCGGACGTTCCTTTTCCCGTGGGGCCACATGGTCCCCACGCTTGAGGATGTTGCACACACGGGTCTGCGCGTGCATGGGACTCCGGTCAGTGGGAGGACATACCCCAACTACTGGGAGATGGCCCAGGAGCTGCTGCACCCAGAGCGGCAGTCCACGACGTTGACGAGGGCAAGGCTGCAGGAGAGCCTCGGACTGAGGGGCTCGGGGATAGCGACTGGGGAGCTGCCCGAGGAGCACCAATAGAGGCTAGTGGACCGGGTCCGACCTAGAGTAGCAGTCGAGGTGGGACCCGAGGCGGACCGAGTGCTGAGGAGGTTCCTGATGCTATTTTTTGGACGGCCACTGTTCGCGACGAGGGCCGACATCATCAGCTGTCGGTTCCTTCCACTTCTCGAGGACCTGGGGCACGTCGGTGACTACGCGTGGGGCGCGGCGGTCCTCGCATTCTTATTTGACTCCCTCAGCTCCACCAGCCGACGGACGATGCTAGGGGGCTTCTCTCTCTTACTCCAGGTACGACTTCGACCCTTAAATTAATTATGCAATTTGTTATATGATTCCTATAAATGCTATATGCTGACATTTGGTGAAATGCAATGCAAGTGTGGGCCTACGTGCACCTACGTGAGCTAGGGAGAGGCGAGGAGACTCACCCAGAGCGGCTGCCCATCGCGAGGCGGTGGACGGCTCCACGAGAGACTAGGTCCCTCCGGAGATAGGTCCGAGAGATCCAGGACGACCTAGACACGCTGCCCTTCACCTTGGTACGACTCTAAATTCAAACTCTTTTATTAAATGCAACTTATATGCTTATGATGCTAATGAGACTTTCCTATTTGCTAGGTTCGGTGGACACCGTACCAGAGTAAGGGGCACGAGGGTCAGCCGTGGGTAGTGGCGGCCCTTACCTACTCAGGTCGAGACGTGTGGCTGCACTGCATGAATGTGGTGGAGCCACTCCACTTCCGACTGGTGATGAGGACAATCGGCGTCCTTCAGCCAGCGGTTGAGTTTCCGGCACCAGAAAAGTCAGAGGAGCGAGTCGGGCGACACCCCCGAGGGCTAGCGACAGTGGTGGACTGGGCGACGCGAGCTGCGGAGGAGATCACAGACTGGACAGCGCGCGGGCGGGTGGTGTCCACCCGGGCGGAGAGCGAGGAGGCCTACTATACGGTCTACGCCCGGCACTACAGGGACCATGTGTTTCGTGGTGCCCGCCGACCGGTACGACTTCTAAACTTTAATGCTTTCTATTATACTTTCTATATGATTATGCACTGATGATTGGACTTCCTAAATGCAGATTGACCCCGAGGGGAGGATCGCGAAGTTGCAGGGACTCCTCCACTCGACCATCTAGGAGTGGGACGAGGCCCGACAGGCCCTGAGCTTTCTGGTGAGTTTCCTTAACCCTAACTCTTAAATTTACTTATGCACTTGATTATGATTATGTCTGTGAAATGACTGACTTGGAGTTTTGAATGCAACGAGCCGAGGGAGCCCAGCGTCAGGGGGATGACACACCCTCTTCCTCTTCCCAGACTCCTGCAGACCGTGCTGAGTGGGAGGCAGAGTTTGCGTGGATGGTGGCACGGACCGAGGAGGCCGAGGCAGTGCTCTCCGAGATGGTAAGTAACCACTACGCTTTCTCAGTTGATTATGTTTATGAAATGCAATTGACTAACCATGATGCGTGCATGCAGACGACTAAGTTGACAGCAGCCTTGGGTGAGAGTACCCGACTGAGAGAGGAGCTGCAGTAGAGTCGCGCGGCAGCGCGGGAGGAGGTAGCCCGCCTTCTGCAGGAGATGGAGCGGAGTCGCCTGGCTGACGCTGTCGAGACGGCAGTCCTTCACGCAGAGCTCGAGCGACTTCGGGCTGGAGCTGCGGAGGCGAAGCGTGACCGAGCGGAGCGGGACCGCGCTTGCACAGAGGCGTCAGAGCTGAGGGGGGAGTGTTGAGTTATGGTTTTGATGATTGTTGGCGTTATGGTTTTGATGATAACTAAACTTAATGTGTGATTGAGTGATGATAACTAAACTTATGGTTGATTGCACATTCATGTTTAAATATGTTTGAGATGGCAAATGACAATGGTACATGGTCTTGATTCATGCTTGATTGAATTATTTTTACAAGAGGCAAGAGGTTTCATAACCTCTTTAATGTGAACAAGCATGGTATTAACCTTAACAATCTTACTTGCAAGATCAAACACATGGTAGTCACCGAGTGAACTAAACTTATGGATAAGCACCCTGCTCCTCTACAATCCAAAACAGGTGGTACATGCCATTTACTATCAAGAATCATTGGTCCATATACTCAGTACAAATCCTCAAGGTCGAAGGAGTTTGATGCCACAAACGTGAATGAGCTGCTCAAGGGTTTAAAGGGCTGAACGGGAGAAACCTGGGGCTTCCCCTGCCAGCGGTCGACCGCCGGTCCAGGACCGGTGGACCGCCAGCAGCGGTGGACCGCCCAGACAGGGGCGGTCAACCGTTTTTCCCAGCAAGCAACGGACTGAAACCTGTAAAATTCCGGTCGACCGCCAGCCCTCCACCGGTCGACCGCCAGCCCCGAGGCCCCCTTTTGTTGACTTTTGTTTCAAGCTCGAGGAGTGGTCTTTCCACCCATTTGTTTAATCCTAAAGACACCCAATCCACCATGATTTGTGGATCTGGTCTGGGGCTTGTCTATGGACCATTTAAGACATATAAAACATCTCATTGAAGCCATAACCCTAGCCAACCAAGAGGGCTTCAAGGGAGATCTAAGGGGAGGTTGTCCAAGGAGGAAGAAGAGGTACTGTAGCTCCGTGAACAGTACCTCGTGCAGTAAGTTATTCATCCATCTACAAGCCATTCAAGGTACTTCTCAAGCCAACAAGCATCTATGAAGTGAAGAATCAAGCAACCAACAAAGAGAGATCAAGGGGGAGGCTATCAAGAAGCAAGCAAGAGTTTCAAGAAGAGATCAAAGGGAGGTTATCCAAGTGAAGAAGGAAGAGTACTGTAGCCGTGAACAGTACTCCGTGCAGTAACTATACATCCACTCCAAGCCCATTCAAGCTTAATCTGAAGTCATTCAAGTGAAGCAGGAAGCATCGTTCCAAGCTCTATATCACACACTCAATGGAAGCCAAATCAGGAGTCTTCTAAACTGTGCCTCATTGTTGTTATGTTTTGGGCTTTATATTTGTGTTCTTCACAATCTGGAAACATTCGTGTGTGTGTGGATCGTTGTGGATCCGTGGTCGTGTGTGGTCATTGTGTTCCATTCGTGTGTGCGTAGATCTTCCTAGATCTACGTGTGTGTGTGTGGATCTACTTAGATCCAGTTGTTTTAGTGTGTGGTTTGCTGCACTTGTCGCAGCGTGTGTGTGTCTTGTTGATCCGTTTGTTGGATCATGTTGGAGACCTCATCTCCGTGTGTGTGTGTATTGGGGTGCGTCCCCGTGTGTGTGGGCGGGTGCCGTACTGCGTGTATGTTTGGAGCGTCATCTCCGTTTGGGGATTTATCCCCGAGTGAAGCCTCACCGAGTTTGGTGAGGGGTGGACGTAGGATTACCGTCGTTGCATCTGAACCACCTTAAAAATCGCTGTGCATTGTGTTTTGTATTATGTGGTTTGGTCCTTTTCTTCTGCCTCCATTCTACATGAGTGTTAGTATAATTGTGATTCTGGATTTATCCTCGTATATCTTGCATAATCTATATCATCATCCAATTCAGTTTGATAAATCCAATTTGTGAACAAACAGTTTTGAACCTCTTGATTAACATTGTATCACATATTTTGAAAAGGCCAAAAGTTTTCGTAAAATTGGTAAACACCCAATTCTCCCCCCTCTTGGGTGTCATTGATCGCGGGACTTCAATTGGTATCAGAGCCAAGGCTCTAATTTCATAGATCTAACGATCTAGAGTGATCCAGATCAATGACTACCATTATGTACACTTTGAATTCCCCACTCGTGTTTGATGGTTGTAATTTTGATTTGTGGTTAGGAAGGATGTGTAGTCTAGTCAACTCATATGATCCTAAGCTATGGAAGCTTATCTCACATGGTCCTTATGAGTTGCCTAAAGATAAATCTGTCTGGACCACAGATTCTAAGCTAAAACATGATCAAAATTATTTGGTTCTAAAATTGCTTATTACTGCAGTTGATTCTAATCATTTCCCTTTTGTCTCCCATTGTAGATCCGAGAAGGATATCTTGGTTGGCTTAACCAAAGTCCGGGAAGAGCATGAAGACCAATGTCTTGTGGCAGGCACGAGTGATCAAGGGAGTGATCAACAAGTTGAATCAAGCTCAAAGGTAAATTCTGATTCTGATAATGAAGATGAATTTAGCTATGAGGAGTTATTGATTGCATATGATGAGCTTGCTGATAAACATGAGAGGGTTAAGTCTGAAAATAAAAAATTGAAAAAGAATGTTGGACAAAATAAATATGATTCTCCATATAAAGAATGCTCACACTTGAAAGAATTGATTGATGGTCATGTGTTCGACATTGAAATTCACAAAGATCAAATTTCTTCCTTGAGAAATGAAAATAAAGAGCTGAGAGAGAGAGTTAGTCTTATGAGCAATGGTCAAAATGATTTTGCTCATGATAAAAATCTTGAAATGGAAAATGAGAAACTGAAGGAATTGAATAGAACCATTTCTGAAAGATTGCTTGCTCTTAAAAAAGGAAAATTTGTGAATAATGATGAATCTGAAAAAGTGCATGCTTTGTTGTAAGAAATTGAAAGTCATAAAACCATCAATGCTACTCTACATGAACAAGTCAACTCCTATGAAAATAAGATGGTTTTCTATGAATTGCACATTGCATCTCTTCAATCTGAAATTCTTGACTTGAATGTTTCAATATCTAGATTTGTGAATGGTCAAGAAAATTTGGACAAATTATTGGGGACGAAAGTGAATTTTCAAAGGGAAGGGCTGGGCTTTAATCCTGTGAACAAAAACAAGTTTGAAAATAAAGTTTATACATCTTTTGCGTACAATTCAAACATAGCCAGCACATCAAATGGGTCCCCAAATCAATCTTCTTCACAGACAATAAAAAGATCAAATGAAAATCTGGAAAAGAAAAATCATGTTGCACACACACATGTCTCCACAATGAAAATTAATTTGCATCAAAAATCCAAAAATACTGCTAGCATCTCCATGCATGTTGAACATACCTCTTCCACACACACACAACCAATTAGAAAGAAACTCTCATGCTTTTACTGTGGTAAATCTGGACATGCCATGCATGATTGCTTCATTATGAAAAATGATGACTTGAGAGCATGTAGGAACCAAGCTGCTTTGAAAAATGAAAAGAAAGCATCCACCACAAAACTTTCCGTGCATTGTAATTATTGTGGTAAATGGGGTCATGCGACTTCACAGTGCTGGTTCTTGTTGAAGAGAAAGAACTCCCACTCAACACATCATGCTCACACACACAAATCAGTAGAACCCATGAGAAGGAAGAATATGATGCCACATGACTTCTACCATCACTTTGGTAAATCTAGGAATGTTAAGCATGGTTGTTTTATAAAGAAAAATGATGATTTGAATGTTGTCAAAAGTTGGAAACCACATGCCCATGTTGCTGCTAACCCACAAGGACCCAAAAAGATTTGGGTACCTAAGAAGGCCAAATGAGAAATCTGTTTTACATGTGTTCCTTGGGAATGTAAAGCGTGAAATTTATTTTCGCCAAAAAGGTAAGGCACACGAGTCAAGTGACTCAAGAAAGGCTAAAACAGAAAATCAAAAATGGAATTTAGAAACTCAGGTGATATCCCTCTCACTCTCTTCAGTAATGGTGTCATGGCTTTATTCATATTGTGCTGAATAGTCTTGTGATAATGCACATGTCCGTACATGCATTCCATTCATTGTTGTTTGCATACTCGTGCATATATCACTTGTCATATAACATCTTGTGGTAGGAGAGCTTGAAGATTCTTCAGATCATGTTTTCACTACACATATTGAGTTTGCATACACTTTCATACTCTGTCATGCATAAGTTGAATATTGTGTATTCATGCCATAATGCATTACAATTCCCCTGCCTTCATTATCCATGATTACATAGTATATCAAATGGTGACATGTGGACGGGCAGGTTAAGCATGTCTGAAAACTATCACTACGCGTGAGGTGATCTTCGGATCTAAGCTCTTCGCCTGGTACTATGAGTCATTTACTTAAAAGGCTGCATGTGGGATCGGATTGTCACCGAACATCTTGCATTCATGCACACATTAAGTGGGAGCAATCACATTCGTCATATGGGCTTAATGTTCAGGTTCACACATGAGTCATGCATTGCATCTACAGCTGTCTAGGGGTGTTGGTTGTTAAAATTATTTGTCATATCATTATTAATAAATTTGAATCGAAATTGACAAATCAAACCTTTCTGTCTTTGGATGCAGATTATACTTCCAAGATCCAAATGATGATGGGCTAGTCATGACCAACCTTGAATCAACTGGGAGAATACCCTGCAAGGATGAAAATGATGAGAACCCTCTCAAGTTGCTACAAGAAGATGGGGTATTTTGTGTAGAACAACCTCCAGGATCGACTCAAGTACAAGGTGGTGAAAGTTTTGTACGTGTTGAAGCAAGTACCAAAGACATGGTATGAAAGGCGCGCATCTCTTTTAACCAAGAATGGGTTCAATAGGTGGAAGGCTCGGAAGAAAATGGATTCTCAAGGTAAAGGTAAGAAAGTAAATCTAAAATACTAACCTTCGTGAGGTTAGTGATTTTGGTGCTTGAAGGCCTTCGGTATTGTCCTTTGAACTAAGGTAATTCACCCTCTTACTATGGAAATGAAAATTCATGCATTAGTCTATGAGACTTTTTGATGTTATTCTGATGACATGTATTGTTTCTACATACCTAAAATGATTGCTCCTCTATTCTGCTGTGATTAACCTGCTTATTGGTTAAATGAAACTGAAAATCTTGAATTTTATGTTGACCTTTGAACATCCTTCAATCTGATTGCTTGAGCACATTTAAGCTTAATTGAGTATATGGTATATCAAATACTGAGTAGTGAAAAGGTGGATTATCTTCACCTGGAAACTCTCACTATGCGTGAGTTGGTCTTTGGACCAAAGTTCTCCGCCTTGTACCAGAACTGGAAGAAATTGATTGTTTGGCCTTGAAAGACTTCTTCTGATGCTACTATTTGCTCCTTGTTAGCTAGCCCCATGTCATAAGAGAAACATTGCACTTTCACTGAATTTTTCTAAAATTCATGTTTTTGTCAAAGGGGGTCTTGTTAGCTAAATAAGTTGAAATGAATGCTATTCTCTATTGAATGAGTGATCTCTAATTGAAACATACAACATGCTCATGATAAATTGCTTCAAAATTTCTAAAATTGATCCTTGTTGAAATGAAGAGTTCTGCAATGGAAATGTCTACTTCTGAATGACTTGTGATTGATTTCAAAACTTTTGAAAATCTATTTTTAACTATTTTTGACAATAAATGGTTTCCACAGTATGCCAAATGATTTCTACACCATTGTATATGAACCACTTGTGATGAATAATGCCCCATGCTCGTCCTTTAAATCTGAACTGCTCTATTGTACATAGTGTCATTTTTCATCTTGCATTCCATTCTCACATAGTTATAGGTTGCATGCATCATAATTCAATGCATAAGGTGTTTTTAGATCATGCAAATGAAAATCAAAAGGTTGAATCACTTTGCACATTGCATCGCATTCTCATATGCTCATATGTTGTATTGCATTGGAACTCATGTATTAGTCGCACTTAGTTCATTCAGTTGGCTCCATTCAATTGGTATCAAATTTACATCACATTGCTCGCATGCATGTCACAGTGCATTTGCATAAACTCTTAATGTGTGCTTGTGTGGTATTATATGCTATTCACCCCCATCCCTTGACATTTCTATGGCCTTATGTTTTCTTGATACATAATGCTGCATTTGCGTCATTATTGGAGTGTTTCATGTCGTACACTCTGGGAGAGTTTATATTTCATAAGTGCATCTATTTCGGGGGAGTTGCACTGTTGTGTATTCATGATATTTTCGGTGTACATGCTGAATCAAATTCGCACACTTCATGCACAAAATGTGAAAATGAGTGTTAAAGATAAGGATATATGAATTTCTTTTCAACACTCTCGAGATGTTAAACTTGCTGCATGTATGTTGAAGAGACAGTTGAGGAAAAAGCTGCCTATCTATCCTTGTTGAAAAATCTGAAATGAAAATGAAAGATAGAGCACTGCTCGGTCTCACTGAGTAAACTGGGCACATGTCACCTGAAACGTGATGTGGTTCATATATGAAAAGTGTTGACTAGTATCTCTGTTCAAAATGAGATGAAATGGTTCTGTATTCTGAGTAACCGGGGATTATGGCATGAGCTCCATGCGTCTACTCGTGTAAAAAGGAATCATTTGAACCAGATCACTCTTGAAAAATTCTGACTATCATGTGATCTTAGTGCGGTAAAAAAAATGTGGTAAAAACTCTTGTGGTAGAGCGAAGCCTCCAATACGCTGTTCTCAAAAATTGAAGTGCAGTCTGTGAAATGTCTCATTGTGTTTATCTGAAAATCTAAATATCCATATTGCAACTATCGTTTTTCATGTTCCTCACTTATACATCTGGAAATTTGATTTAATATGTATTCAGAAAATTGATTGACTGCATCAGCAATTGCATGAATCTCCTATATGATTGCACAATCTCCCATGTGCTACACATGTGCATTCTGGTGAGCATGACTCTCTTACATCTTTATTATACCCATTCCCTTCTCATATATGTACGGGAGAGATTGCATGTATGTTTATATGTAACTGTTTGATTACTTTGTGTGCACTTCATGAGTCATCATCTGCATATACATAGCTTCATGTATTTAAACAGAAAATGTAAAAATCAAAAATTTGAAAATCAAATAAAATCATGTTGATATGTCCTCCTGCTCTTGTTTGTGTGAAAATCTGCCATGGGCTCTAGATTTTGAATGATATCATGCTGAACACCTTATTTTGTGAACATCTTCCGACACTGGCTCATATCCTTGAGGCCACTCACCACTTTCAATTGGTATCCATACATGCTTGACTGTATTCGCTTTGGATGGTATCATATTGATTTCTGAGAATAATAAGCAATTGGTTTCCTCTAATTGGACTTATATTGATTTGTCAGTCCATGATTTGCTGTTGCTTCTTCTGTATTGATAAGATGGGCTATTGCTATTTCAAAGGGAGATCAGCTTGTTCTTCCTTGTTTGGCTTCTTCCAGATTGTTGATATTGTTGATTATGTCACAGGGGGAGAAAGTTTTACATTATCCCGCTTTTTGATTATGTCAAAGGGGGAGAAAAATTGTTTATTATGTGTGACAGAAGGGGAAGATTATTTGTGCCATTCTATTGTATCATCATTAAGTTTGTCATCATCACTAAGTTTGCCATCATAAAAAAGGGGGAGATTGTTGAGTTATGGTTTTGATGATTGTTGGCGTTATGGTTTTGATGATAACTAAACTTAATGTGTGATTGAGTGATGATAACTAAACTTATGGTTGATTGCACATTCATGTTTAAATATGTTTGAGATGGCAAATGGCAATGGTACATGGTCTTGATTCATGCTTGATTGAATTGTTTTTACAAGAGGCAAGAGGTTTCATAACCTCTTTAATGTGAACAAGCATGGTATTAACCTTAACTATCTTGCTTGCAGGATCAAACACATGGCGGTCACCTAGTGAATTAAACTTGTGGATAAGCACCCTACTCCTCTACAATCCAAAACAGGTGGTACATGTCATTTACTATCAAGAACCATTGGTCCATATACTCAGTACAAATCCTCAAGGTCGAAGGAGTTTGATGCCACAAACGTGAATGAGCTGCTCAAGGGTTTAAAGGGCTGAACGGGAGAAACCTGGGGCTTCCCCTGCCAGCGGTCGACCGCCGGTCCAGGACCGGTCGACCGCCAGCAGCGGTGGACCGCCCAGACAGGGGCGGTCAACCGTTTTTCCCAGCAAGCAACGGACTGAAACCTGTAAAATTCAGGTCGACCGCCAGCCCCCTACCGGTCGACCGCCAGCCCCGAGGCCCCCTTTTGTTGACTTTTGTTTCAAGCTCGAGGAGTGGTCTTTCCACCCATTTGTTTAATCCTAAAGACACCCAATCCACCATGATTTGTGGATATGGTCTGGGGCTTGTCTATGGACCATTTAAGAGATATAAAACATCTTATTGAAGCCATAACCCTAGCCAACCAAGAGGGCTTCAAGGGAGATCTAAGGGGAGGTTGTCCAAGGAGGAAGAAGAAGTATTGTAGCTCCATGAACAGTACCTCGTGCAGCAAGTTATTCATCCATCTACAAGCCATTCAAGGTACTTCTCAAGCCAACAAGCATCTATGAAGTGAAGAATCAAGCAACCAACAAAGAGAGATCAAGGGGGAGGCTATCAAGAAGCAAGCAAGAGTTTCAAGAAGAGATCAAAGGGAGGTTTTCCAAGTGAAGAAGGAAGAGTACTGTAGCCGTGAACAGTACTCCGTGCAGCAACTCTACATCCACTCCAAGCCCATTTAAGCTTAATCTGAAGTCATTCAAGTGAAGCAGGAAGCATCGTTCCAAGCTCTATATCATACACTCAAGGGAAACCAAATCAGGAGTATTCTAAACTGTGCCTCATTGTTGTTATGTTTTGGGCTTTATATTTGTGTTCTTCACAATTTGGAAACATTCGTGTGTGTGTGGATCGTTGTGGATCCGTGGTCATGTGTGGTCATTGTGTTCCATTCGTGTGTGCGTAGATCTTCCTAGATCTACGTGTGTGTGTGTGTGGATCTACTTAGATCAGTTGTTTTAGTGTGTGGTTTGCTGCACTTGTCGCAGCGTGTGTGTGTCTTGTTGATCCGTTTGTTGGATCGTGTTGGAGACCTCATCTCCGTGTGTGTGTGTGTGTATTGGGGCGTGTCCCCGTGTGTGTGGGCGGGTGCCGTACTGCGTGTGTGTTTGGAGCGTCGTCTCCGTTTGAGGATTTATCCCCGAGTGAAGCCTCACCGAGTTTGGTGAGGGGTGGACGTAGGATTGCCGTCGTTGCATCCGAACCACCTTAAAAACCGTTGTGCATTGTGTCTTGTATTATGTGGTTTGGTCCTTTTCTTCTACCTCCATTCTACATGAGTGATAGTATAATTGTGATTCTGGATTTATCCTCGTATATCTTGCATAATCTATATCATCATCCAATTCAGTTTGATAAATCCAATTTGTGAACAAACAGTTTTGAACCTCTTGATTAACATTGTATCACATATTTTGAAAAGGCCAAAAGTTTTCATAAAATTGGTAAACACCCAATTCACCCCCGTCTTTGATGGGATCATCAAGCAACTTGGGCAACTATCAAACTATATTTACTATTTTTAGTGTTTTGTCAGCCATATTAGTGGGCCTAGATGTGTGTTTTCTTTTGTAGTGGAAATAAAATATCCACATCATGTGATAGTCTTTTTTAAGTGTCTTTTAGTTTTCCCACTATAGATATAATGAGTCTTAGGTGTTAGGTGTTAGTTGAAGTTTAATGAGTGTCTTTTGATTTTCTTTGTGTAGTCTATAAAGGTGATATGTAACCTCTTTTTAGAGAAATGAAGTGATTAGAATTTTTGGAAAAACCACTCTCTTGTAAGGTGCGAAGCCTTGCTTGCTTGTGTTCTCCGAGAAGGAGATGGGGTGAGATGCCCCTATCCTATGGGTGAGAAGCCTTTGGTCGTGAGAAGCGGCCCCTATCCTTTCCCCCTCCCACTGCCGCAGTTTCACCATCTTCCCCTTCCACCTTTCCGATAGTGCCTCCTCGTCGGCCACTATCATCCACCTCCGGTTGAGCCTCCGCTAACAGCCACTACCCCCCCTCCTCATCCCTCTCTCACCCCTTCAAACCCCCACCTGCCCTCCCACTCACTTCCCCTTCTATGCATATCTACACTTCTCTAAACCAGCAGCCCACCACCACGTCCACCACCCACAGCCATGGCACCGCCATGCAAAGCTAGATGCCATCACCGGCAATACAATCTGCCATCGCCTTCGCCTTCTCTATGTCCATGCACGCGAGCTCACCACCAAGCAGTCCGGCAGCACCATGCAGACTCGATCCTCCCCTCCGGCAGCGGCTGCACCACTTGTGAAGAGCACATTGGCTGCCGTCGTCGACGGGGAAACCATCAACCACAGTCACTCGCCGCTGTCGCGCCTCCCCAACACGGAGCCTGCGGGTGACCCGAACCAGCTCCAAGCTCCACCTCCCCACCCCCCACGCTCTCTCTTTCTCTCTCTATAGTTCCCCTCTCTCTCTCCATCATCCTCTCTCTCTCCATCCCGTTCTCTCTCTCCCTTTCTCTCTCTCGTGTTGCTGCTAGGTACTATAGATGAACAGTGGAAGGAAAAAAAAGAAGAAGAAAATATAGAGGGAAATATTATGTGAAGAGAATAGAGAGGGAAAATATTTTGTGAAGAGAAGGAGAAAAGTTAAAAAAAATGAGAGATGAAAAATAGAGAAAATTAGAAAGAAGAGAATGTCTCGGACTTCGATGTTTGTGTCACATCACTCTTGGGTGTCATTGATCGCGGGACTTCAGGGAGCTGCGAGCATATAAGGAGATGAGCCGACGGTCGGAGCACAGCGGGACTCCGAGCGGCAGCACCCACGGCACCCACGGCTCTTTCAGGAGTTACTTCATAGGTTCCTCCAGTCGCCGGAGGAACGAGGAGGAGGAGCGGCGCCGACGACACCGTGAGGAGGTGAGCTCAGCGATGCCCCCGCCAGCGAAGAGGCATGAGGGCTCGGGCGACAGCGGTGGGGGACCAGGAGAGGGACAGGCTTGATGTACTCATGATAGGACTTTGTACATATGGATATGATAGTGATATGATGTGTTTTTGGTTTTTCTGTTGTTTATGAATGAATGTGTGAATGAATGCAAATGCTTAATGCTAACTAACTAACAATGACTCCTAATCTGCCACGAGTGAGTGTCAGAGAGAGAGACGGACACGAGTGAGTGAGAGAGATACGACACGAGCGAGTGAGAGAGAGATGGACACGAGTGAGTGAGAGAGAGATGGACACGAGCGAGAGAGAGAGAGAGACGGACACGAGAGAGAGAGAGAGAGAGAGAGAGAGAGAGAGAGAGAGAGAGACGGACACAAGCGAGTGAGAGAGAGAGACGGACACGAGTGAGTGAGTGACCATTGGTGCAAAGAGGACAAAAAAGAGGCTTCAGGTTTCTAAACGGTCATCCAAATGACCGCGCCAAGACTCACATGGCCCAACTTTAGACCGTTGAAAGCCACTCCACTAGAACCCACAGATGCATCTAAACGGTCCACTATTATCCGCCCAAAAGATAGAACGGTTCCACTGTGACCGTGTGATCAGTAGAACGGTCTCTTCACGACCGTTCAAACACCAGGATCCGAAGTGTGTAGAAGGTTGCTGAACGGTCTGCATGATGCCGTTCAGTGGACAAAGCGGTCTATCGATAGACCGCGTGCACAGGCGCCCTGAGAGTCCGATCGGGACTCTCTTGGAGAGTCCCAATCCTAGAGTGGGTGTTCCAAACCAACCCAAACTCTATTTTAACCCGATCTAGGCCTATCCTACCTCACTTCTAGTGGGTTTTGGGCCTCTAATCATGCCTTATAAGTAAGAGGGGACTCCAAATTCATCCTTCACACATCAACCCTCTTTCAAACCTTGAAATCCTTCTCAATCTTCTCAAATCATCATGAAGAGGGCCTTTGAGGGGAGCTCAATGGGCGAGGTGGCTACCAAGGTCCAAAACCAGCTAGAAAGGAGCATGTCGTGCTACAACGGCTGACCACGATCCGAGGGCATTCGAGCTCTAGCCCTATGGGAGAGGTAATTTAATGTTATTCAATTCAATTTCATTCAAAAAACTTATATGTCCTTCCTCTCCTTTCTCTTTTTCTTTTCTTTATTTAGCTTCTCCCCGGCCCGAGATGATACTCCACCTTGAAATGGATGGCTCCTATGATCCGCGAGCTACCCATATCTGTGACATCCATCCTCAGGTCCTGGCACCTTCACCCTCTCCTAGTGCTAGCCAAGAACTACCCCAAGCTTTCCTTAGATTGGCATAGTATTTCAGCCTTGGTAGAGATATGGCACCCTCAGACCCACACTTTCATGTTCCCATCTTTTGAGGCCACCATCCTTCTAGAGGAGGTAGAGACCTACTTGTCATTTCCTAGGTCGAAGGTGGGTGAGGAGGATTTAGTCTGTCACACCGTTGCCCCTGTGGATCCTGCCCTTATCTTATGAGAGTTCATACCTAGTACCAAGGACATCCGCACCATAGTGGGCCCACACCAGATCCATCTACTACCTCTCAGCCAGTAGGTGATAGCGCACTGTAAGAATAAGTGTGGGTGGTACGAGGCCATAGCTAAGGCCGTTTCCATTTGCTTGTGAGGGGCCATACTCTTCCCCTCTACTGACCATGTCTTAGATGTCCCCATCCTTAGCACCATCAGTGGTCTATGGCAGGGTCTCTCCATCTCCCAGGCCATCCTTGCCTACCTATACGAGGGTCTTAGCTCAGCTACTCTAGGGGGTCCACTATTTGGCTCTATGATTCTCCTAGAGTGCTAGATGGGAGTTAGGATGAAGTTAGTGCCTAGGGAAGATGTCCCCTCAGTTAGCCAGATTTTTGGGAGCCATCCATTGTTCTTCATTGGTGGTTCTTTCAGGTTTTCACAGTAGGTGGAGTGTAGGACGGCAGACAAGAAGACTAGGGATGAGTGGCGCCTCTACATCAACACCTTGCCCCTGGACCGATTTGTGATGCACCCTCCTTTCCTCCACGGCACTACTCTCAGGCTTCGTAGGAGGCTTGGTTTGGACTTGAGGCTCGTGGGTGACACTGCTTTGGCGATGTACAGCCCGCACCGGTGCTTCTTGCAGATCGGACTACCCTAGACTACACTTCCAGCGCTACCCCATCTTCCCGCACTACAGGTGAGGAGGTTCGGGTCAGAGGAGGACGAGCAGTCGATCAGGAGTGCCCTGATCATGTGGGATGTTAGTAGGGTGCTCACCCTACTGGCAGAGGTGACAATGCTCCAGGAGGCTTACCAGGCATATGTGAGAGAGCTGAGAGAGATTAGGCCTCGCGGGGATGCCCGTCAGAGGGTTGAGTGATTTTCTTGCTTTCATGATATTGATATAGAGACTCATGTTCTAGGAATGTTTGCATTCTAATAAATAAAATTGATGATTATATTGATTTGAGTTTGTCCTTTCTTGCATGTGATTGAATGAGTTTGAGATAGGATCTCGGGATGAACACGGCCCATACCCAGACCGCTCCGTTAGATAAACGGTTGACGTCCAACCGCTCAAGAGAGTTGAACGGCCATACTTGGACCGCGTAGAAGATCAACTGCAGGGTTAAGAACAAAGATCTTTGGAGAATGGAACGGTTTATCGACGGACCATGGAAAGAGTAGAACGGTCAAACCTGCACCGTTCTTATTTGTAAACGGTTTAATAGAGACCGTGGATTCTTGAAGGTGCTAGAAGATGGGAAACGGTCTGAACGAGGCCGTGTGAAGGATGGAACGGTCAAATGTCTGACCATTGGAGGGAGTAAAATGGTCGCTAGAGGACCGTGCAGAGATGGAAATACTTGAATCTCATCTTCAACCTGCCCCTGCACACACATATAAACAAGGAAACATATTAAATCTGTTTTATGCTTAACTCCTTGCCTGTAGCAAGTTAGGAAATGACCAGTTCTTGATGTTTGGTCAAGGGGGTATGCCTTATTAAATAGGCGAATAACACAAAGGAAAAAATGAGTGCAATGCATGCCATGAATGCAAATCAAGAAAAAAATATTTTTGTGGTTTTGAGAATATATGATTTTTTTGGATTTTTGAAATATTTGATTTTAGTTTTTGAAATATTCAATTTTTTGGGTTTTGAAATATTTGATTTTTAGTTTTTGAAATATTTGATTTTTTTAGATTTTGAAATATTTTATTTTTTTAGATTTTAGAATATTTAATTTTTTTGGATTTTAAAATATTTGATTTTTTTAGATTTTAGAATATTTGATTTTTTTAGATTTTGAAAATATTTAATTTTTTTTAGATTTTTAAGACATTTGATTTTTTTGGATTTTGAAGACATTTGATTTTTTTGGATTTTAAAAATATTTATTTATTTTTGGATTTTGAAGATATTTGATTTTTTTGGATTTTGAAGCCAGCTCAAACCCAACGACGGGGTACCTTCATATCTCATTAGGGGTTTCCCGAGTTCAACGTGTGTTATGGGTGACCGCCCATGGCCGAGGTCCAATTTTGCTTAACGGTGTCTCTACCGAGGCCATACCCGGGGTATGATCCAGTCCTTGGAAAACAAAAGAGAATTTGATGGGAAGCTAGTAATAGGTATAGAGATTTTTAGGGCTTGAGTTCCTCTCTCGACAAACCCCTTTTTTCAAAGAATTTTGGTCTGTTGCGCCGAGGTTTTGTGTCCGTCATCGAACCTATATCCGCTCTAGGCACGCATACGACCGAGCTCATTACGTCCCGCGGGGAAACTGTACTGCCACTCTTGCCATGCCTAGTCTCATTCTTTTGGGAGCATTTAGACTTTTGAGCTTCGAGCTTTTGAATGAGCTTTTAACTTTTTCCTTTGATTTTCCCACCTTTTTTTATTTCTTTTTATTTCTTTTATTTTTATGCATGCGGAATTATGTCATAACGGACTGCCCCTATTTGAGACCTCTCTTTTTATCGGGGTGTCTAGATCAGTTCTCGCCCCCTTATTTACCACTTGCCCCTATTTTCAGCCGAATGAGGAGAAAAAATAAGGATTTTCACTTTCCCCTAAGCATGGCCAAGGGAGAAACGATGTTGCGCAAGAAAGAAATACCCAACCACGGGGGTCGTGTAGTGTGTGAGTGTTGAACCGGAGACCTCCCTTCATGATCAAGTTAAGTAACACCCCTCCACCGGGCCGTCGCTGGCTTGACTCTACGGATAAAAATGTTTTAAATACAGCCCATTCCACGGATTAGCCAATTCCTCACCCTCTGCGTTAACAAGACGATACACGTTCCCAGGATACACCTCTTTAACTACAAACGGCCCTTCCCAATTGGGTTGCAGCTTAGAACTAGGACCTGCTGATCTAATAAATTTGCGTTTCAAAATCATGTTACCCACTTGAAATTTACGTTCAATTACCTTCTTTTGAAAATGCCGCGAGACGCGTTTTTGATAAGCAGAGACGTGATTGGCCGCGTTAAGCCTCTTCTCATCCAAGAGTTCCAGCTGGACTAATAACGCCTCTCGCGCTCGTCGAGATTAAGTTCTTTGTCTAGCTGCACTCTTAGAGAAGGGATCAAGATCTCGTATGGGAGTACCACCTCCATCCCATAGGTGAGAGCAAAAGGAGTTTGCCCCGTGGGAGTACGGATAGAGGTGCGATAAGCCCATAGAGCTTCTATTAATTTGACGACCCAATCAACAAATTTGTGTGACTCGCATGTTTTCTTAATGATTTTAAGAAGGGTTTTGTTTGTGGCCTCGGCTTGGCCGTTGCCTTGAGGGTAGTATGGTGATGAATGATGCAATGAAATGTTAAACTTCTTACAGAGGTCCTAGAGTTATTGAGACACAAATTGAGGCCCGTTGTCGGTGACGATATCGCTTGGCACTCCAAATCGCGAAATGATATTCTTGAGGATGAAGCGGCACACTGTGGTAGCTTTGATTTCTGCATATGCTTCAGCTTCTGCCCACTTGGTGAAATACTCCGTAGCGGTTAAGATGAAAGATTTTTGTTTAACCTGGGAGTTCGGATCACCTAGTGGGCCTACAATATCAAAAGCCCACATGGAGAATGGCCAAGGAGCAGAAAGAGGAGGGAGAGAGGAAGTAAGAGCATGGATTTTATCGGCATGAAGTTGGCATTGGACGCACCTACGGACATAGGTGAAGCAGCCTTCTTCTAAGGTTGGCCAGTAATAGCCCTGCCTAAGAATCTTTTTTGCCAAAGCCTGACCATTGACGTGCCCACCACACTCGCTAGCGTGAGCTGCTTCAACAACCTTCCAAGCATCGTCGTCATCTAAACATCTCATAAGAACTCCGTTGAGAGCCCGCCTATACAACTCTCCTGCAACAATGGTGTATCTGGAGGCGACTCTTCTGATGGCTTTGCGCTGCTCTGCATTGGCCGTCTCTGGGAATGAACCATCCTTACAATACTGATATATTTCATGGTACCACGACAATTCCTCTTCTTCTATAATCTCCTCAAGCTCAGTCAAAGAAACCTCCTTCAAATTCTCCCTTTCAACTTTCTTCTCTATAGATTTCCTAAGGTTGTCAAACCAGGGATCCTGGAGGGAAGGAGTGTCCAACTGTTGGACCATAATGGTCTCGGTGGCGCGACTGAGAGGAAAGGAGAGGGAAGAAGCAAGCGATTCAAGTGCATCGGCCAGGATGATCTGAGAACGAAGAGTGTGAATATAGATGAGTTTACGGAACTGCCTAGCCAAGAGCGTGACCAAATCTTGATAGGGCTTGAGTTTAGGGTCACGGGTGAGGTAAGTCGAAAGAACTTGACGCAGCACCAATTGAGAGTCTCCTATGATGTTTAGGTATCGCGCGCCCATGATGTAGGTGTGCTTCAGCCCAGCAAAGAGAGCCTCATACTCGGCTATGTTATTTGTGGCAGGGAAAGAGAGCTGGTAAGCGATGGGGATGGTTACTCCTTCCGGAGTCAGGAGAACGGCGCCGATTCCACGGCCCTGAGAGTTAAGAGCACCGTCAAAGTGCAAGGACCAGAAGGGGAGATGAGTAAGTACAACCATATGCTCATCAGGAAACTCGTCCTGGATCGAATCGTTGTGAGGGATAGGAGAATGAGCAAGATGTTCAGCAATCGTGTATCCCTTGATCGCTTTCTGAACGACGAATGTGATATCAAATTGAGAAAGAAAGCTCTGCCAGTGAGCTAATCTACTAGAAAGGACAGGTTTTTCTAAGAGGTAACGGATTGGGTCCATTCTAGAGATCAACTTGACTTCATGGGTGAGAAAATAATGCTTGAGCTTCTGAGCTACCCATACTAACGCTGCGCAGGTCTTCTCCATGGCAGTATACTTAGATTAAGCAGGATTGAACAACCCAGAAAGATAGTATGCTGCCCTTTCCTTTCCTTCGTCATCCACTTGAGCCAGGACAGCTCCTAGGGAGTCATCAATAACAGAAATGTATAATATCAGGGGTTTCTCAGGGATAGGTGGTTGCAGAATAGGGGGATTAGATAGATAAACCTTAAGATCCTCGTAGGCTTTCTAGCATTGTTCGTTCCATTCGAATTTAGCTCCTGCCTTCAACAGTTCATAGAATGGGCGGCATCTTTACGAGTGTTGAGATATGAATCTTCGAATGAACTGCAAATGCCCAATCAATCCTCTAAGTTTAGTGATGTTCTTAGGCGGTGGCATTTCCATAACGGCCTTTGCTTTGTTCGGGTCGATCTGAATCCCCCGCTTGCTAACTATGAACCCTAGCAATTTCCCTAATGCAACTCCAAACACACATTTCTTTGGATTCATTTTTAACTTATATTCCCTAGCCCTTTGCAACACCTTAGCTCAGATGGCGGGGTGTTCTTCCTTGGACCTCGATTTCACTAGAATATCATCCACGTAGGCTTCCATATACACATGCATCATGTCGTGGAAGATGGCCATCATTGCCCACTGATACGTGACACCTGCATTCTTTAATCCGAATGGCATGACAACATAGCAGTATGTGCCCCAGGGCGTGATGAACGAGGTTTTCTCTTGATCCTCGGGAGCAAGATGGATTTGGGTGTATCTGGAATATCCATCCATAAAAGAGAGGGCTTCATATCCAGCCGTGTTGTCCACCAACACGTCAATGTGAGAAAGCAGGAAATCATCTTTCGGACATGCCTTATTTAAGTCCCTGAAATCAATGCAAATCTGAATTTTTCCATCTTTTTTCATCACCGGGACTATATTTGCCACCCATTGCGGATATAACACAACTCTAATGAACTTGGCCTTGTGTAATTTATCAACATCTTCCTTTCTCCTTAAGGCCATTTGAGGGTGGAATCTCCTTGATTTTTGTTTGACGGGCGTTGCCCCTGGTTTAAGGATAAGTCTGTGTTCAACCAGGGCAGGGTCAAGACCCGACATGTCCTCATAGGACCAGGCAAAAGAGTCGCCATACTCCCTCAAAACCTTGACTAGCTCCTCTTCAACCAGAGGAGGGAGATTAGTGGAAATGATTATGGGCCTAGGGTCCTCTTCAGTCCCAAGATTAATTTCCTTCGTGGGTTCATCCACTGCCGACGACGGTTCATCAAACCTTTTTAAACCTTGTGCGTACAGATCGGCAGCGTCATCCACGTCGCTTTCCTCATCATCGGTTGGGTCCTTCTCATCTATGATTTCATAAACTCCCAATCCGTCATTGCTCCACACCCCGCCTACTTCCTCATCATCCTCTAGGACGATGGCGGTTGCTACAAACTCAGGACATTTGAGGAGGGCATGACATCTTTGGGCTAGATTATGAAGAAACCTATCTGGAATGGATTTAGAATGACGCATCATAGGGTGCGCCGCAGACGTGGATGGGCTGACAACACTAGAGCTAGACTCTACCCCAACTGACTCTACCATCCTAGGGGACTCTGTACACTGTACATCTAACCTAGAAGACACGAAATTTATAGGGAAAGAAGCAGGGGCCTCATGCCCCTGGCAGGAAGACGGACAGAACATAGCGTAATCCTCCATTGAAATCTCCGTTTTAAAATTGACATTTTTTTGGGGATCGGAGGAAATCACGCAACAAGAGAGGTCAGAGGCAGAAGGAGGAGGGGGAAGTTGCATGGGAAATAGAGACGGGAAGAGAACATCGAAGAATGGGTCAGAAGAAGAAAACCACATTTCGTGAAGATTGGTTGTGGGGGTCCACATGGTGGACAAATCAATAGGTGGGCACTGCCCACATACACACGGAACAATCAAAACTTCAAGTGGCCTTTCCATAAAGTACGGGTCAACCATGATTGGCGGTGAACGGGGAATAAATCCCAATCGTCGAAGCAAGGAGGCAAAGCGGGAAGGAGGCCAAGAAAACGTAATGATGGAGCTCCCCCTCCTCCCGTGGCCTCCGGTAAACTGGCTCAACCAGAGAGTGCTTCACCAGCTACATCTCCGTCTTTTTCAAACCAACTTCTTTTTCATGAAATAACTTTTCAAAATAGCTACAAAAATCTTCCATATCACCCACCAGCCCCTCCAGTGGCGGCGGTGGGTCAGCAACAGCACAAGTGGCATCACGGTTCTCATCAACACAGGACGGTGGCCTCTTCAGAGTACCTGGCTGCAACGGGCCTTTTACAAAATACTGATGGTAGTCCCACGTCAGTGGCCCAGAGTCTCCCAGTATTGACAATGCTGACTCCCGATAGCCAAGACCTCTTCGGCTCATCTTTCTGCCCCTGGGGACAGGGTTAGTCCGCCCCTGCAGCTGTGCGCTGAGGCCCATGCCCGGCTGATAGCGTAATTTAAGATCATGTGCCATCCCTTTGAATCTCTAATCTTGGACTTGATTTTAACGTTGATTGGTGCAGTGGCGGGCTTGCGTGACGCATATGCCTATGGAAAGTTCAAGTCCATCACTGATAACACTGGCTTGTTACTCGGCCATAGTGTAGGCAGAATCTTGTCAGCAATAGCATCCACTGTCTGGACCGTAGAAACACTCTTCACCTTGACCACCCGCCCCTGAAATGGGAATTTGAGGCACTGGTGGGCGGTCGAGGGCACTGCATTTAAGCTATTAATCCATGGATGACCTAGAATAGCCTTAAACATCGGGTCTATGTCCAACACATAGAATTCCACGTCCATTTTCAAAGGCCCTAGCTCGGCCTGAACTGTCACGACCCCGTGGCAAGCTCTCTTGGAGTTATCATATGCCGCAATAGTTGTGGGTGTTGGTCTTAGCATGTCTTCAGATATGTTGTAGGCACGCAACGTGCTCAAGGGACAAACATTAATAGAAGCTATCGTGTCCACTAGAGCTGAGTCAATGACCACTTTGTTCAATGAAATTGTAATACATAGTGGCATATGTCGTGCCTCTGGGGGTGCTAGCTCTGATTCAGAAAAAGAAATAGATGGCCCCTTTGTAATAGTGGCCAACACCGATGGCAAACTGTCCACCGCTACGTCCTCGCTAACCATAACTTTCTGTAGAAAAGCCCTTAGGGCATCTTGGTGTAGCGTGGACCTCTTGATTAACTCCATGACTGAGATCTTGGCTAGCATTCGGTCCAAGTGCTGCAACAAATCATATCTAGTACCCGGCAAGGGGTCAGTTTATTCTGCTTCAACTGCTGAGGAAGGAATTGGGAGGTTGGGTGCAGGTGCACCAGTAGAGGGATAACTTCTATGAAATAAACGCCCGCTTCGGAGGGCAAATTTTCGTGCCGGCACGGCATCAGATGGACTCCCGATTGGCCCAGTGGGGTGAGTAGAAGGGATAGAAATGGGGGTGAAAATGGCGGAAGTTGGTCTGATGGGCCCTGGCGGAGTGGTGATTGGCGAAGGGTTGAGTGGAGGGGTAACGAAGGAGGGTATGGCGGGTGATGGTGGAAGGATTGGCGGAATGGTGGGTAATGTGGTAGGTGCGATAGGTGACCTGGAGGGAATAGAGGGTGGAGCAGTGGTCAAGGCGGTGGGCCGGAGAATAGAGGGAACAGAAGGTGCGGGGAGGTTGGTGTATGCGTGGTGGAAGGCCAAAAGATGAGCGGGAGTCTCATCGTCAAAAGACCACCAAGCATTGGAAGCTGGGCGCTGAACTACATTTACTTGGGCCGGTGCCGGTGGCTGCTGTTGCAGAGCGGGTGGATGGTCTGGCATGGGATTTTGGTGAATCCCAAGTTTAGGTGGTTGCTGCTGCTGCTGAGGTTGAGGTTGGGGTTGCTGAAACGGCTACTGCTGTGGCGCCGTCTGTTGCGGCCTTGCCTATCTTCTCTTCTTTTTGATGTTTTCTATCAACTTATGCATATGGGCCCAGTCGATTCTTTGCCCCTCATGTTAATCATACACTAGATCACGAAATTGGAAGCACCTGTCTATAGTGTGCCCGGGTTGCCGATGATATATGCAATACCGAGATTGATCAGCGGTCGGGTTCCAGTTCTGACATTCCGGGGGGAGCTGTATGTCACCAGTGTACATTAAGGCCGAGAAGATGTCTGGCAAAGTTTCGGGAAGTGGAGGATAATGGGCTCTTTTCGGACCCGGCCGAGCAGGTGCATAACCAGCAGGAGGAGGAACGTTGTGGTATTGGGGTGGTTGCTGAGGCTGTTGTGGTGGTGGTTGTTGTGGCTGTTGGGGAACTTGGAAAGAGGGTCGGGGTGTTGGTGGAGCGGAGAACTGGGGGTTGCGTGGTGGTTGCTGGAAACGGGGTGGAGCGGATTGGTTGGGAAACTGAACAGCCTACACCTGCTCATTAGTTTGAACTCCCTCAGTAACAGGGCCCTGGGATTTCCTTGTAGTCTTGGACTTCTGGACCTCAAATAGGGAATGGATGGGGGAGTCTTTGAACTGGGTTTGTATAAACCGGGCTCAACTGTACAACTGGTGCATATTTGATATGTCGTTCATTGCCAGAATGTTCTGAACGTAGGGGTAGCATTCGAAATCAACAGTTTTACTTTCTCTTCTTCTGGGATCTGCCCGGGCACACGTGAGGCCATCTGCCTCCATCTATCTGCATAAGTTGCAAAATATTCATCTATCTTCATCTTTTCTGCTACCAGGTCTGTGAATGAGTACTCCGGGCCTACCCGGTCTTGAAATCTTTGTATGAACTTCTCTTTGACCACCTTGAAGCTCTCTACCTCCTCCAATGGCAAAGTGTAGAACCATTCTAGTGCGACCCCGTCCAATGACCGACGGAAGAGATACGTCATAAGGAGGTCATCATGCTGGAACTGCGTCGATTCATATAGAAACTCCCTTACGTGAATGAACGAGTTGCTGTTCTCATCGTACTTACGGTATGTAGGGAGCTCCGACTGAGGTGGGAAGTGAATGTCCCAGAAATTAGGAATGGGGACATCAGCGAGAGACTGCGGGCTGACCCGCTTATGGAGGAGGTCAATTTGCTGCTGCATAGCAGCCCATTTGTCGAGAAGTTCCCATTCCCGGGAAGGAGGAGACATAGTAGGAAGAACAAAACCAATACACGGAGCTGATGGATAAACTGATGAAGGGGGAAGCCCATAAGATGGATAGTGAGCCAAGGAAGGGCCCATATCCGCATGAGCCAGCTGGGCGGCCCCTGGTTGAAGACGGATAAAATCAGCCAGGGCCACAAGGGCCTGCGGCGCTGGTGAGATAGTGGCATAAGGATCGGAATAAGAACTCAAGGGGATCTGGGTCTTCCCCTTGTCAAGAGGCTGGTGGGCCGAGGTAGAGGCTTGGCCCGCCTCCATGCTAGGAAACTGGAGGGTCTGAGGATGGACAGGAGTGAGATCAATGGGTGCAGCAGAAGCAGACCCTAAACCAACAACAGGTGATGAGGTGGCGGCAATAGACACGCCATGAGGAGAAGCAGTAGACGGGGCATCCGGCCCCTGCAAGGCTTGACGGATGAGGTGGAGCTGAGTTGGAGCTAGATGGGCCATCATGTGAAAGATTTGATTGGCCGAGTTTTGAGAGGAGGAATCAGAAAGGGAGGGCTGAGCAACCTCAACAACAATGGTTGGGAGAGGAGGGGCGGTCCCCTCTCTTCCCTGCACATGCGCGACCCTAGGCGGGTCCTCCAAAAGTCCCTGAGGGAGAGAGTCCTCATGGGAGTGAGAGAAATTGTAAGAAGACATGGTGGGTGAAGAATCAAACACAAGATTGAAATAGGAAAAGAAATGAGAGCTGCCCCTAGGAGAAGATCCTAAGGGTGTGAAGCAACTCCACATGCAACGGAGACTCTAACACCGAGAAGAGCGACACCTAATGAGTTTCTAAACAATCAAACTAGCAATCAAATGCACACAGAAAGAGCGGAGAGAAGAGGCAATCAATTGACCAACCAAGTTTAAATGATGCACGACAGATTTTAGCAATTCCTCCTTTTAGAACCTTAGTGGATTAATTAAAATGATAATTCTCACAACAACGAAGGTGCCTAACCAGGGTGGAATGGGAAACTTGGTTGACTCTAAAGGTGACTCTCTCTCACGGATGCAACCCTAGACTGGTGTGGTAAGGTACAACCTGTCCGGTGTTCGTGTGGGAATCCACGGCTCACGGGGTCTTATGGAGGTCCCGGGTAAGGTCACCTAGTCGGCTCCAAGGAATATGGAGATGAGAGGATCCCCTACCAAGGTAGGAATGCGACTAGTATGGAAAAGTATGAATGAATGCTATGTGCACTAGAGTGCATGCAAAATCTAACATAAATCTAACAAACAATGACCAATCAAATATAACAAATGTGACAATAATCATGCACAATGGAATGACTGCCAGGGGAGATAAAAATAGCACCCAAACGAATATGGAATAATGTGAAATAATGGTCAAAATGGCACTCACGGGTGCACTGTAGCAATAAAACACGGTCTGATGGGAGACCACTCAAGGCGGTAGACGGTCTGGGAAGGACCGCTTAGTGACAGGGAGCAGTAAAAGAATAAAAAAAGAACACAGAATTGAGATGCGTACCTGAGATGACTGAACGGTCTATCGACGGACCGTGCAACCTGTAGGACGGCCTAAAATAGACCACAGAGAATCAGTAGAATCACAAGCGTGTGAAGACAAGTAGCGTACCTGAGCCAGCAGAGGTGAACGACCTCTTGGAAGACTGTGGGGACAGATGCACGGTCCAGAGAGGACCACTGAAGCTAACAGGCTCAGACAGAAGAAAGCACTCGTGATTTGGAAATGGACGGTCTAAAGGACAACCATGGAAATAGAGGAACGGCCATAATCAGACCGCTCAAGCAATAACATCATGACAGAAAAGCAACGGCAGCGTACCTGAGACTGGGATAGAACGGTCTATCGACAGACCATGGGGAGACTTGAGCGGTCCGGGAGGAACCGCGTACAACTCCGAGAACAGCAACCCGGGGTGGACGAAACGGCGACCTGAAACAACTTACGAAAAACCCTAACCAAGCACAAAATGGAGATCAGTAAAACAACAGCATGATGGGCACTAGGCGTCCGACCGTGATCGCCAAAAAATGGGGTGTTGACATTTTTTCTCCCCCTCCTTCTTTCTCTTTTCCTTCCTTTTCTAAATCAAAATATAAAGACAAGCAAGATGAAGGGAGGAAGGAAAAAGTGGAGATGTGTGTGTGTGTGATCGTGATCGCCACCAAGACACGGGTACCGGAGAGTACTACGTACCTTGGAAAGGGAGAAAGCACTTGCCCAAGATGCAGCGCTGCAGTAGTACACGGTCCAGGACGAACTGCTCAAGTGATGGAACGGCCGCTCGATAGACCGCTCACAGCGCTGAAGAAGGAAGCGGGACGAAGAAGGGTCTGGCGACAGAACGGTTCGCAGACGACTGTAGGAAGGCGTTGCACGGTCAGATCTGGGCCGTGTACTCTTCTAAGTGGATGAAGGAAGACCGTGTGATTCTGCCAAACTCCGAGATGTAGGACTTGATCCTCCACCCCTTCCGGTCGGCCAGAGGGGATGGGCCTCGTGCTGTGCTGATGCTGACCTGCAAAACAACATGGAGAACACGAAAAGGCAACCCAAATTAGCCCTAAGAAGTGTAGTAACTATAGAAAAGAATGGAAAATAAACGTAATAACATGGGATGGGCAATACCTAGGGAGGTTTTTAAACCCCTATAGGGCGTGAAAAACAATAGGAAGTGTGTAACATGATGTGAACAAGTGAGAAACGTGGGGAGAAGATGATGAAAAGAAGCATGCAATGGGTAAACTAAAGACTAAACACCAAGACTAAGACTCAAAACAATGGACTACTCCCTGAACCGGAGGCTTAGAAGGATGTAGAAAGCCTCCTCCCTGGCTACAGTTTGCTCAGGATTTCGACAGGGCTTCACCGTCGATGTTGGATCTCCCCCCTTTCAAGCTTGGACTAAGGGTTCTATTTATAGACCCTTAAAAGTCCAACCTCGAAATTGGGTTTTCCAATGGATATTAATCCGAGATTTCAAAACAAAATTCGTAGATAATACCTTTATCTCCCACCCAAATCAAACGGCACCCCATTTGGTTGAGAAACCACGGAGAAAATGGCGGAGGAAGGTGGAGGTTCAACCACGGATAGAGAGAGAAAATCCAAACAATCCACAGGTTTTGATCATGTACACGGTTGCGCGATAGGCCGCCTAGATAATTACACAGTCTACTACTAGACCGTCCAATGCTGTCGGTGATAAATAAAATAAAATAAGAAATTATCCAATTATCCACCGAACTGACCGGCTATCACGGCGTTGGACTCTTCAGGATAAGACGGTCTACTAATAGACCACTCAATGAATGAAATGGTCCAATGCTAGGCCGTGTAGAAATATCAGTGATAAATCTAGAAAAATAGGATAAATAGATAATTATCTGAAAAACCAACCGGCTGAGGACTCTGGGAGTTGGACGGTCTAACTACATGCTGTTCAATGGAAGTAAACGACTGAACCCAGACCGTTCAGAGGCTTGTCAGTGGAAATTCAGAAAATCAAATAAATATCCAATAAATCCATAAACGGTTCCAAGAAGACCGCCCAATCACTGAACGGCCGGTCGCTAGACCGTGTAAAGCCTGGGCGTTTGAAATTGATAAAATGGGATAAATTAGCCCATTTACCCCAAAACCAAGAGAAATCAAGGCCCATTAAGCCCGGATCCAAGAGCAGACCTAGCTAGGGAGGGAGATACCCATAAAATAAGCCCACGACATGCCTGAAACAGTCCAATGAGCAATGGACAACTCGAGGCATCAACAATTGATGGTAAGAGAAATGACTCAACTCATAGGTAAAAAACGGCTGTCAACAGACACCACCTCTTTCAGAGGGCTGGCGGTGTGATGGGGACATCACCTCCCATGCCCACGTTCACAGCTCGTCTCCTCGCCCCGGTTGCATCTGGCATGGTCTAGTTATTTAATTTTGAGTCCTATGTAATTTTTATTTGAGTCATTTGATGTATTTTCCCTTTTATTTGAGTCATGTCCCTAGGTCTTTTGTTTATTCCCCTAAGTTTGAGTGTCATTAGGTTGATTAGATTAGCTATTGGGCCCAATTTATTGGGCTAGGCCCAAGGGCACCCCCTACCCCCTTGGTTATTTGTCTGTGTAGCAAGAGTCAGGGACTTTTTGTAAAATGTGGGTTGCCTATATATAGGACCCCATTCCCCCCCATTTGAAGTTAATGAATGAATGAAGAATTACCCTTTGAGAGTTCAAATACTTAATTTTAGTGGAGTGAATCCAATTGGGTGAGAAACCCTAGGGGAGAGAATCCCCACCCACCTCCTCTCTCTCTCTCTTTTTCTCTCTCCCTCCCTAAGGGGTTCGCCCCCTGCCCTCTCTCCTCCTCCTCCCAACCACCTCTCACCCACCTATCCCATTAAAGCCACTCCCCTTCCCCACAACTCTCTTTACTCCACCCCCCCTAGTTCCAAGAAAGAACCCCCCCAATCCCCACTCCACCCTCCAACCACCAACCACCCCTTCCCTTCCCCAAGCACTTTTCCCTCTCCCCCATGCAACCCTCCACCTCCCAAGGCCATTTGAATTTGAAATTTCCCTTCCCTCTCTAGCCCTTGGCCGCCCAACTCCCCCTCCCCTTAGGGTAGGTCGCCCCCCTCTCCCCTCCCACCACTCCATCTAGCTTGAGCATCTCCCACTCCCTTCACTCTCCCTCCACCTTTGAAACCTCCACAAACACCTGCGCCCTCCCCCCCCCCCCCTTCTGCAGCTACCCCTCCCCCTCTGACCTTCCACAATACCACCCTTATACATCCCTCCCACCAGCCAGCATCTCCCCTTCACCATTCCCATCTTCGTCATCTCCGTTCGTGGTCATTGGAGATCTACTTCGGCGAACCTGCTAGCTATTGAAGACCTACAAAAGATCAGCAACTTGCAGAGGCAACCCCGGCTTCCTCCTGATGTTTCTGAAGGATCAAGAGGCACCGTCGGAAGCGTTTCCCAGTCAACTTCGCAACGGCGGTGGTTTCGACGTCATCTGAGCACCGTGCTGACCGGGAGAACCTTTCTTCCTCGACTGCGCAAAGCTTCTCTGGCAGGACACCAGAACCTGAGTGGAAGCTCGACTGCGGCGATCCTACTGGGAATCTGAATGAGAGTTCTTCTGAAAAAATCTTCCACTCCGAGTTTTCTTTCTTCCCCAAGAAGCATAACTCAGGTTGGCATCCGGATATGAAAGTTATCAATTATCTTCCCCGGGTGCACGGTTCTGCCTCCACTCAGTCTGCACCGACCCCCCCTCAGTGTTCAGATTCTACCGGTCTGCTCCGACAACATTTGGCATCTCCGTCAGGATCGTTTCAAAGAGGACTCACAGGCGGTTCCAACGACTTCAGCGGCGCCTCATTCTGAGCTCGGGAGCGCTGGTGGCAACCGCTTCTTCCTGCTATGGTGATCCAGAAGCAGTCAGAGCTGAAAGTCTGCCTCCCTGTTCGAGACTCTGCCCCGGCCAACAGCGACTTCTCAAAATTTCGGCAAAATTTGGACGACTTCCCGGTCCTCCTACAAAGATTTTCCAGGTGGTTTCATCCCCAACAAAATTCTGGAGCAGTCACAGTGGCCACTTCTTTGACCGTCTGTCAGCACTCACAGAGCGCGGGCAGAGGCAGCATCCTCCAAACAGGTCTGGTTGCACATGTTGGTTTTACAAGAGGCAAGAGGTTTCATAACCTCTTTAATGTCAACAAGCATGCAATTAACCTAACTATCTTGCATGCAGGTTCAAACTCATGGCCGTCACCTGGTGAACCAAAACTCTACTTCCCTACAATCCAAAACATGTGGTATATGTCATTTACTGTCAAGAACCATTGGTGAGGCTCCTACCTTGTATTAAAACGAAGCTTCATGCTTTAAACCATCAAGATTCACTCCTTTTTAAACTTGTGTTCATGAATCATTCCATGTGTTAAATCGAGTCTAAACAAACTTGTAATCAACTATAACACAAGCCCTTTTTCAAGTATCGAACCAATGGATAGTTTCAAGTGAGCTAACACTTGACTTTTGCAGGTTTGGAGACTGGTGGTCGACCTGTGGACCCTTGGCGGTCGACCTGAAATCACAGAACTGAAAATTGGCAACCTATGAACCTGGCAGTCGACCGCCAGGAGCTAGCGGTCGACCTATTTTCCCAACAGCCAAATGGCTACAGGACAGCCAATGGCGGTCGACCGCTGGCCTCTGTAGGTCGACCGCCAGCCTCGAACTGCCCCTTTTGTTGACTTTTGTTTCAAGCTCGAGGAGTGGTCTTTCCACCCATTTGTTTAATCCTAAAGACACCCAATCCACCATGATTTGTGGATCTGGTCTGGGGCTTGTCTATGGACCATTTAATAGATATAAAACATCTCATTGAAGCCACAACCCTAACTATCCATTCAAGAGGAGATCAAGAGGAGGCTGTCAAAGAGAAGAAGGAGGAGTAGTGCTACTGTAGCATGAACAGTAGTCCGTGAATCAAGTTCCATCCAGCAGCTGAAGATCCAAGATCCTTCTTGAAGCCTTCATCCTCCTATGAGCTGAAGAAGCAAGCATCCAACAAGAAGAGATCGAAGGAGAGCCTATCAACCAAGGAGCCTATAAAGAGAAGAAGAAGAAGGATGCTACAAGGAAGAAGGAGCCATTCAAGCATCATCTGAAGGTACTCTAGCTCCGGTTGAAGTCAGCAATCTCAAAGGAAGAGAACAAGCTCACAAGCATCAAGGAGATACAAGGATTGTCCAAGTGAAGAAGAAGGGTACTGTAGCCGTGAACAGTACTCCGTGCAGCAAGTGTTCTTCATCCATTCTCAACCCCGCAGCATGCATTCAAGGGAACCCAAATCAGGGGATTTCTAAACTGTGCCTTATTGTGTTTTAAGTTCATATTCGTGTTTTGTATAAACTGCAAAAACTTGTATGTGTGTGGATCGTTGTTGGATCCGTGGTTGTGTGTGTGTCCTATTTGATTCGTGTGTGCGTAGATCTTCCTAGATCTACGTGTGTGTGTGTGGATCTACTTTGATCCAGTTGTTTTAGTGTGTGGTTTGCTGCACTTGTCGCAGCGTGTCTGTGTCTTGTTGATTCGGTTGTCGGATCGTGTTGGAGTTCATCTCCGTGTGTGTGTGTGTGTGTGTGTTGGAGCTTGTCTCCGTGTGTGGGTTGGGGCGCGTCCTCATGTGTGTGTGCAGGCGTCGTCCTGCGTGTGTAGTTGGAGCGTTGTCTCCGTTTGGAGATTTATCCCCGAGTGAAGCCTCACCGGGTTTGGTGAGGGGTGGACGTAGGATTGCCGTCGTTGCATCCGAACCACCTTAAAAATCGATGTGCAGTATGGTTTGAATTGTGTGGTTTGATCCATTTCTTCTACCTTCATTCTACGTGAGTGTTAGTGTATTTGTGATTCCAGATTTATCCACGTATATCGTACATAATCTACATCATCATCTAATTAAGTTTGATAAATCTCATTTGTGAACCAACAGTTTTGATCCTATTGATTAGCTTTATATCACATATTACAAAAAGGCCAAAAGTTTTTAGTAAAATTTGTAAACACCAAATTCACCCCCCTCTTGAGTGTCATTGATCACGGGACTTCAACCACCAACCACCCCTTCCCTTCCCCAAGCACTTTTCCCTCTCCCCCATGCAACCCTCCACCTCCCAAGGCCATTTGAGTTTGAAATTTCCATTCCCTCTCTAGCCCTTGGCCGCCCAACTCCCCCTCCCCTTAGGGTAGGTCGCCCCCCTCTCCCCTCCCACCACTCCATCTAGCTTGAGCATCTCCCACTCCCTTCACTCTCCCTCCACCTTTGAAACCTCCAGAAACACATGCGCCCTCCCCTCCCCCCTTCTGCAGCTACCCCTCCCCCTCTAACCTTCCACAATACCACCCTCATACATCCCTCCCACCAACCAGCATCTCCCCTTCACCATTCCCATCTTCGTCATCTCCGTTCGTGGTCATTGGAGATCTACTTCGGCGAACCTGCTAGCTGTTGAAGACCTACAGAAGATCAGCAACTTGCAGAGGCGACCCCAGCTTTCTCCTGATGTTTCTGAAGGATCAAGAGGCATCGTCGGAAGCCTCTCCCAGTCAACTTCGCAACGGCGGTGGTTTCGACGTCATCCGAGCACCGTGCTGACCGGGAGAACCCTTCTTCCTCGACTGCGTAAAGCTTCTCTGGCAGGAAACCAGAACCTGAGTGGAAGCTCGACTGCGGCGATCCTACTGGGAATCTGAACAAGAGTTCTTCTGCAAAAATCTTCTACTCCGCGTTTTCTTTCTTCCCCAAGAAGCATAACTCAGTTTGGCGTCCGAATCTGAAAGTTATCAATTATCTTTCCCGAGTGCGCGGTTCTGCCTCCACTCAGTCTGCACCGACCCCCCTTCAGTGTTCAGAGTCTATCGGTCTGCTCCGACAACATTTGGCATCTCTGTTAGGATCATTTCGAAGAGGGCTCACAAGAGGTTCCAACGATTTCAGCGGCGCCTCATTCTGAGCTCGGGAGCGCTGGTGGCAACCGCTTCTTCTGCTGTGGTGATCCAGAAGCAGTCATAACTGAAAGTCTGCCTCCCTGTTCGAGACTCTGCCCCGGCCAACAGAGACTTCCCAAAATTACGAAAAATTTGTACGACTTCCCGGTCCACCTACGAAGATTTTCCAGTGGTTTCGTCCCCAACAAAATTCAGGAGCAGTCACAGCAGCCACTTTTTCGACTGTCTATCAGCACTCACAGAGCGCGGGCAGAGGCAGCATCCTCCACCCTTCGGCTTTTCCTGTACAATATCCCCTCCCCGCTTGGCTGGCTTACAGCCCCTCCCTGTGGGAGGTAGTGTTTGAGTGTAATCCTTGCCTCCCCTTCCCCAAGATCCCCCCCTTGCATGGGGTGTAGTGTTGTAACATCATAAACAGGCCAAGCTATCCCGGCGCGGCGTGTGGGGATCCCACGCCTCCCCGCTCGCCCCCGTCTCCGAGCGGGACCGGTTTCTTCAAACTGGTCGAGTAAGTGCTCCAAACTTGGCTCTATTTAGTGTTTGTTCAGTCAATATTAGTTCATATCTCTGCTGGCCGTGAGTGAGAGCTCGATCCTTAAGCTCCCTTGCTATAAGAGATCACCGTGGGAAAGAGTGGAACCCGTGCCCTCGACACGACGTCGGCTCCCCTGAATCGGGCTGCCATTACCCTTGGGAATTAACCTAGGCCTTGTTGGCCCACTACCAGCAAGGGCCCAGCCCTCACAACCTCTCCTTGTCATTGCCAAGTTACCCCGGGTCTTGGGTGAGCATCGGGTGAGCGGTCGCCATTATCGGTCCGTTTGAATGCCAAATTGTGCTTGCTTGGTAAGTCCTAGGTTGTGTCACATCAATTGGTATCATAGCAAGTTCTAGACTTGTCTCTACTAAGTCTTGTCCTAGGGCCATTGCATTTATCACCCGATCATCATGGCCACTTCCTACTTAGCCTACTCATCTCGCTTGGACCCAATAGACGTCTTTGTGTTTGATGGATCCCACCCTAGTTTATATCTAGAATGGGAAAGCTCTATAGATCACCACTTTGGGAGGTTCACCCTGTCAGGTGTTGATTTATTTGCTTCCTTCTTTTTGTGGGTTTGTGATGTATGATAAAGATGATAAGCAAAAATCAATGATCTCAATCAACCCAAGGACATGTGAACCATGAACCTAGGCAATCCGAACAAGCTCTAGCATGGGCAATGCTATCTCAATCAAACTAATCTAAAGAAAGTAAAGAAAAACACACGCCGGGGCATGGAGCAAAAGCAAATAAAACACACCGCGTGGGTGGAACAAGCAAAGGAATATGAAGTGGGAAAGAGAAAGCTAACGCCCAATACTAAGAAAGAACGTGATCGCCACCAAAGTAAACACAAGTCAAAGACTTGAAAATACCTTGGAAATAGGTGGATGAAGCACCCGCCCACGGGAGAGAGAAACCAGTGAAATCTGTAGATCAGCTGAATGTAACGGCCCAGACCTTGTGCGTCACAGAAGTGTGACGGTCGCCCGATGCACCGTTATATGAACCTGACGCGTCTTCTCAAGACCGTCAGACAACCTGCAGAAATAACTTATGAATTCTTTGAACTCCAAACCTTCCAGCCGGCCAGAAGACTTGGGCCTCATTTAATGAACCTGTAAACCTGCCAAAGAACGTGAAACACAAGAAACCAAACCCAGATCAGCCCTTTAGACAAGCGTAGGATCAATTCTTAAAGAAATTAAGACCATTCAAAAGGAAAGGGAAGTACCGGGAAAGTTTTGGTTTTTTAACCCCTCTGGGCGTTTTAAAAGATAGGGAAGATGTTTAGATGATGAAAATAGATGCAGAACGTGGGAGAAAGAAAAGGGACAATGCTTTGAGAAGGAGGAAGAAAGAACACAAGTGTGACAATGATGGAAGCTCAAACACAATGAAACGAATACTCCCTTCACCGTGAAGCAGATGGACGTGAGGAACAGTTCTCCTTGGTTGGATGTGGCTCCAGGATGCAGCAGCACTTCGACGTAAACTCCAGATCTTCCCCTCTCGGGCCATGAAGTTAAGGGTTCTATTTATAGGCCCTCAAAATCTCTGGTCGAGCAGAGGATAATCCAGCAAGAAAAGAGGATAACTCTTAGCAAACTCTCGAAGATAATATCACCAAGAGTCCATAGAAACAAACAGAAGGTTCTGAGGATCAGATTTGGAAGAGAAATCACAAGATCAAACTCTTATCTCGACCACGGAGTAGCAGAGAAAAGGCCTGAACTACCAGGACTCTCTATTTGATGTAACGGCTGCTCGACAGACCGTCACAGGCAAATAACGTGCCCGTGAGAGACCGTCACTATCAACCTTATCTCAAAAGAGATAAGATCAACGGAAGAAGATCAAAATAATAGGACTCTTGAATGAAAGTAACGGCCAAAGATGAACGCGTTAGAGGGAAGTAACGGCTGCACGACAGACCGTTATACTCAATGGATAGGCCAAATGATAAGGATTGAAACAAAGCCTTAAGTCGTAGGACTCTTCAAGATGTAACGGTCCAGGGACAATGTGTTAGATGAACGTAACGCCCCAGGTGCAGACCGTTAGAAACAATGAGGATCCAAATGATAAGAAAACTTGCTAAGCTTCATCAAACGAGAAATCGTGGAACCATACTCAACCAAGGAGCTAAGACCCATGAAATAAGCTTCAGACTGATGAAGGAGACTCAACAAAGGAATGAATAACTTGGAGCATCACATAGAATGAACAAGGAGATGACCCGACTTATCGGTCATAAAACGGGTGTCAACAGATGCCCCTCCTTAACGTCCTCTTTGCAGGGGAGCGAGCGGAGGTGAAGCGAAAGCGAAATGGAACATGAGATGAAGCGTAAATGGAGCGGAGTGGACCAAAAAGTGGGCGTTAAGGTAAACAACACCCGTTCTTTACAAACAAGCGATAGGAATCTTCTGGGAAACTTCAAACTGATCACAAGGAAATAGCCAACCAAAGGATGCAAGTCTGGAGAAACTAACAACTAAGGAAAGGAAACACGGCTCGCCGTCGGAGGCAACGGAAAGGAAAGAGAACTGACTAAACTCCAGACAGGGATCTTCAGCTAACCAAATCAAGCGAACAGATCGAAGGAAACCTTCCAATTCAGAGTGGACTAATTCTCCTTATTTGAGATCAAAAACACAGCTATTCACCATCATTGAGACACCTCGAACAGATGAAGGATCATGAATGCTCAAATATGCGTATGATGCATGCTGGGCTAAATGAAAATAAATCATTAAAACAAATGCAAAGAAAGAATAAAATAACAAAATACTCGAGAATAGTATTGCTAGACCAGAGAAATCAGGGTCAGGACACTATCTACAACCACGGCGTGCAGGACAGAACCATCGTCCCCAAACTTTTCCAACATAACGGCCTATCCAACGATTAAACATGTGAACTTAGATCATCATCATTTTTGTTTAAGGGGAACATCAGATCCCAGAACACATGAATGACCAGCCGATTCTCGAGATAATATATTATAGATATCATATAGTAATGCATTAAAGGGATAAGGGAACGAGATACAATACCTGACTTACCTTTCTGGCGAACAGCATGATGTTGTTCATAACTTCAAAGAGGTTTGCCAACATGAAATAAGGCATAACCATCCATACGTCTTAAAAGCATTAATAATGAACATCATGGAAGAAAATGCAGCCATTCAATCATCAAATAGACCATTTCATTCATCAAGAAACTTGCAAGCTGTAACGGTCTATTGAGAGGGCATCACAACACGTAACGGACCAGGCCTGGGCCGTTAGAGACTAGGTGGTTCACATTCTTCAATAAAGCAATTCAAATCCATGTAACGGTCAAAAGAATACACGTAGAGGCTTTAACGGTCGGACGACAGACCGTCACATTTTCTGAGCGTTCAAAAAAAACAAAATGAACGGCTCAATCTTCATTCAACATTCATTCACAACTCAAAACGCCCTAAACCCCAAAAAACCCCAACCGAGGAGACCACCGACGACCACCACCCAGATGGCCGGCGACGAGGGTTCCCAGCCACCGAAGAAGAGGGAGAAAAGCACAAAGAGGAAGGCGCTCCAACGTTTCCACCGCCGGATAGAACGGGAAGTCGTCCCGCCCGTGGAGGAAGAAACTAGGGTGAGGAGAGAGCCAAGGGTGGAGGAGATGTTCCCACGGCCGAGGAGGATCAAGGGGAGGTTCCCCTAGACGAGGTAGAACCCAAGGAACAAGAGAAGAAGAGGAAGAGGGGCCAAGACCGAGAGGTAGGCCGCCCACCCCATTTTCCAATTTTCAATTTTTTATGGTTTTTCTGTGGATGCATGTGTGAATGGGAGGTAGAAAATGGGTCTATGAACCCATTAGGATTGATTGTAGGCCTTTTGGCCAAAGTGGGAAAGCCACGGAATGCAAGGAAAAAATGCCCTCTAGCAGAGAATGTGACGGTCCTTCCAGGGACCGTCACAAGCCTAACGCGCCACCCTTGGTGCGTGAGAGACATGTGATGCCCCACCCCAGGGCCGTCACAACCACCAAAGGCCAGAACTAATTTTTATGTTTTTCAATTATTCAATTTTTTGTTTTGTTTTTCATTTTAAATGCTTATGCAATGATTTTATGATGCAATTGACTAACTTATGCTCTAAATGAATGCAGGGAAAGAGACGGATGAGGATCTCTTGGCTTCAGATCTGGGCGGTGTACCAGGCACTGCCCGATTACCAGAGAGAGAGATTGGCCGGTATGGGGTTCGCCGAGGTGCTGAGCATCGAGGTGATCCGGATGGACACGCCACTGCTATACGCTTTGCACGAGAGGTGGGATCCTGTCAACAGGGCGTTCATCTTCCCGTGGGGTCACATGATCCCGACGTTGGAAGACATGGCGAGGATTGCCGGACTGCGGGTACACGGAGCCGTAGTGACAGGATGGACTTACCGAGACTACCGAGAGATGGCCCAGGAGCTGCTGGGGCTAGATTTGATCAGACCGGGGCAGACGTCATCCCAGCTCTCGAGATCAGTACTGCAGGAGAGCCTAGGACTGAGGGGAGCAGCGATAGCCGTGGGAGAGCTACCAGAGGAGCATCTGGGTAGAGTGATTGACCAGGTGCCCCCGAGTGGCGGCAGAGGCGGGACCGGAGGGAGATCGCATCCTGAGACGATTCCTGATGCTACTGTTCGGGAAGCTCCTATTCGCGACTCGGGCAGATGTCATCAGTTGCAGGCTGCTACCAATGATCAGAGATTTAGGCAGAGTCGAGAAATACGCCTTGGGAGCGGCAGTCTTGACCTTCTTGTTCGAGTCCCTCAGCACGATGGACCGACAGACGATGCTGGGCGGCTTCTCGCCTTTCCTACAGGTAAATGCAATTTAAATAATTCCTATATGATTATGATTATGCTTTATACAATGCAATGCCATGGATTGATATTGACTTTTAAATGCAGATATGGAGCTACATGTACCTCCCGGGCATCGGGAGAGGCACGCTACTCCACGCCGGCCGCATCCCGATCGCCAGACGATGGGTGGTCGCAAGGGACCTGGGGTCGATCATCAGATTAACCCGGGTGATCCAGGACGACTTGGATTCCTTCCCGCACACGACGGTAAGCCCGAACCTCCAAAATGCTTTCTAAATGCTTTAAATGCTTCTAAATGATGATAAAATGGACTAACATGTTGATGGATGGACTAATATGCTTTCAGGTGAGATGGACCCCGTACAGAGGCGAGAGCTACAAGGGACAGCCATGGGTGGAGGCAGCTCTTTCGTACCGGGGATGAGACATATGGTTGCACTGCATCCATATCATCGAGCCACTCCACTACCGACTGGTCCTGAGGACTCGGGGACTACACCAGCCCGAGGTGACCTTTCCACGCCGCAGTGACGAGCGCCCGGGCAAGTCAGCGAAAGGAATTAGCGGCGACATAGATTGGTGCGCCCGGAAGGTGAAGTACGTCCACGATTGGAACAAGCGGGGCAGAGCAGTGAAGGAGCGGGATGAGAGCGATGAGGCGTACTTGAAAGCCTTTGCTCGACTGTACGGGGACCGGGTGTACCGAGGTACTCGACAACCGGTATGCAATTTCTAAACTCTAAACTCTGAATGCTCTTATATGAAAATTTTATTCTATATGCCCTGACTCATATGCTTTCTAAATGTAGCTAGACCCCGAGGGAAGGATAGCCGAGCTCGAGGGGCTACTCCATGCCACCGTCCAGCAGCGAGACGAGTACCGGGCCGCCTTGGAGCTTCTGGTAAGACTTTAAATGTTTAAAATGATTATGATGATGATTATGATGAATGACTATGATTTCTAAATGCAGTGGGCTGAGGGAGCCCAACGAGCCGGACCGGATGCCCCATCATCTTCCTCACAGCCCGCCGGAGGCAGGGCTGAGCGGGACGCCGAGTTCGCCCAAGCGGTTGCCCGGGCCGAGGAGGCGGATGCCACCCTCGCGGAGCGGGTAGGATGCTAAATGCTTTGACTTAAATGCTTTTTAAATGCTTATGTGACTAACCATATGAAATGCAAACTATAGGCGAGAGAGCTAGCCACAGCAGCGGCCGAGGCGAAACTGGCTCGGACTGAGGCAGAGGTCTTACGAGCAGAGGTGGCCCGATTGAGAGGAGAGCTTGCGCGGACGGCCACGCAGACGGCAGACTTTGAGAGATACCGGTCCGAGGCACGAGCTGCACGACTCGAGGCCCATGACATGAAGGTTGAGGTCCGGACCTTGGAGAGGACCATACGGATGATGGGCCGAGGACCGGAGCGGAGCGTTTCTCAGAGCGGGGCGCCGAGGAGTGCTGCTCGTGCTGGATCAGTGGTGGACTACCTTGTTAGCTCCTCCGGCCAACGGAGGAATGAGAGGGCAGAGAGGGGTCAGCAGGAGGAGAGTGCCTCCATAGCACCACCGGCGAAAAAGCCAGGGGGTGGAGATGATGATGGCGGCCCGGCAGAAAAACCGGCCGAGTGATGCGTTTTGATTTTTTTTCTTTGGTTATCACTTTTACTTGTACATGACTTATGATGTAAATGGAATGAAAATTTCTTTTTGGTCTTTTGTTTGTTCTTGTGAATGAATGGATGTGTGTATGTGGTAAATGCAGAAATGAATTGAAAATGCCAAAAAAATGCATGTGAGAATGTGATTGAAAATGTAGGAAATGCATGTGGACACGTGTGTATGAAAAAAGTGTGGATGAGATGATGTGTGGATGAAATGATGGACAGGAGGAATAGAATGGAAAGTGTGTGAGACCGCCAGGTCTGAACAGAGGCAGAAAGGAATAGCACAATCTCAGCAGCAGACGATGTAACGGTCTAGATCCAGACCGTCAGGATCAAGTAACGCATCAGATGGAGGCCGTCAGAGAGGACAGAGCCCAAATTTTCAGAACTGAGCAGCAGGAAGAGTGACGGTCCATAGCCGGGGCGTCAGAGATAAGTAACAGCCAAATGCTAGACCGTTAAAGATGACAGAGCGGGATTGAACTATGAATGCACTGACTATACTCATGAGTGTACAGACCTTGCCATAGTGATGTATAGACTTGGAGTGCAGACGACCAAACGATGTATAGACTTCATTTTTAGCAAAGGACGCTCAGACTTGAAGAATGTATGGACTTTGGACGAGGAATGTACAGACTTGGGGTTGTGCACACTTGGACAATGCATGGACTTGGATCTGTATGGACTTTGGACGAGGAAGATATAGACTTGGATGAAGACTAGACTCCAGGTAATGTACAGACTTGGGTATGCATGGGATGTATAGACTTTGGGTATGCGTGGGATGTATAGACTTAAAATGACGTACAGACTTGGGTATGCATGGGATGTATAGACTTCAAATGATGTACAGACTTGGGTATGCATGGGATGTACAGGAAATGTGACGGTCCAAGCACAGTGCGTCAGAGATAGATAACGGTCATGAGCAAGACCGTTGAGAATGATTTACCAAGAAGAAGCCAAAACTGAGCAGCAGAGAATGTAACGGTTTAGAGGCCATGCGTCACAAATGATAACGGCCTGATGCTAGACCGTCAAGATTGGCAGAACGAGATTGGGTTAAATTAAACCCACAGGAAATGTGACGGCCCAGAGCTGGCGCGTTAGAGGCAAGTGACGGCCCTACGATAGACCGTTAGAGTCTGAAACGTACTCCGAGACGGATTGTGCCGTGAGAGGCAAAATCTGAGATAAGAAACCCTTAATCACTCTAGACTTCTCCCAGACTTAAGATAAAGCCTTCCAATCCAAATCTTATCTCTTTAAAGCCAAAATCAAGCCTTTAAGACTTGGAAACTTAGCCAAAATCGTATCTTTGCTGAATTCTCTGCTAGAAGGCTGAAAAAACTTCTCCTAAGGGCAGGAAACAAGATGAAGAGAAGCTTCGAGATGATGGCCATGGAGGAGAAGGTCTACACCGGGCCTAAGGCTGCGAGGAAAGGACACGGAGAGCTGCAAAGGCTAACCTCAATTCCCAAACATCTAAGCTCCAATGCTCAAAGAGTGGTAAGCTCTTTCTGACTTAGCCAAGTTCAGAAATTTCTGCACTTCATCTTCTCATGATCTCCTTCTTCTTCTTAGCCTCTTCCTGGTCCAAGATGCTATTCTAATCTGAAGTGGGTGGCTCCCATGGTAAAGGTACTCCCTTTAGAGGTTACATCAATCCTTAAAGCGTGGCACCTTCAACCTCTCTTGGTTTTAGGCAAGAATTTCCAGAAATTGTCACTACATTGGCCTAGTATTTCAGCCCTCATAGAGTTGTGGCATCCACAAACACATACCTTCATCTTCCCTTCCTTCGAAGCAACAGTCCTTTTAGAGGAGGTAGAAACCTACCTAGCCCTTCCTAAGACTAAGGCGGGGGATGGAGATCTAGTTTGCTACACGGTGGAGCCTATCGACCCGTCCTTGATCTTGAGTGATTTCATCCATAATCCAAAGGATGTGAGGATCATGATCAGCCCACACCACATTCATTTGATACCCTTGGCACAATGGATAGTGTCTCATTGCAAAAATAAGTGGGAGAGATATGAAGCCATAGCCAAGGCGGTGGCGGTTTGCTTATGCGGAGTCTTCCTTTTCACCACAACCGACCACCTCTTAGATATCCAAAATCTCAGCATTATCAGTGGGTTGTGGCAGGGAATGTCCATCTCTCAAGCGATCCTCTCATATCTCTATGAAGGACTAAGCTCCGCTTGCCTAGGAGGATCTTTGTTTGGCTCCATGATACTCCTCGAGTGTTGGATGGGAGTGAGAATTAAATTCCAACCCAAGGAAGATATTACTTCTGCTAGCCGGATCTTCGGGAGCCACTCTCTCTTCTTCATTGGAGGGGCATCTGGATTTTCTTCACAGGTTGAATGCAAGACGGCGGACAAGAAAACATGGGATGAATGGCGCCTCTTCTTCAATACTTTACCAATGGATAAATTCATCATGCGACCAAGAATCCTTCAGAGCACTCTTCTCAGAACACCGCGGCGTCAAGGCCTGGACCTCTAGCTAGTGGGAAATACTACGATGGCGATCTACAACCCGCACCGGTGCCATCTTCAGATCGGACTACCTCGGACTGAAGTTCCTGCACTATCACACTACCCTCCCCTTCTACCTAGGAAGATGGGGACCGAGGAAGATGAGAGAGCAATCCGGAACGTGCTAACCATGTGGGAGATCAGCAAGGTGCGCCCGTGGCAAGAAGAAGTGGGAGAGAACGACGAAGAACGCCGTGGCTGCCTCAAAGATTTGAGGAAGATCCACCCTCTTGCGGATAAGAAGTTGAATGTAACTTGATTTTGCTTTTTAGGAAAAATATAATTGACAATCAGAGTTGGAATTTTTATTAATCTTATGTGGCTTTAAAGTTCAATTGAATGAGATGGGATTGCCTTAATCGAATGAGCACGAGTTGTGGCTTGACTTGGCTTAGAATGGCCTGGAAAACAGAGCCTCTGGAGAGTGTAACGGATCTGAGAAGGGCCGTTAGAAGGATATAACGGTGGGGAGATAGGCCGTCGGGGTGAAAGACCTGAGGGTTTAGGTTTCTGGAGGAAGTAACGGTCCAACGATAGACCGTTAGGAAGGATAACGGTCGCACCCCAGGCCGTTAGAGAGAGAGCTGCTGAGAGAATCGAAGCGAAGGCCTGAAGAGATGTAACGGTCTAGCATGGACCGTTAGATGAGTGTGACGGCCTGTACCTGGCGCGTCACAGTCTTGAACATACATAGTTGTGAGATTTGAGCTTTGGTCTTGATCCTGCATTCTACACACACTTAAACATGGAACAAGTTAGATCTGTTCTTAGACTCAACCCCTTGCCTTGAAGCAAGTTAGATAACGACCGTTTCTTGATATTTGGTCAAGGGGTGGAGCCTTATTAAATAAGCGGGAAACATAATAGAAATAATGCTATGCATGCGATGCATATGATGGTATTTTTGGATTTTGGAAAATATATTTGAATTTTTGTGAGTTTTTGGAAAATAGTTGATGTTTTTGGGTTTTGAAATATGTGATGTTTTTCTCTTTTTTTTTGAAATACATGTTGTTGTTTTTTTTTGAAATATTTGTTGTTTTTGGATTTTGAAATATTTGTTGTTTTTGGATTTTTGAAATATATGTTGTTTTTGGATTTTTGAAATATATGTTATTTTTGGATTTTTGAAATATATGTTATTTTTTGGATTTTTGAAAATCAGTGCTTTCTCCTAGCAATGTGAGCCCTCCGTATCGTATTGAGAGTCCCGAGATTGGCGTGCAATGAGGTGACAACCCCTGACCAAGGCCCAACTCGCATGACGGTGTTTCTACCAGGGTCATACCCAGGGTACTAGTGTCAATCCTGAAAAAGGAAAATAGAATACGAGGGTAAGCTTAGGCCAGATTTAGAAGCTTTTAGGACTTGGGTTCCTCTCCAGACAACCCATTAGAAATTTGGCCTGTTGCGCCGGGGCTTTATGTCCGTCATCGAACCTTAGTCCACTCTAGGCATACGTGCGATCGGGCTCATTCGTCCCGCGGGGAACTGTACTGCCACTCTTGTCATGCCTAGATTCTTTTTTTTGCCTTTCTGGAGCTTTGGAATCATAATTCAATAGACTTCTGAGATAATGCTTTTGATTTTTGTCATAGAGATTACTCCTTTTCTTTCTTTTTCTTGCTCTTTCTTGTAGCGTCAGGTCATAACGGACTGCCCCTATTTGAGACCTCCTTTCGTCAGGGTGCCTAGATTGGTTATCGCCTCCTTATTCACCTCTTGCCCTGGATTCAGCCGAGGAAAGAGACGAATAGGGACTTCGACTTTCCCTAAAGCATGGCCAAGGAGAAACGGTGTCTTTAAAGCGGGAAACCTGACCAGGGATGTCGTGTAGTGTGTGATTGCCGTACTCGGGATCCTTTTTATAGCGAAAGGGAGGAACATCTTGCTGCCGGGGTGGCACGGATTTAGACTCTAAGGAAAAAAATGCTTAAGATACAGCCCATTCCAAGCGTGAGCGAGCTCCTCACCTTCTGCGTTCACTAAGCGATAAACATTCCCTGGATAAGCCTCTTTTACAACAAACGGCCCTTCCCAGTTAGGTTGTAATTTAGACCTAGGACCTGCAGACCGAATGAATTTACGTTTCAAAACCATATCACCTTTTTGAAATTTCCGTTCAATTACCTTCTTTTGAAAATAACGCGAAACTCTCTTTTGATAAACGGATACGTGATCGGCCGCGTTCATCCTCTTCTCATCTAAGAGTTCCAACTGGACGAGCAACGCCTCTCGACGTTCATCGAGATTAAGTTCCTTATCGAGCTGCACTCTAATGGAAGGGATCAAGATCTCATATGGGAGCACCGCCTCCATCCCGTAGGTAAGAGTATAGGGAGTTTGTCCCGTGGGAGTACAGACGGAGGTGCGGTAAGCCCATAGAGCTTCTACTAATCTTTCCGGCTAATCGGAAAACTTATGAGATTCGCATGTTTTCCTGATGATTTTAAGAAGGGTTTTGTTAGTGGCCTCGGCTTGACCGTTGCCTTGAGGATAATATGGAGATGAATGATGCAATGCAATATTGAACTTCTTACAGAGGTCCTTGAGCTCTTGAGAGACGAACTGAGGTCCGTTGTCGGTGATGATGCTGCTTGGCACTCCGAACCGCGAGATAATATTCTTCATGATAAAGCGGCACATTGTTGAAGCTTTAATCTCTACGTACGCCTCCGCTTCGGCCCATTTGGTGAAGTACTCAGTGGCTGTAAGGATAAAGGATTTCTGTTTGATCTGAGAATTAGGATCACCGAGCGGGCCGACAACGTCGAAAGCCCACATAGAGAATGGCCAAGGAGCAGAAAGAGGATGGAGAGATGAAGCTGGAGCATGGATTTTATCAGCATAGAGTTGGCATTTAAGACACCTCCGGACATGGAGGGAGCAATCTTCCTCTAGAGTGGGCCAATAGTAGCCTTGCCTAAGGATTTTCTTTGCTAGAGCCTGGCCATTGACATGACCACCACACTCACTGGAATGGGCTGCTTCAGCTACCTTCCAAGCCTCATCATCATCTAAGCATCTCATGAGCATTCCATTGGTAGCGCGCCTGTATAATTCTCCTGCAACAATGGTATACCTTGAGGCGGCTCTCCTTATTGACTTACGCTGCTCGGCGTTTGCCCCTTCTGGGAATGATCATTCTTTGCAAAACAACTCGATTTCGTGATACCAAGGTAATTCTTCTTTGTCCAGAATCTCTTCTAGCTCCATTAGAGATACTTCCTTGATATCTTCCTTCTCAGCTCTCGCCTCTACAGTTTTCCTAAGGTTGATGAACCAAGGATCCTGAAGAGAGGGTGCGTCCAATCTCTGAACGACGATAGTCTCAGTGCTCCGACTGAGAGGGAAAGATAGAGAGGAAGCGAGCGATGCTAAGGCATCGGCCAGAATGTTCTGAGACCTAGGAGTATGGATATAGATCAGCTTACGGAATTGCCTCGCCAGGAGCGTGACCAAATCTTGATAAGGCTTGAGTTTGGGGTCACGAGTGCAGTAAGTGGACAGAACTTGCCGCAGGATGAGTTGAGAGTCTCCTATGATATTCAAATAGCGTGCACCTAAGAGATAGGCGTGCTTCAATCCGGCCAGGAGAGCTTCATACTCAGCGATGTTGTTGGTAGCAGGGAATCAGAGTTGATAAAAGCAAAGGGATAGTCACTCCCTCTGGAGTGAGCAGGACAGCGCCGATCCCTCGGCCTTGAGAATTGAGTGCACCATCGAAGTGCAGAGACCAAAAGGGATGATGAGAGATAGTAGAGAGATGCTCATCAGAGAAATCGTCCTGAATAGAATCGGTGCGAGGAATAGGAAGATGGGCAAGATGCTCAGCGATGGCGTACCCTTTGACCGCCTTCTGAACGACAAAAGTGATATCGAATTGAGAGAGGAAGCTCTGCCAGCGAGCTAACCTACTAGAAAGGACAGGCTTTTCTAAGAGATAGCGAATCGGGTCCATTCTAGAGATCAACCTAACTGGGTGGGCAAGGAAGTAATGTTTAATCTTCTGAGCTACCCACACTAAGGCGGCACAAGTCTTTTCCATAGCGGTGTATCTAGACTCAGCTGGGTTAAACAACCGAGAGAGGTAATAGGCAGCCCGCTCTTTCCCTTCATCGTCTACTTGTGCTAATACCGCCCCTAGGGAGTCCTCAATAATCGAGATGTATAGGATCAGGGGTTTCCCAGGGACAGGAGGTTGCAAAATCAGGGGATTGGATAGATATTCCTTTAGGTCCTCATAGGCCTTCTGACAGTCTTGATTCCATTCAAACTTGACCCTTGCCTTAATCAATTCATAAAACGGACGGCACCTTTGAGAATGCTGGGATATGAATCTTCTGATGAATTGTAATCGACCAATCAGTACTCGAAGTTCCGTAATGTTCTTTGGCGGCGACATGTCCATGACGGCCTATGCTTTGTTAGGATCAATCTGAATCCCCCGTTTGCTCACTATGAAACCTAACAGCTTCCCTGAAGAGACTCCGAATACGCACTTCTTCGGATTCATTTTAAGCTTGTACTCCCTGGCTCTTTGCAGCACCTTAGCCAGAATAGAGGGGCGTTCTTCTTTAGTTTTCAACTTTACCAGAATATCATCCACGTAAGCTTCCATATAGATATGCATCATGTCGTGGAAGATGGCCATCATCGCCCTTTGATAGGTGGCACCCGCGTTCTTCAGACCGAACGGCATAACCACATAACAGTATGTACCCCAGGGCGTGGTGAAGGAGGTTTTCTCTTGATCTTTCGGAGCAAGACAGATTTGATTGTATCCTGAGTAACCGTCCATGAATGACAACGATTCGTACCCGACGGTGCTATCGACCAGGACGTCTATGTGAGGCAGCAGGAAGTCATCTTTGGGACATGCTTTGTTGAGATCCCTAAAATCAATGTAGATACGCACCTTTCCATCCTTCTTGATGACAGGGACTATGTTTGCCACCCACTGAGGATATAGAACAACTCTAATGAATCTGGCCTTGTATAACTTGTCGACTTCTTCCTTAATCCTTAAGGCCATGTGGGGGTGAAATCTTCTTGATCGTTGTTTTACAGGTGTTGCCCCTGGTTTAAGCACGAGTCGATGTTCCACTAAAGAGGGGTCGAGACCTGGCATGTCCTCATAAGACCAGGCGAAAGAATCGCTATACTCCCTTAGAACCTTAATCAAATCTTCTTCCACTTGCAAAGGGAGATTAGCGGCAATAATGATGGGCCTTGGGTCTTCTTCAGTTCCCAAATTAATTTCCTTCGTAGGTTCATCCACTGCCAACGACGGCTCGTTGAATCTCTTTAGTCCTTGCGCGTATTGATCGGCAGTGTCATCTACGTCGCTGTCCTCATTGATCGGATCTTTTCCATCCAAGATCTCATAGACGCCGAGTCCGTCATCGCTTCACACCTCCTCTATTTCCTCTTCATCTTCAATCACAATTGCCGTAGCAATAAATTCTGGACACTTCAAAAGAGCATGACAACGCTGAGCTAGATCTTGCAAGAACCTATCAGGAACGGATTTGGGAGGACGCGCAAGCGAGCGCGGCTCAGAGGAGGAAGGGCTGGACGAACTAGAACAAGACCCTACTTCTCTAGACCTAACTGACTCTACTTCCCTAGACTCGATGGACCCTAATCCTAACCTAGGAGAAAGAAGACCTAGTGGAAGGGAAGAGCAGGGGACTCGTGCCCCTAGGAGAAGGATGGAGACATGGTAGCGTAATCTTCCACTGAAATCTCCGTTTCGAATTTGACATTTTTTTTGGGGATCAATGGAGACCACACAACAAGATGGAGGAGGCGGGAGCTGCATGGGGAACAGCTCGGGGAAGATGCAATCGAAGAATGGATCGGAGGAAGAGAACCACATCTCGTGGAGTTGGGCGTTGGGAGGAGGAGGAGTGAATAGAGTGGATAGATCAATGGGCGGGCAATGCCCGCAAGCACAAGGAACAAATAGAATTTCAGGTGGATCAATGAAGGATGGATTTACCATGATAGGAGGAAGACGGGGTAAGAATTCCCATTGTTGGAGGAGAGATTGAAAACGGGAGGGAGACCAAGATAAGACAATCGTCGAGCTCCCCTTTTCCCGTGGATCATCAACTGGCCGCTTCTTCGGCCTCCACTGAACAAGCCGAACCTCTTGCTGTCTCTTGTAGTCTTCTTCATGAAATAGCCCCTGAAGGGCTTGGCCATAGTCGATCACATCATCAACTGGCCCCCTTAGCACTGGGGGTGGACTGGCAATCGGACAGACTGCATTCTTTGTTGGCAGAGCTGGCTGTGGGGTTAAGGTGCCGGGCTGGAGAGGCCCTCTAACGAAGTGTTGACGGTATTCCCAGGTGAGTGGCCCGGAATCACCCATCATAGATAATGCGGTCTCTCGGTAGCTGAGACCTCTCCTGCTCATTTTCTGCCTTTGGGGATGGGCTTAGTTCGCCCTTGCAATTAAGCACCGAGGCCTCTCCCCGGTTGATAGCCTAGCTTCAGTATGATGTCCCAGCCCTTGGAATCTCAGATCTGGGGCTTCACCTTGATGTCAACTGCTGCAGTGACGGGCTTACGGGTGCGTAAGCCCACGGAAAGTCAAGATCTAGCACTGACATAATGGGCCGACTGCTTGGCCATAATGTGGGAAGAACCTTCTCTGAAATAGCCTTCACTGATTGGACCGTGGATAAGCTTTTAACTTTGACGACCCTCCCTTGGAAAGTGAATTTAATGCATTGATGTGCAGTGGAGGGTACGGCGCTGAGGGTATCGATCCACGGATGACCCAAGATAGCCTTGAACATAGGGTCAATATCCAGCACGTAAAACTCAACGGGCATAGTAAGAGGCCCAAGCTCAGCTTAAATGGTGACAATCCCGTGACATGCCCATCGAGAGTTGCCATAAGCAGCTATAGTAGTGGGAGTTGGGTGTATAAGTTCTTCTGACAGATTACAAGCCCTTAGAGTGCTGAGCGGGCATACGTTGATAGATGCCCCTGTGTCAACTAATGCCGCATCGATGCTGACTTTGTTCAGGATGATAGTAATGCATAGAGGCATTTGCCGAGCTTCTGGTGGTGCTAGCTCGGTTTCAGAGAAAGTAATGGCTGGCCCCTTGGAGATTGTTGCCAGTGCGGTAGGTAAGCTATCAACTGCCATGTCTTCGCTAACCATCACCTTTTGAAGAAAGTCTCTTAATGCATCTTGGTGAAGGGTAGATCTCTTAATCAGTTCCAGCACAGATATCTTGGCGGGCACCCTATCCAAATGATGTAACAAATCATATTGGGTCCCGGGTAGTGGCTCGGCCTCTTCTTGCTCGGCAGCCGGTTGGGAAGACTGGGGATTGGAAGTGGAAGGATAGTTTCGGTGGAACATGCGCCCGCTCCGTAGGGTGAAATTATAAGCTGCCGCGGCCTCAGATGGGCTCAGGATAAGTGATTTAGTAGGCCCAGTGGGATGGATGAGCGGTGCGGAAGAGGGTGTGGCGGAAAGGATGATAGGCGAGGGGTTAGTGGCAGTGGGCGCGAGCGGAAGTGGGGATATAAAAGTGGACGGAGGCGTGATGAGTGGAGGGTTAGATGGAGTTATGGCGATAGTGGGTGTAAGCGCGAGCGGGGAGGGGTGATGGTAGCGGATGTGAGCAATGGGGAGTGCGACGGAGGCGCGGGTGATGGTGCGTGTGATAGAATAGGGGTAAATGGGAGGACGAGTGGAGGAGGGGTTTGGTGTGTAGGTATGAGGATGGGGGAAGCGGGAGGATTATGGTAGTTGTGGTGAAGGGCCATGACCTGTGGCGTGGAGTTATCGTCGTCGAAGGACCACTCGGGTTTGGGAGCCGGGGGTTGGATGACATTGACCTGAGCTGGTGCCGGCGGCGGAGGCTGTGGAGCAGGAGATGGTTTGGCATTGGGTTTTGATGAATCCCCAGGTCTTGAACCGGTTGCTGTTGCTGCTGCGGCTGCTGCTGTGGCTGCGGTACCTGTTGCTGCTGCACTTGCTGCCTCGGCGGCTGCCTTCTCTTCTCTTTGATTTCTGTGATGGCCCTGTGCATCTCGGCCCAATCAATTCTTTGTCCTTCATGGAGGTCATAGACCAGGTCCCGGAATTGGAAACACCCTTCAATGTTATGCCCCGGCTGCCTGTGGAACATACAATATTTCGTCTGATCAACAGCCGGATTCCAGTTGGGCCGTTCCGGAGGGAGCTGTATGGCATTCACCGACATGAGAGATGAGAAGATGTCTGTGAGTGTTTCTGGCAAAGGTGGGTACTGAGCTCTTTTAGGAGCCGGGCGCTTGTTGTTAAGGTTGTTGTTGTAGCCATTGGGTGGAGGGACGTTGTGGTATTGCGGAGGTGGTGGTGGTTGTTGCGGTGCGGTGAAGGTGTTTTGTGGAATGGCGAAGGTGGGCGGAGGGTTTTGCGGAGTGGCCTGGTAGTTTTGGGGAGTGGGATTCTGTGGAGTGCGGGGATTTTGAGGGAAGCGGAAGGGTGCGGCTTGGAATGGGAAAGCAACGGCTTGAACTTGCTCGTTTGTTTAGACCCCCTCGGTGACCGGCCCTTGAGGTTTCTTGTGATACTTGGGCTTTTGGTTTTCAAATAATGAGTGTATGGGGGAGTCCTTGAACTGTGTCTGGATGAACCGCGCCCGGCTATAGAGTTGGTGCATGTTGGCTATGTGATTCATGGCCAGAATGTTTCGGAATGTCGGAGTAGCATTGGAAATAAGTAACTTGACCTTCTCTTCCTCCGGGATATGGCCGGGCACTCTAGCGGCCATTTGCCTCCACCTATCTGCATAAGTAGAAAACTCCTCATCTGGTTTCATATTTTCGGCCACCAAATCTGTAAATGAGTACTCCGGGCCGACCCTGTCTTGAAACCGCTGGATAAACTTATCTTTCACTACCTTGAAGCTTTCGACGTCTTCCAATGGCAGAGAGTAGAACCATTCTAATGCAACGCCATCCAATGATCGGCGGAACAAATACGCCATAAGGTGATCATCATATTGGAATTGGGCCAATTCATACAAGAAGTCCCTTACGTGAATAAAGGGATTGTCGTTCCCATCGTACTTTCTATAATTGGGGAGCTCTGACTGCGGAGGGAACCGGATGTTCTGAAAGCTAGGAACCGGAACATCTGCCAAGGACTGTGGGCCAACCCACTTCTGGAGGAAATCGAGTTGCTGTTGCATGGTGGCCCATTTATCAAGTAATTCCTGCTCTTTAGATGGAGCAGGGGTAGGAGAGATGATGACTGAAGTTGAGGAGCGGAAGGGTAGACTAGGGCAGGAGGTGGGAGCCCATAAGAAGGAGCAGAAGGATAAACGGCCAAGGCAGGGGCCCATAAGAAGGATATTGGGCCGGAGATTGACCCAGATTAGAGTGGGCTTGGACAACCCCTGGCTGAGGGCGCAAGAAATCTGAAGGGCCCATAAGGACTTGTGGAACTATTGGGCTAGACATATGATGATCCGACTGAATGAAAGAAGGGATGGCAGACTTCCCCTTGTCGAAAGATTGCTGGGCCGAAGTAGAAGATTGGCCCGTCTCCATGCCAGCAAAGGTGATGGTCCGGGGTTGGACCGAAGTAAGATCAATCGGAATGGGCTGGATGGAAGGATTGGATTGACCCTGCGTAATCGTGGGAGGGGAGATATTGGATCCTTGCATGGCCTGATAGACACTTGGAGTTGGGCCGGATCCAATTGGGCCATCATTTGGAGAATGGAGCCCGCAGAAGGAGAAGAGAAAGAAGGGGTGGCTTGACCACCCTCCATGGGGGTGGAGGACGAAAGAGGGGCTGTCCCCTCTCTAGAAGATAATGAGGTAACCCTAGCAGGGTTTTCTAGAAGTCCTTGAGGAAGGGAGTCCTCTTGGGAACGGGGAGAGTTGAAAGAAGCCATGGTGGATTCGAAAAGCGGATTTGAGTAGAATTTAGAGAAGGAATTGACTCTAGGAGGTGCTTCCAACGGACGAAAACAACTCCACATGCAACGGACAACCTTGACAAGATGCAAACAACACAAACAACCACACAATGAGCAACCAAACTTAGATGATTTCTAACAAAGATGTAAGTGACAAGAGATGAAGACACTCAAAGTCAACCAAGTTGTTTAAGATGATGTGACAAGATTCTTATGATTTCTCCTTTGGAACTTTAGTAGATTGATTAGGATGTGCTCTCAACAATAGGTTCCTAATAGGAGAGGGTGTAAGGCTTGGTTTGACTCTAAATGTGATCACTCCTTCACTTATGCAACCCTAGACACGAGGTGGGAAAGGTACAACCGGTGGGAACCCACGGCTCGCGGGGACTTATGGAGGTCCCTGGTGTGATTTCCTAGTCGGCCCCAAGGAATATGGAGACGAGAGGTCCGCACACCAAGGTAGGAAAATGCAATCTAATGTATGATAATATGCATGAACCTATGTGCACCGGGGTGCATGCAAATTCTAATCTAGAATCTAGCAAACAATTATGCACATAATGATGTAGATATGTAAACCAACCAAGGAGGAAGTCAGATAACACCCAAGCAAGAATATCACAGCAGAAACTACGGAAAGAAAATGCACCTCGGGATGCGTACCTATCTGGAGTGATAACGGTCTATGAGACCTGCGTCAGAAGTATGTAACGGTCGAAGACCAGACCGCCAGAATCAATGTAACGCAGGGAACCAGGACCATCAGATGAGCCTAGGAACCAAAAACAGCAGGAAATAGAAGGGAAATCCGGGGAAAACCACACAAGGAAATGATGGCAGGTATAACAGAGATCAAAAACACGATTGGCACAAGTCGTCCCACCGTGATCGCCAAAAAATTATCTGTTGATTTATTTGCTTCCTTCTTTTTGTGGGTTTGTGATGTATGATAAAGATGATAAGCAAAAATCAATGATCTCAATCAACCCAAGGACATGTGAACCATGAACCTAGGCAATCCGAACAAGCTCTAGCATGGGCATGCTATCTCAATCAAACTAATCTAAAGAAAGTAAAGAAAAACACACGCCGGGGCGTGGAGCAAAAGCAAATAAAACACACCGCGTGGGTGGAACAAGCAAAGGAATATGAAGTGGGAAAGAGAAAGCTAATGCCCAATACTAAGAAAGAACGTGATCGCCACCAAAGTAAACACAAGTCAAAGACTTGAAAATACCTTGGAAATAGGTGGATGAAGCACCCGCCCACGGGAGAGAGAAACCAGTGAAATCTGCAGATCAGCTGAATGTAACGGTCCAGACCCTGTGCGTCACAGGAGTGTGACGGTCGCCCGATGAACCGTTATATGAACCTGACGCGTCTTCTCAAGACCGTCAGAGCACCTGCAGAAGCAACTTGTGAACTCTTTGAACTCCAATCTTCCAGCCGGCCAGAAGACTTGGGCCTCGTTTAATGAACCTGTAAACCTGCCAAAGAACGTGAAACACAAGAAAACAAACCCAGATTAGCCCTTTAAACAAGCGTAGTATCAATTCTTAAGAAATTAAGACCATTCAAAAGGAAAGGGAAGTACCGGGAAAGTTTTGGTTTTTTAACCCCTCTGGGCGTTTTAAAAGATAGGGAAGATGTTTAGATGATGAAAATAGATGCAGAACGTGGAGAAAGAAGAGGGACAATGCTTTGAGAAGGAGGAAGAAGAACACAAGTGTGACAATGATGGAACTCAAACACAATGAAACGAATACTCCCTTCACCGTGAAGCAGATGGACTTGAGGAACAGTTCTCCTTGGTTGGATGTGGCTCCAGGATGCGGCAGCACTTCGACGTAAACTCCAGATCTTCCCCCTCTCGGGCCATGAAGTTAAGGGTTCTATTTATAGGCCCTCAAAATCTCTGGTCGAGCAGAGGATAATCCAACAAGAAAAGAGGATAATTCTTAGCAAACTCTCGAAGATAATATCACCAAGAGTCCATAGAAACAAACAGAAGGTTCTGAGGATCAGATTTGGAAGAGAAATCACAAGATCAAACTCTTATCTCGACCACGGAGTAGCAGAGAAAAGGCCTGAACTGTCAGGACTCTCTGTTTGATGTAACGGCTGCTCGACAGACCATCACAGGCAAATAACGCGCCCGTGAGAGACCGTCACTATCAACCTTATCTCAAAAGAGATAAGATCAACGGAAGAAGATCAAAACAATAGGACTCTTGAATGAAAGTAACGGCCAAAGATGAACGCGTTAGAGGGGAAGTAACGGCTGCACGATAGACCGTTATACTCAATGGATAGGCCAAAGGATAAGGATTGAAACAAAGCCTTAAGTCGTAGGACTCTTCAAGATTTTAAGCAGGGACAATGCGTTAGATGAACGTAACGCCCCAGGTGCAGACCGTTAGAAACAATGAGGATCCAAATGATAAGAAAACTTGCTAAGCTTCATCAAACGAGAAATCGTGGAACCATACTCAACCAAGGAGCTAAGACCCATGAAATAAGCTTCAGACTGATGAAGGAGACTCAACAAAGGAATGAATAACTTGGAGCATCACATAGAATGAACAAGGAGATGACCCGACTTATCGGTCATAAAACGGGTGTCAACATCAGGGTCTATGCAAGTCAACTATGCCAAAAGTTTGCTCTGGCGCCAAGCTAGGAATGAATGGTAAAATATTGTAGGCTTAAGAGAAGTTGGAAGGCAAGAGCCCATCGACTCTTGGGTTGAGATGAGAAATGAACTTAGGAAGATTTATGCCCATATGGACCCTCTTATCACCATAGAGGAAGCCCAAGCTCCCACCAATAAAGAAGAATAGCCTCAATCTTCCCCCACCCCTCATGGTCCGGATCCTCAAAGGCCATGCACCGTCACACATGGCACCCTCACCATAGATGAGTCCATACTCCAATGGCTCAAGCAATGTCCTACCCTCCCTAGCTCACCACCATTGGGATATAAATCCCAAATTGTTCCCACCCGACCTCCCCATGTCACTTATCAAAACTTCTACTCTGTGGAAGACTTGGGAGACCTTGTGGATTGCCTACATTGGCAAGCCCACTTAACCGGCCTACTTGCCATGGGACCATTGGAGCCTAGCACCATCAACTTTGTCCACCCATCCATCGGTTCCATCACCTCCCTTTGCACAAGTGGGCATTGTACTAGTGAGATCCTCCTATTTCTCCCCTTGGAGGAAGAACCCATCCCGGTCTACCCACTAGACAGCCCATCCCCAAGGTACCCCTTGAGATCCCAGGTACCTTGAACGGTCAACCCACTAGAGACCTTGGACCAACTACTTGGGAGGAGGATGACTCACCACCTTGTGATGACCTTGGGGACATGGAGTTCCTCTCTCTAGGTAGCCCTTACCATGATCCCTTTGACCCCTTCCAATGGGAGTATGGATACCCATGTGGCCCAACCACCTTACCCACCACCCACCTTTCCCTACTCCAACCCACCGTGATGGATCAAACCCATCCCTTCCTAGACTCGAGTTACACCATGGGAGCTATGACTATGGACAATATACTCCTAGGGATCAAGGAAGTGCCCCACTTCATGATATCCACCTTCCTAGACCCCTTTGATCCATTCCAATGGAAGTCCAAAAGCCCACACATAGGAGACCTCTTTGGCACAAGAGTGCATAAGTCTTGGCGTACAACACCGCTTGGCATGATTCATAAGTCGAGTCCTATGTAATTTTTATTTGAGTCATTTGATGTATTTTCCCTTTTATTTGAGTCATGTCCCTAGGTCTTTTGTTTATTCCCCTAAGTCTGAGTGTCATTAGGTTGATTAGATTAGCTATTGGGCCCAATTCATTGGGCTAGGCTCAAGGGCACCCCCTACCCCCTTGGTTATTTGTCTTTGTAGCAAGAGTCAGGGACTTTTTGTAAAATGTGGGTTGCCTATATATAGGACCCCCTTCCCCCCCATTTGAAGTTAATGAATGAATGAAGAATTACCCTTTGAGAGTTCAAATACTTAGTTTTAGTGGAGTGAATCCAATTGGGTGAGAAACCCTAGGGGAGAGAATCCCCACCCACCTCCTCTCTCTCTCTCTTTTTCTCTCTCCCTCCCTAAGGGGTTCGCCCCCTGCCCTCTCTCCTCCTCCTCCCAACCACCTCTCACCCACCTATCCCATTAAAGCCACTCCCCTTCCCCACAACTCTCTTTACTCCACCCCCCCTAGTTCCAAGAAAGAACCCCCCCAATCCCCACTCCACCCTCCAACCACCAACCACCCCTTCCCTTCCCCAAGCACTTTTCCCTCTCCCCCATGCAACCCTCCACCTCCCAAGGCCATTTGAATTTGAAATTTCCCTTCCCTCTCTAGCCCTTGGCCGCCCAACTCCCCCTCCCCTTAGGGTAGGTCGCCCCCCTCTCCCCTCCCACCACTCCATCTAGCTTGAGCATCTCCCACTCCCTTCACTCTCCCTCCACCTTTGAAACCTCCACAAACACCTGCGCCCTCCCCCCCCCCCCCTTCTGCAGCTACCCCTCCCCCTATGACCTTCCACAATACCACCCTTATACATCCCTCCCACCAGCCAGCATCTCCCCTTCACCATTCCCATCTTCGTCATCTCCGTTCGTGGTCATTGGAGATCTACTTCGGCGAACCTGCTAGCTATTGAAGACCTACAAAAGATCAGCAACTTGCAGAGGCAACCCCGGCTTCCTCCTGATGTTTCTGAAGGATCAAGAGGCACCGTCGGAAGCGTTTCCTAGTCAACTTCGCAACGGCGGTGGTTTCGACGTCATCTGAGCACCGTGCTGACCGGGAGAACCTTTCTTCCTCGACTGCGCAAAGCTTCTCTGGCAGGACACCAGAACCTGAGTGGAAGCTCGACTGCGGCGATCCTACTGGGAATCTGAATGAGAGTTCTTCTGAAAAAATCTTCCACTCCGAGTTTTCTTTCTTCCCCAAGAAGCATAACTCAGGTTGGCATCCGGATATGAAAGTTATCAATTATCTTCCCCGGGTGCACGGTTCTGCCTCCACTCAGTCTGCACCGACCCCCCCTCAGTGTTCAGATTCTACCGGTCTGCTCCGACAACATTTGGCATCTCCGTCAGGATCGTTTCAAAGAGGACTCACAGGCGGTTCCAACGACTTCAGCGGCGCCTCATTCTGAGCTCGGGAGCGCTGGTGGCAACCGCTTCTTCCTGCTATGGTGATCCAGAAGCAGTCAGAGCTGAAAGTCTGCCTCCCTGTTCGAGACTCTGCCCCGGCCAACAGCGACTTCTCAAAATTTCGGCAAAATTTGGACGACTTCCCGGTCCTCCTACAAAGATTTTCCAGGTGGTTTCATCCCCAACAAAATTCTGGAGCAGTCACAGTGGCCACTTCTTTGACCGTCTGTCAGCACTCACAGAGCGCGGGCAGAGGCAGCATCCTCCACCCTTCGGCTTTTCCTTTATAATATCCCCTCCCCGCCTGGCTGGCTTACAGCCCCTCCCTGTGGGAGGTAGTGTTTGAGTGTAATCCTTGCCTCCCCTTCCGCAAGATCCCCCCTTGCATGGGGTGTAGTGTTGTAACATCATAAACAGGCCAAGCTACCCCGGCGCGGCGTGTGGGGATCCCACGCCTCCCCGCTCGCCCTCGTCTCCGAGCGGGACCGGTTTCTTCAAACCGGTCGAGTAAGTGCTCCAAACTTGGCTCTATTTAGTGTTTGTTCAGTCAATATTAGTTCATATCTCTGCTGGCCGTCAGTGAGAGCTCGATCCTTAAGCTCCCTTGCTATAAGAGATCACCGTGGGAAAGAGTGGAACCCGTGCCCTCGGCACGATGTCGGCTCCCTTGAATCGGGCTGCCATTACGCGTGGGAATTAACCTAGGCCTTGCTGTCCCTCTACCAGCAAGGGCCCAGCCCTCACAACCTCTCCTTGGCATTGCCAAGTTACCCCGTGTCTTGGGTGAGCATCGGGTGAGCGGTCGCCATTATCGGTCCGTTTGAATGCCAAATTGTACTTGCTTGGTAAGTCCTAGGTTGTGTCACATCACGGTGTCAACACTGCCATTGGACAGGTCGACACCACCCATTGGACAGGTCGACACCATCTCTTTCAGAGGGCTAGCGGTGTCAACACTGCTCTTGGAAAGGTCGACACCACCCTTTGGATAGGTCGACACCCTGTGGCTCTGTCCCAATTTCCAGAATCCTAGAAAAGGAGAGTTTTGAGAGGTCATTCTAATTCAAAAAAATCTGAAAAATTATAAAATGGTAGAAAGCTAAGTTAGTAACCCACTGTAAAAATTTTGTGCTCACAGAAATTCCACACTTGTAGTTATGATTTATTTTCTATGCATGTGTAACCTAGAAATAAACCTGTCTTCTTTTAAACGGAAACCTTGCTGGTAACTTGATCATCTTCGGTTTCACAATAGTGAACTTATGAGTATGATTAATTAGCCACTTAAACCATATGAATGCTTGCTTATGTTATGATAAAAGTATGATACTAGTAATGTAATATGAATATGAATGTGACTGCGAATAAGATGTGAATGTTATGAATGGAAAACAACAGCATTCTGTGAGGTTGGACTTCGGTCCCTTCTGCGGGATAGCGAGACGTAACGCCGCGGAAGTAAAAGAACCCAGGGGACAGCGAGACGTAACGCCCTCGTTGAAATCCTACGATTCACCTGTTCGTTCTGTGGGACGATGATACGTAACGCCACAGAACCCGGGGGATAGAGAGACATAACGCCCCGGGCGGCAGGAGTCTAGCTGGGAGTTTGCTCTCGGGTCTGCGTAGTACTCTTCGTTCATTTGTGAGTGTGTGTGGGCCTCCTATGTTTGCGACAGCTATTTGGTTCAATGAATAACGAAAATGTGAAACTCATGAAAATGTGATAATGTGTAATTAATCATTCACTGTGGTTTTGGTGCATGCATGGGTATCTTATATGTTAGCTAATAAACATGTATTTTTCTCGTATGAATTATTTTGAACAGATGGTAATGAATGGTTTATTGAGCAACATTGGGTTTTTACCTTTGGGACTGAACTGTTGTTTATCTAGATTGTAGCAGAGTTTGGTCGACCGACCTGGGCATTTCGGTCGATCGAATTGATGCGGGACGGGACCACGGACACGATAAGCTAGCGGTCGTCCCTTAGCGAGGGAAGCGTCGGATGTGCGCGGTTGAACAACCGGCAAGAGCTAGGGTGGTCGGCTCGCACTTTCGTGCCCGGATCGGGTCACGGGACGGTCACTCTCTCACTCGCAGCAGTGATATGATAAATTAAAAGCGAGCTAGGTAACCCTACACATGCTCTCTAGCAGCGGCATAAACAAGCATATATAGAAATAAGCGGAATGCCAAGCAAGGAGTAAATACGATACCTCCACGCGCTCGGCGTGGCGAAGATGGCACCCGGCCGAAACTCGTACTCCCGGGAACTTAATACATTAATATTACAGCAATACAAGTAAGCCCACTCCACGCAGGGAGGTAACGGGCGACACAAGGGGGCCCGGGAGGACCAATTCCGGGTTGACGGGCGGTTTCCGGGCACGGCTTCGGCTTCGCGCGTACTCGTGCTAGTGGGGCCCACGTGTGGACCGGAGGGGTCGTGTGGGACCTGATGCCTCCTTTGGTGTGGGTACACTTGGGAAGCGCTCCCCTAGGATGGCGAGTTGCTGGAACGACCGCCGGACGCCGGGCGGCCCTCGGACGACGCTCGCGGGAAACCGGCCACAAGTCTGCACTTGCTGTCTTCTCGCGCGCTGTCCGGCGAGATCGGCTGCTGTGATCAACCCCGTCGTCGGAATGCAACGAGATCGGCGCCGTTGGAAAGAGGACTCCAAATACTTCGACGTAGGGGCCTTCAGAAAAAATAATCAGATACGTATATCTGACTTATGGAATTTACACCCTTGCTGTAAACAGGCCAGAACTGCAGGGGCAGGTTCTGACTTCTCTGAAAATCACCGTTGACCGGTGGGAGGACCTTGGAATATGGAGATGAGTTCTTCCGAAAAGTTGAAGATCTCTGAGATAGAAAATCGGGACTATTTTTGGTTTTTGATTTGGATAGGAAATGGATTTTATGGGATTTTTTGAGTGGACCTGGGTCGGATCTGGGACACTGTGGAAAAATTGCTCACAGGAACTGGTACGAATTTTGAAAAATACCTAGAGACCTTATCAAAAATTAAGAAAATGCATGGTGGTAGAATATGTGGACAGAAGTCTCAGTAATTTTTAGAGCCCCAACAAAATTCAAAACATGGGTCGAACAAGGTAGACTCAGAACTGATGAACAGTAGACAGAACCTGGACAGAACTGAAATTTGAACTTGGACGAAAATATAAAAATATCTAAAGGACGAATTTTTGCCTGAAATTTTTTTTGGAGGTAAGGGTTCAAGAGGGGAACAAACCCTGAAAATTGGAGCTTCAGAAGATGAGGGAAGAGAGAGATAAAATTCTGAGAAGAGAGGTCTGTCCAGAGTGGACAGAAAACCGAATTCGTTGGTGAAGACGCGTCGGCGGCGAGACGGCGGCGGCGGCGATCACCGGAGCTGCTTCAGAAGTTGGAGGGGATCAAGAGGGGAGGGATCTCACTCTATAAATGGGCTGGAGGTGGAAGAACACCAGGGAGAGAGGGGAGAGGGGCACAAGCTTCAAGGAGGCAAAATGCTAATTTCTTCTTCATTAATCTCTAATGACACTATACATAGGCTTATATAGAAAATATCAAGGGGTGGGGGGGCTGATAATTTCGTGGGAAATATGTCATTTTCATCCCCCATGTGGTCAAAACTCAAAATAAATAAATTACATATGAATGGGCACTCCTTTGACTAGGTAGGTAAGGTAGGTGGCCTACCTTTGAAATTTTAACCCATTTGTCTCCCATGTGGTCAATTAGCATTCAAACCTTCTAGATGGCCACCTAGGATGGTTGACCAGCCCCACATGGATGAGGTGGACCAATGGGGAAGGGGAGGGGGCCCCCTAGCTGGACCTACTACACATTTGCATAAAAACCCACACAATCCATGGAATGACTCTTTGGCTTATAAAGCCTTACATTTGCGTACATACTTTCCCAAGGATATAAACACAAACTAAAAGGACATAAATACAAAATAAAAAGTACATGCTCGGCGTCGATTCCCATCAACTCTCCCCGGGTGGGAGGAACTCGACCCCGTCGAGTAGGGGTAAGGATGCTCGAATACTCCGGCGGATCCGTCACCGTGCCAAGTAACGCGGGTACGCTCCACTCCAAGCGATCGTCACCTGCTCATTCCATATATACTCGATATGCGAACTGCTATGGGCTAAAGGTGGTCACTCCGAAGGGGCACTCTCAAAAGGGAAGAAAACAGCTCGAAGACTCACTAGGAATCACCGCTGAGTCCCTATAAGTGACTGATCCGGGTATAGATGTGGAACCGATCCCATACTCATCAAGTGAGTCCACTCGCCTCTTACTCATAAGAGAACGACAACAAGCTTGCACAAGACACATGCAGACTCACCATACAATACACACAAACCATGCAAACAAACCACACAAAACAAACCACACAAGGAAAACACACCGACTCATATATGACCCTAGACACACCTAATGTTAGTCCGACCCGTACATGGGTGACGGCGGACCAGGACACCCGAATGTGTGCCATGCATGCATCTGACATAACCGGTGGTTGACATCATACGGAAATCCTAGACCTCCTAAGGTGGGCCATGCATGCATATGGGATGTGGATGTGGGAGGGCCAAGAGTATCTCCCCTAGATGATGGTGTATCTTGTATGGGTACGGGCTTGGTGGGCATAGACGACCCGGCCCGTGGGGAAGGGGTGTGGTAGCGGACTCCCTCGAAGAAGTGAAGTGAATGTGGAGGGTCTAAGGATCCACTAGGGAGTGGGTCAAAGGGATCAAAGAAGGTATGACCCCTTATGGTGGGTTCCCACAAGTCACGGTCCCACGTGTAGAAGTTTTGAAGGTGTGGATAGTCACCTTCTTGAATTGTGACGGGTGGGACGGGGATCATAGGCACGAAGTATGATTCCTCCCTCGGACAAAAGGGTATGAATTCGGGCTCATCCGGTAGCGGGAGAAGTAGAAGAACCTCCGTGGTGACACAACCCACGGTGCACTCAGAGGTAATGGACCCGAAGGCCGGATGGGTGAAGCTAAGACTAGCGGGTTGGTCAAAGCCTCGGGCCAAAAGATGCGTCAACTCCCATTGTGAATCTAATCCCATGACAAGATCATCGAACGTATCAACATGGTGACGAGATCGAAATGTGGTATGGAATGAGTTGACCGGCACTATAGGTAGGATGGGGTCCATGGATGGAAAGGGATGTGGGACCAAGCCATCCTTGAGCCAACTAAGAAGTGGCTCGGCTATGTAAAGTGTTCCCGTAAGAAACACGGGTGGCTCGGGCTTTGGTAGTTCCCACTTTGATGGTTTCGAATGAAGACCGGAGGTAGATAACAATGGAGCATCCATGGGTGGTGGAGTATCTTGTGTCCTTTCCCACCAATCCGAAATCATTTTCTTTATTTCCTCTAAGGAGCGGGTTGGAGGAAGGACCTTGGGGTGGACTAGCTCCTTAACTCTCGGCTCGGGTGTGGGCCTAGGCTCGGTTATAAGCGGGACTTCTACTCGGTTGGAGGTGCTTGAGTGGGTTGGGATGGGAGTGCCAAGGGGAGGTTGGTTGGTGGTGCATGGGCGGGCCACTAGATTGGGGTCACTTTGGTGGGCTTGGACGGCGGTGAAGGGGTGGGATTGGGTAGAGGTGTGGCCCACTTGATTGTGGGTGAGTTGGTGGGGTTGGTGAGTGGAATGACCTCCGTGGTTGGAGGTAGGTGGGCGGGGAACGTAGGCCCTCCTAAGCATTCTCTTCATTTCCCACCATGACTTGATGGGCCTTAGATTCCTATCCTCCCTCCAATATTTGATGTCCCTCCAAGTTGCAGCGGCTTCACTAAAAAGTCGCCTTTTGGCAACATCGACTTGCATGGGCCCGTACATGATGTACACCTCGAAGTAATCATCCATAATGGCTTCCCATTCTAGATAGACACTCGGGTCATCGGACCCGTAGAAATCCCGGGTTTCGGGCCTCGTGGGGTGGTTCGGGTGGTCCTTCCATTTGAGATAGTATCGCCACCATCCGGGAGTTTGGGACTCCATGGGACACGGGGAAACTAGTGGATGGCCATGCCGACACTCGGACCAAAACACTAGACACGACACTAAGTAATGCAAAGTTGGAATGCACTAACTAATGCACACTAAGGACCCTAGACGTAAACCAAGACTCGGTACGGGGCGGAGACAATCGACCCGAAGGTCACTCGCACAAGTGTGCGGCCTTCCCGATAGGCGTAACCTAACGGTCGGACAACACCTTTTTATATACCGAGTAAAGGGATGTATGCGACCCAAAAACGACTCTTTTTGTTGTTTTAAAAATGTGATGATCCTAAACACGACTTAGACCGACTAATGACTACATGACACTCTTTTTTTTTCTTTTTGACACCCTAGACTCAAACTCGCTCTGATACCAAATTGATGCGGGACGGGACCACGGACACGATAAGCTAGCGGTCGTCCCTTAGCGAGGGAAGCGTCGGATGTGCGCGGTTGAACAACCGGCAAGAGCTAGGGTGGTCGGCTCGCACTTTCGTGCCCGGATCGGGTCACGGGACGGTCACTCTCTCACTCGCAGCAGTGATATGATAAATTAAAAGCGAGCTAGGTAACCCTACACATGCTCTCTAGCAGCGGCATAAACAAGCATATATAGAAATAAGCGGAATGCCAAGCAAGGAGCGAATACGATACCTCCACGCGCTCGGCGTGGCGAAGATGGCACCCGGCCGAAACTCGTACTCCCGGGAACTTAATACATTAATATTACAGCAATACAAGTAAGCCCACTCCACGCAGGGAGGTAACGGGCGACACAAGGGGGCCCGGGAGGACCAATTCCGGGTTGACGGGCGGTTTCCGGGCACGGCTTCGGCTTCGCGCGTACTCGTGCTAGTGGGGCCCACGTGTGGACCGGAGGGGTCGTGTGGGACCTGATGCCTCCTTTGGTGTGGGTACACTTGGGAAGCGCTCCCCTAGGATGGCGAGTTGCTGGAACGACCGCCGGACGCCGGGCGGCCCTCGGACGACGCTCGCGGGAAACCGGCCACAAGTCTGCACTTGCTGTCTTCTCGCGCGCTGTCCGGCGAGATCGGCTGCTGTGATCAACCCCGTCGTCGGAATGCAACGAGATCGGCGCCGTTGGAAAGAGGACTCCAAATACTTCGACGTAGGGGCCTTCAGAAAAAATAATCAGATACGTATATCTGACTTATGGAATTTACACCCTTGCTGTAAACAGGCCAGAACTGCAGGGGCAGGTTCTGACTTCTCTGAAAATCACCGTTGACCGGTGGGAGGACCTTGGAATATGGAGATGAGTTCTTCAGAAAAGTTGAAGATCTCTGAGATAGAAAACCGGGACTATTTTTGGTTTTTGATTTGGATAGGAAATGGATTTTATGGGATTTTTTGAGTGGACCTGGGTCGGATCTGGGACACTGTGGAAAAATTGCTCACAGGAACTGGTACGAATTTTGAAAAATACCTAGAGACCTTATCAAAAATTAAGAAAATGCATGGTGGTAGACATATGTGGACAGAAGTCTCAGTAATTTTTAGAGCCCCAACAAAATTCAAAACATGGGTCGAACAAGGTAGACTCAGAACTGATGAACAGTAGACAGAACCTGGACAGAACTGAAATTTGAACTTGGACGAAAATATAAAAATATCTAAAGGACGAATTTTTGCCTGAAATTTTTTTTGGAGGTAAGGGTTCAAGAGGGGAACCAACCCTGAAAATTGGAGCTTCAGAAGATGAGGGAAGAGAGAGAGACAATTCGGAGAAGAGAGGTCTGTCCAGAGTGGACAGAAAACCGAATTCGTTGGTGAAGACGCGTCGGCGGCGAGACGGCGGCGGCGGCGATCACCGGAGCTGCTTCAGAAGTTGGAGGGGATCAAGAGGGGAGGTATCTCACTCTATAAATGGGCTGGAGGTGGAAGAACACCAGGGAGAGAGGGGAGAGGGGCACAAGCTTCAAGGAGGCAAAATGCTAATTTCTTCTTCATTAATCTCTAATGACACTATACATAGGCTTATATAGAAAATATCAAGGGGTGGGGGGGCTGATAATTTCGTGGGAAATATGTCATTTTCATCCCCCATGTGGTCAAAACTCAAAATAAATAAATTACATATGAATGGGCACTCCTTTGACTAGGTAGGTAAGGTAGGTGGCCTACCTTTGAAATTTTAACCCATTTGTCTCCCATGTGGTCAATTAGCATTCAAACCTTCTAGATGGCCACCTAGGATGGTTGACCAGCCCCACATGGATGAGGTGGACCAATGGGGAAGGGGAGGGGGCCCTCTAGCTGGACCTACTACACATTTGCATAAAAACCCACACAATCCATGGGAATGACTCTTTGGCTTATAAAGCCTTACATTTGCGTACATACTTTCCCAAGGATATAAACACAAACTAAAAGGACATAAATACAAAATAAAAAGTACATGCTCGGCGTCGATTCCCATCACGAATTTTCCTGTGTTGGCCGGTCTATAACTTGTTACAGTTCGGTCGACCGGTGGCCTAGTTCGGTCGACCGGTGGCCGCTCCGGTTTCATGCAACCCATTAATTTGGCCCACTTGGGTTCCATCCCTTACCCATTTATCCTTGGATTCTTGACGGACCTATTAGGGTCATTTTGGAGGGTTCTGGAAAGATTATATGGGTTTTTTTGCACTCTTGTATTGTGATCATTATATATATATATATATATATATATATATATATATATATATATATATATATATATATATATATATATATATATATATATATATATATATTTATACATTGGATATATGAATGCGAGTTAACCCCGATTTGTTTTGGCTGCCTACTGAGCGTTACACTCACCCCCTTGTGACACACCTTTCAGGAGACACAATAAAGGTGGTCGAGGAGGAGGATGTGGCCGAGGAGTAGTTTAGTCTTGTCTACGTCTGGGTGGGCGATGGATATTTATCTTTCATTATATAGCTAGTTTGTGGATTGGTGCACATGTATGGGCTTATATGTATTTGGACAATGGTCATGTAACTTTTGAGATTATGAATGGTTGAAATGCCAATTACATTTCATGTGATTATGATTTCTCTCTCTCTCTCTCTCATGCGTATATATATATATATATATTTGTCCTTCCGCGATACGTACGGCGTAATGTCTCGAGGTCTGATAGAAGAAAAGAAAAAAATGCCCTTAAATTGGGAACCGGATCTCGGGGCGTTACAGTTTCACAAGAATAAATAAATGGAAATATTTTAGTGTTCTCGGTAGCTTTTAATAATCTTAGGATTGTAACATTTTCATGGTTTTTCAGTTTATCTTCATCAGACCACCTAGTCTCATTCAGAGGCAATTTGTTGGGACCATTATATATCAATTTCCAGAGGTTAGGATTAACAAAGTTAATTAGCCCACACAGTTTGCCTAACCATGAATTAAAATCAGAACCAGTGAAGACAGGCAAGCAATTCGTCGAGATTTGATCAACAGAAAAATTTATGATTATAAATGCACTGGGATCTCTTTGTAGATCGATAGATCTAGGGACAGTAGAGCCTTGCTCCGATACCAATTGTTGGGTCCCGTGGTGCAGGAAAACGGATCTAGAGGGGGGGTGAATAGATCCCTCTAAAAACTATGTCCAATTTTAAACCCACAAACTTCACACAGCGGAAACTAAACAAGGACTTACTATCTGAAGATGTATGAACTGATTAACATTAAAATGTTCATGGAATCTAATTAGGCATAAACTCAACTAGTAGGTAAATAGACAAAGCCTCACAGTTTGTGGGTGAATGATTAGTGTGTAATGCAGTACGGTGCACATCAGAAAAATAAGCAGTATATGTGTGAACAAGATGTAATCTGAAAACAAGTTCCTGTGAATGGGGTAGAAGATAAGGAATCAATCACACAGCCCAAACCACAAGGCACAAGGATTTTTAAGGTGGTTTGGGACCACGACGGGCTCCCTACGTCCACCCCTCACCAAAACTCGGTGAGGCTTCACTGCTGAAAAATCAACACGGGGACAAATCCCCAACACGGAGGATGACACCTACACACACATGCAGAACAGAACCTGCACACACATAGGGACGAACCTCAACCGCCCTGTGTCTAAAGCCCAACAGTAGACACACACACGGACGCTCAGACAATCTGAGCCTGTGCAACCATTGCACATAAACACACACAAATATCTGATTCAAAGTTAAGGAACAAATGATAGTAAAGCATGATAACAAGTGAAAGCTTAATAGCTTCTGTAGAATTACATTTAACCCATAATCCGATACTCTATTTTCTGGCAGCACATTGATGAGCATCTTCTTCCTTTCTCTTCTCCTTTCTTCTCATGATCTTCAATGGTTGAAGCTTTCTCTTTGGCTCCTTCGATGGTGGAACCACTCAGCAGACTCTCCTTCAACTTCTGCAGCTTCAGCAACAATATTTGTAGATTCTTCTCCTTCTTTGTAGCTTCTACAACACGTCCTAGCATCTTCTTCTTCTTCTACTACTTGGAATGTCTGCAGCTTCTTCTTCTTTCACTCTTCTTCTTCATCCTTCTGCTTTCTCTATTCTTCTCTCTATCTTCTTGATGGGCTGAGCCTCTGTTCGAACTCCTCCTTCAGTGCAGAATGTGCTCGCCACCTTTCTCAGATTGAGAAGGTGTTGATTATATATGCTTTATATTTTATCTGGGCCTTTGATATTCATAGCTAGAAATATGGGCTGTCCAGATCATTAGAAGGCTCCATATCCCATGAGGGAATGGCCACTGATTGGCCCTTCGAAGATGGAGTACGATGGCTGCTCATTGGTCAGCCAATGACCTTCATGCAGGACACGCCCCAGTGGCTTCTTCCTCAAGGCAGAGTGTTCTGCGGATAAGACCTTTTATAGCCCTTTTTGTGATTGGTCCACCTGTAAATACAGAATATCCTCTCTTAGGATCATCAAGGCACGTGCCTGTGATCATGTGCCAATGATTGAGTTTGGATCATGTGCCCAAGGGGACCCACCTTCAAGTTTGTAAATGACTTTTGCCGGAATAAGTCGACTTGGGTTGCTATGACTTGCTCTTTAATCTTTGCAAGATCCACGCTTCTGGAAAGCCACAAGTCGACTTGCCCTTGGACTTAAGTTGACTTGATCACTGTTCTGATCTGAGGAACGTTTCTGTCTACCTGGGCCGAGTCGACTTCTGGGATTTTCATGTCGACTTGGTGAAGACCTACTCAGTTGATTACTTTCTGGCAGCCTGTCCAAGTTGACTTTTTCACTTGACAAGTCGGCTTGAGGTTCTTCATTTCTGCCATGTTGCTGCTTGAATGCTTGAGCCTCTGCTACATTCTTCTAGACATCTTTCATGAATATCTTCTATTGATATCTTCTGAAAACCTCTGCTGATATGGTTGGCTTAACTGGTTTCTTGAGAAAAATGATCTTAGCTGACTTGGACTTGAGTCGACTCAGGCCTGATCTTCACTTGGGCCACTAAATTGACCTTCTCTGATGACTTGTCATGCTAACTCAGCTTGGATGTTGACAAATGGTGCACTGCTCTTGCTGGCATGTTGCTGGCATCTCGGTCGACCGAACTCGGGCATCGGTCAACCGAACTCTATATCTCTGGAAGATTTCAATTCTGGGAAAACTGGTCGACCGAATCTCCTTGGTCGGTCGACCGGCCAGTGTAACCAGTCATTTTAAGATCATTTCTGTCCTAATAAGAGAAGGATCAGGCATATAAGAAAGGGTTAATCAACAAAACATACGATCAAGTATTTTAACCACATTTTAGGCAATATGAAAGCACATTTTAACCACTTTCCACCAATATAAGGTTAAACTTTCAAACACACTTTGAAATCCCAACAACCCCATGAATGATATGCATATAAGCATAGACCACACATGTAGGTCATTAAAACTCTGAAGCATAGCAACTATCATCAAAGACACACACATACATAAAGTTTAGTTATCATCAAAATATCACACACAAGGTACACAACATTATGGTTCTGTAATTTTACATTTTCTTGAGTCTAGCAAAGTTGTAGTCTTGGAGTATGTTTTAGATATTGTAATTTATAAGTTTTGATCGAATAATAATATTATGGTTTGTTGTCAGTTTTGGCGCACTCTGAACTTGTGTGTATGAATGTCTCAAGCTCTGTTTGAAAGGATTGTTATAACTGTTACACTTTGGGTTTCCTTCCGTGCTCGGGGCATGATAGTTTTGTGGTATCAGAGCCTAGGTTTTCAAAAATTCCTAGGTCATCAAGTCCAAGGTTAAGGTGTCTAGGATTTACTAGGGTCTTTACCTTTTTACCTAGTGAGAATTGGGTAGCGCCACGGGTTAAGTCAATATAGGACGTTAAACCCTAGAATTTTAAGTCGAACGTCTAATCATCATTATTTCTTGCAGGACTATGGCCGCAGAACGTGCGCAATAGTGGGAAATGGAGAGGATCGTGCAAGGTCTTACTCAGACACTATAACAAGTAGCCCAAGGAGAGGCGAACCGTGGAGGGGGAGATCTTCACCAGAGATTTCAAAACATGAACCCTCAGAAGTTCGTAGGATCTACTGACCCAGATGATGTTGAGAATTCGATCAAGGAGATCGAGTGAATCTTCCACGTGATGCAATGTGTAGACGAATAAAAGGTCATTTTGGCTACTTTCCAGCTAGAGCAAGATGCTAGATCGTGGTGGGAGTCGGTGGAGGACACTTTGTCGCATGATCACTTAACTTGGGGAGAGTTCCTGGAGCACTTTAATAACAGGTACTTCTCTGATCGGGTGCAAGAGAGGAAGGCTATGGAGTTTTCTACCTTAAAACAAAGGAGCTTAACTGTAGCCGAATATGAAGCTCAGTTCTCAAGATTATCTCGGTATGTGCCACATTTAGTGGGAACAAAAAATATGAAGGCAAGGAGATTTCTTAATGGTCTTAAGTCCCAGTATATAACTCAATTGGCCCCAATGGATGTGTAGACTTATGTAGAAATGGTAAGGAAAGCACAGCTACTGGAGGATGCCACTGAATTATCTGATAAGATTCAGGGGCACGACAAGAAGGAGCAGGTCACTAGTTTGGGTTCTTTTAAGACTCCTTTCTATAAGAAGTGGCCCTATGGCAGAGGAGATTTTCATAAGAACAAGAAAGCTAAGAATAATGAGAAACAGTTAGCTCCTGTAGCTACTCCGTCGAAGGTGGAGACATGCCAAAATTAACATCTCTTTGAGTACATCGCCTATCACATCATAATGCCCCAAATTGACCCTCAAATCAACTTGTTTGAGTGGTTTTCCTCATTTTTCTTGAATAGTCAACTTTTCCTATTTCCCCCCATTTTTCATATTTTTCCTATTTTTTTAATATTTTCTCCAATTTTTCGGGGCCCTTTTGAATTGGACTCAAACCCAGTGGATGCCAATTCTTTAAATTAACGATAGGGACCAAGTCGCCAATTCTTTCAAGATTTAACGCCTGTCCATTGGGGTGTAAGACACGGATTCAGAGGGGGGGTGAATGAATCCCCTCTAAAAAACTATTACGGAAATAAAATATTACCAACTAAGAAACACTCAGTCACCAAACTGGTCAACCAATCAAACTTCTAACTCAGTGAAGAAGATGATAATAGCAGATAAGAGCAAAGGTACACAAGCTCAATAAACAAACCAAATAACGCTGTAGGCTAATAAACGAGTCAAGTGAGACAACCATCAACCATATAGCGCTCATGAAACATCCTATGAAGGGTGGTAGAAGATATGGAGTAGAGCGTAAAAGCAAACCACAGAACACCAGGATTTTTTAGGTGGTTCGGCCAGACACCAGTTTGCCTACATCCACCCCTCACTCCAAATCGGAGTGAGGCTTCCCTTGCAAACGCAAGAACATCAGACTCAGTCGGCAACAAACGCTGCCTAACAACTTGACAACCCGAGGGAGACAAATCCCTCAAACCAAGCTCTGGAACCCACAGAAGCTTGGCACCTAGACTTGCTACCCACAACACCAGAACCGGAGATGAATCTTCCTTCCTCCACACTGGAGGGAAACCACAAGTGACACCCAATCACTTGCTGTAATATCCCAGATCTTTCGGATCCTTTTTTTGAGTCTTGGATCTACTTTTTCGGAGTGTCCGGCTCCATTGTGTCCAAAATTTTGTTACGGGCATCTTTCATGATCGGATCGGCGCGATCCAGAGTCATTTCGGAGGCCCGGAGTGCGTCCGTGACTTTTCCGCGCATGTTTTCCGATTTTCGGTACGGGTTTCGGTAAATCCTTCGGAATCTCGTTGTGGGTGAACCGGGTCGTTCACCTAGACGAGAGCGGTACCGTTGCGGTCGGTGCGTTAGGAGGATCGCAGAAATGTGATTTTCTATTTTTTGGTATTTTTTGGAATTTTTGGATTTTCTATAAATACCCCTCTTCTTTTCTCTCTCCCCCACCTTTTTCTTCTTCTTCTTCTTCCTCTTCCTTCTTCCTCCCGTGAGCGACCGCCCCTTCCTCTCTCTCTTCAACCGACGACGGCCACGGCGAGCTCCCCTCCGGCTACAGACGATGGTGGGCGACGGCGTGACGACGTGGGCGACGGTGAGGCGATCGTGGCGGCGTAAAGCTTGTGGGGAATTGTGAAGGAATGAGGGTTCTAAAAGCGTCTTCCTTGATTTCGGTAACGATTCGGCGGAGCTTTTGCTCCATTGAGGTAGGGGGACGAATCCCTATGCTCATCCCGTCATCCCCCGTGATTTGTAGGCCAAATGGGAGCCGAGAGGGGCGATTTTGAGCGGGTTAGGGCAAAATCATGTTTTGGGGAGAGTTCACCCGATCTATGGATTTGAGCCGCGATTCGGCATTTTGATGGCCTAGAATCATGCTAGGGGTCCCCGGGGGGCTTCCCCCTTGATTTCCCCCTCTCCCATGGAGGTATGGGGGCGTGGTTGCCATTTTTGTGCTGGTTCGCCATTTTCACCGTCGAAGCGCTGTGGCGGTCGTTCCAGTGACCACCACAGGGTGTAACGCGCCCAGGGAGGTGCGTTACACTTCGTTGGCTTTTGGGCGTGACGTTCGTGGGCCTAACGGTCCCACGATAGATCACCACAGTGCTGTGACGCCCTGGTGTTAGACCGTTACAGTGTTTCCGACCGTTGGTTTATGACCGTTGGGGGTCATAGACGCCTGACGCAACCAGAGTGAGGCGTCAGGGTGGTGTGACGCCCCTGGGTAGGAGCGTTATATTTAACGCGTCCACCCCTCTCCCTAACGCACTTTGGTAGGTGCGTTAGAGAGCGTGATGCACCGAGCGGCATGCATCATGGCCTGTGTTATTCCGTGGCCGAACGCACCAGCGTGATCCGTTAGGTTTCGTAACGCCCCTAGAGGAGCGCGTTACGTTTAGTTTCCACTCATGCCCTGACGCACCTGTTTAGGTCCATCAGGTGCTGTGACGCACCAGCGTAGGCGCGTTACAGTCCGTTTCACGTCGAGTGTCTGACGCGCCCGAGTTGGTCCGTCAGGTTATCGTGGCGCACCAAGGTTGGTCTGCCACAGCCTGTGACGCTCCCGTGTTCGACCGTCAGGCACTGGACTGCATCGGGTGGTTCACAGTCCCATTTCTTTTTCGACCGTGGTCACCGTGCGACGGTGCTGGTACGTGGGACGGTCCCCGTACTTCATCGGACATGGGCGTTGTTTTCCGTTGACTTGAGAGTCTACTCCGTAGTGACCCTCCACTAGTCGTAGCCTCCTTACACGTTTAGTGGTCCCACCAGGGAGTGGTGGAGAGGTTACCCAAAGGATGGTTTTAGACTGGTTTCTGGCGGGCCCCGCATCTAGCAGTCAGAGTCTGGCTGAGGGGAAAATCGGTCAGAGGGCCAAACCAGGGACGGACGGTCTGTGTGTGCACACGTGGTTGGGGGCGGTTAGACCCACGCTGACGGGCGTGACCCCAGCTTGTCACTTGTTTGTGGTTACTTGTACGGTGTCTCAGTTCCCGCTGGGCCGGAGGGAGACACCTGAGGCACGGGCTAAGACGTCAGTGGATGCATCCGGTCTTGCTTCTAGTGGGAGGTACTCCTGTTGAGTCGGGAGTGACAGACTGTCAGTCAGTCTTTGTGACTTCGACCCTCGGGTTTTTCGTCGGGTTGACCGATAAGTTCCGATTGTCTCGTCGTGGCGTGTGTGTGGGTTTTCGTGCCGCAAGACCGGTGTTGTAGTTGCAGGGCTTTCCCTTCCGAGGTACTCGCTTACTGCTAGCGTAGCGGTTTCTCCGTTTGCGAGGTAGGGTTCGAGTGACCCCTACTAAGTCTTATTCTGAGACTCATTCCCTGCGTGTTTTCACCGTGTTTCAGACGAGGCGCGGCTTCAGGGGAGCACGTCTGAGGCTCAGCGTGATTCCGATGCCCTGCGTTAGTGCCAGAGGTCAGAGCCGGGGTATGTCCCGTGTAACTATACTTTTCTTTCTTGTCTCTGTGCTAGTTGTGGACTACTGTTGTTATTTTGTTATATCTTGTGGACCATGTATCATGTAAAATGTTAATTTATTTCCTGCTCAATAATATAAACTGTTTAATTTCTACAATTAATTATGATACTTGTGTAGTCTCCACACCATCCTTTTAACCCTTCCGAGTCTTCGGGCTCGTGGGTGGCGGTGCGAGTCTCGGGTTATCGGGTCTTCCCGGTAATCGGATTCTCGGGTCGTTACACATGCAAATCGGAGGACCAATCCTCCCTTCCTCCAAACCGGAGGGAAACCCACAAGTAGCACACCACTACTTGCAACCGGAGACTACGTCTCCCTTCTCCTGAGTCTACAGGAGGAACCCCGATCCCAAACAAGGGAAACGGAAAGCACTAAGGATATGAAAAGAACAAACGAAAAACAAACAAGAGAAATAAAAATAGATATAGCTCCGAGGAGTACAATGACTGTGGATTTGATCTACCAGTCAATTCATGAATAGATATTCAGGATGTAGTGGCTGTACACTCTTTCTCCTTCTCACGATTTTCTTCTCTCTCACTCTGGCTCTCAGCTTCTTCTTCACTCACTGACTACCTCTCTTCTTCTTCTTCTCCTTCTGGCTCTCCTTTCTTTTCTTCTGGCGACCTCTCTTCCAGCACCAGCACCCTTCTTCGAAGGGTAAGGTATTCTTATATAGGAGCAGGGGCTCCGTAAGGATCAAGCAACAGAACCCTACTGACATTCCATTGGTCCACGTGTTAGGGAATAGAAGCTTCCTTTTCTCGGATCACATGCCAATCATTTCTCCCTTTACCCACGAGCTAGCCTTCTGCCTTTTCAGAGGTCACGAGCCTCTTTTACGAACAAAATTGTTCCCTGTACGTAAAGTCAACAAAGCTTTTAGTCAAACACCTTATAAACATTAGTCATCAAGGGTGTATAGACTCTAAATTGTAACGTGCCGACATGCACAGACCTTACTTTGCTCAAGGCAAAACTTGCACCGAGGTAAACAATGCACAGACGTTGTGTAGCTCAAACATAGGTAAAGATAGGAATGCACCGACGTTGATCCTTTGAAACCAAACCTTGCACCTACCGTGGTCATGATGAAACTGAAAACTTGCACCGACTTCATGCAATATGAGACTCAAATGGATGAGACGCTAACAGAGACACAAGACCATAAGTGCATGAGACGCAGACACGATCGCAACTGTGCATGAGACGCTAACAGAGACGCAAGACCATTAGTGCATGAGACACGGTCGCAGCTATGCATAAGACGCAATATGAGACGCAACAAAAGACACAATTGCATGAGACGCAATAAGAGACGCAATACTAGCGCTAAAGACACAGCATGAGACGCAGGCTACAGGAATGTGCACAGACTTTGAAGTGTCCACAGACCCTAAACAGTAATATGCATGGACCTAAACATGCACCGAGTGTATGAATGGACTGGCCTTGGTATGAGACGTGCATACACAGGAACATGCACTGACCTACCATATTGCACCGACCTTATATTCGTTTGGCCAAAACATGCACCGAATGTATATGATGTAGACAAAAATCTGCACCGATTATAGTTGTGTGAACACACAAGCTAAGACACAAGATATGCACAGACCTTGGGTGTAGAAGATGAATAAGTGCACCGATGTTATCTGCCCAGTGCAAAGTATGCACCATGCTCACAAGCTGCTCGATGAAAATGCTATGCACACTAACATGACATGCACATAAAGTGTTCGATAAGATGATGTGCATCGACCTCCATGAAGAGCTACAGGAACTAGCACCGACTTCATATGTTCATGTGAATAGTGAAATGCCTAGACTTTTCTAAGACAATGAAGACTGCCATTGACCTTCTATGTGCATGGACTTAACACATGCACAGATCTGAGATTAGACAGAACAATACATGATCTGATTGTGCATTGACCTTACCTGTCAATGAGTTGACTTTGACTTGGGTTGACTTCCTTTTCATGACCCGTGAGTCATTCTTAAACCTGTTCTGACATTTTCTCATAGTACATCAAGATTATATCATCAAGGATGTACATGTAAACATAATGAGACATAATATTTGTCATCATCAAAACTCCAGAACCACAGGGGACACAACAATCTCTCCCTTTTTGATGATGTCAATATTATGAGTCATTGCAATAGATTCATCATGATGATTATGAAATACCATATGAAAGCTCATGAACATTCACCATAGAATAGCTCAGTGAGAAATGAGCATGTAAAACACCATGCGTGCAACATCTGACAAGAGTTACAATTGATGATGCAAATGACGATTAACCAAGAGTGAGTGACAAATGACTCAATGACTCACAAAAGTTCTCCCCCTTTGACAACATCAAAACAAAATGGAATGATCATTGACTGTTGAAGGAGAGAATATTGAAGGTATTATGCAAACTGAGTGACTGTCATCTAAAACTCCCCCTGACAAGATACTCTCTTGTATGACAGAGCAGGAGGGGTGGAATGAAATGAATGATCATTGAACCACAGGGACATGCAAAAATTCTCCCCCTTGGACGGATAGTGATTGGAATGAAGCACAGGGGTAATTATGGACAGATAAAGCAATGACATAAAAAAGTCAACAGTTAGGTCTGAAATAATGGAGTCCAATTTGAGAAAGCAAGCATTCAGAATGAATTAGAAATGTTTTCAATGGGATATAAATTTCATAAATCTGATTAAACATGTATTTCAGACTCTTCTATTATAGAGATTTATGAATGATTTTTCATTGACTAGTCAGATCAGAATATGATGTATGCAAGGCTTGTTCATACGCTTTCTGTACTCATATCTGAAATCAATTTTCTTAATAAAAGTGAACCATGCTTTCATACTGAAAGTATTGTTTAACCTTCTTCTTTCTTACTCCCTCAATTTCAAAGATTCTCTTAAGAGATGCAGTCAATAGTATTGAGGTTAAACACATAAGAAAATATTTGTTTCTGTCAAAGGTTCCAATAGAATTTTTCTTTTGCAAACATTTTCAAGTGATACACTAGATCAGCAACAATTTTCATAACAATCTTCATGAGCACTTGAGTTTAGTACACCCTTGTAACTAGAGGATACACGTTGTTTGGATGCCAGTATCCCTAAGCACTTGAAAGGACTAACTGTCATGCTTCATAAGAACAGAGATGGCATTTACACTTCATGACACACTACAAATCATTTCTTTGATGAGTGAGATGTATTTCTCAGTGTGCATGCCATTGCTCTGTCATATTTTTCAATCAATTTTTAAGCAGAGTTGACTATGGCACTACATGACACACCTCAACTCATTTCGTTGATGAGTGAGATGTGCTTCTCAGTGACCAAAGATATTGCTCTGACTAGATTTACCTTAGACATGTTCCAGATTCTCAGATGTTTAAAAATAATAGTTATTTCATACATATCAATCAAGGAATATCATGATTTCAGAATTTTCAGAATTCAGAAGAGTTTAAAAGACACAACGTGAAAATGTTGGTTAAAGTTCATTAAGACTAACTCAGGTATTTTCAAGATATGTTCATAAACAAACACAAGACATACATAAAACTTCAACCGGTTGAAAATTTCAGACATTCATAGTCCTATATAATAGAAGATTCCTCTTTAAGTTTTTTTCAGATTTATGATCAGGATATGCACAGAGAAATCTTTCTGAATTTTTAGGGAAGGCAGAAACATTTTAAGGAGTAGCCAATTCAACAAATACCAATGGATAGGATGAGTGATAATGGCTGATAACAGTTGAAGCATGAAGTTGAGATGTGTTGCATTTCACATTCATCACAGGGTTTTAAAGAAGATAGCAGTTCAAACTGAAGATGGGAATTTCAGTCGACAGAAGTGAGCTAGATAGACAGTTATGTGATGCATGGGTCAGATGCAATTTCAAGAATATGAGTTATGCCCCCTCTAAATGTATGAATGAGCTAGCAATCAAGATAAGTAAGAAAAATCACATGGATGTATCTTATGCAAAGACTAGACTGTTCTGATTGAGGAGTTTATCAGCAAAATACAGCACATTTACAAATTAATGTCGACTCAAGGTGTCAACACTTCTAACCAGTAAATACAAGTGCATTGAGCTAACTGCATGAAATATATGCAATGATCACATTGTTTCCTTGGAATACAACTCCCCTTGACACCATGCACTGTATGACTGAAATCTAATAACAATGGATGCAATGGAATTTATGTATGGAATTTTTATGACTTATGCTCGTGAATATTTAGACTGCTCTTCGTGCAACTTTGACCTATGGTACCAGACAGAGGACTTGGTCTAAAGACCATGTCACGCCCCGACGCGGAATATCGGGACGTACAGTTAGAAACGAGCTGGAAAGAGAGAGAACTAATCTAAATATATACAAACGCTAAGAAATGAAAATAACTTATTGACCATTAAACAAAACATAACTGGTACATAATCCTCAAATCAACTCAATTACAACTGGGATAACAACTCTAAACCACAATAACATAAATGAAGCACAACACACTCTAAACACAACTAACTGATACACTCAAAACATCACTCCTGCCCTTCTCCATCGGTAAGCGCGTCACCTGAAAAGCCTGGAGAGGGGGGAAACAACAACTATGAGCTAACGCTCAGTAGGAAATAACAGATAGGTATAAGTGATTAGCAGTTTAATTACATTTTCAAAATATATGCTACAAAGGATAATGCAATAAAAGAGTAATGATGATATAATGAAACAAAATTTAAAGATCTTGCAAGGTCAGGAAATATAAAGGAACAGAATGGTAATACTTAAGAGGAATAATAAAGATAAGAATTTACTACATGAGATAACGATAAAGAGTTGGCCATATCAAGATAATTCAAGTCATGTCAAGCACGTGTGTAGTTTCATTTCCACGTCCAAGTAACAGCAAGTAAGTAACAACAAGTAGAGTATAGAACAGTGAAGAGTGGAAAGTGAAAAGTAGTATAGAGTAGTAGAGAGTAGTAGAGAGTAGTGGCCAGTCTTATATTTAACCCATGTCATAGTACTGATGCCAAATACCACACCTAGTCAATCACCTCCTCGGGGGTACACGTAGTGTTCGGGCGCTCCTCCCAAGACTAGACCGAGCCCTTAATTGTTTGCCAGGCATTGATTTCTTTGGATCAAAGATCCCACGAATCTAGACTTCCACAATTTATGGCCAGAATTCCAAGGTTTGAACCATGTAGCAATAACAATTTCAAGTAGGAAGGAGATTCATTTCAGAATTTCAAGGTAAGCACAATCATCAAGAAGATTGAAAACCAAGTCACAATAAGAGTTAATCATGCTGCGCTACTGTAGTACAGCAGCTATCCAACAAGCTAATCAACATATTAATCCTAATTATCAAGTTAACATGTCAAAGATTATCCATTATCATTTGCATTAAGACAATTGCCAAAAGCTGATTCAAGATGATAAGGTAAAGGAACAAGCTTGTACAGGAAGGAAAAGAATGCATTAACAGAGATTTAATTACACCATTAACCACTAATTATGTGGGTTTCTATTTAACCATTGTATACATTACAATTAAGATGATGAATGACATGCTTTTACATCGTGATAGAACATAGGAACCAATGAAATTTGAAAATCATAAGGCTCATGATTAGGTCACTGGTTCTTCAAAAGTATAGTTTTCAATTGGTCTAAGTTCAATGGGTCGATCCCCTAATGATCCGAATCGATCCACGGGTCGCAAAATGATTAAAACCGGGCTTCTGGTACATGGGTCGACCCCTGGGGTCGACCCCTGTAAAAATTGGGGTCTGTCTGCTGACCCCCTCAAATCCAGCAGCATGGGTCGACCCATTGGGTCGACCCTCGCGTTGGGCTGAATGGGTCGACCCCAGGGGTCGACCCTCGGGCTGGCCTTTGCTGCTGGGGCATGGGTCGACCCTGGGGTCGACCCCTGCAAGCCCAGAAAAGGCCGGGGCCTCCGGAAAATATGTAAACTTACCCATTTGAGGTCCAATTGAGTTGAAATCAAAACCCCAAGCTATAGGAATCTTACCAGACATGTGAGGGTCATAATACATGAGTTTTAAAGCACGAATTTCATCAGAAACCCATTTAATCACAACCGATTCTATGAAGAACACAAGAAGACCTAATTCTTGACATACTTCCACTAAATTTAAAAATTCTCCCAACATGCACAGCGGAATTTGGGGATTTTGGTGTCAAAAGAAAGCTAACAAGCTACTGATTACATTCATGTATATTAATTAGAAGTTGGGCTATTATAACCTACCTCAAATCGGAGAAAGACTTCGAAACCCTAGAATGAAGAATAAGCTTGACAGCAGCTCACAAAAAGCTTGATATCTCCACGGATACCTAATGAAATTTGGGGCTTTCAGTCCCGTTGGATAGCTCTCGTCGAGCTGATCAAGATACTATATTTACAAGTCTCAATTGGTTAAGGGTACCTACCTTAATCGACGGATTAAAGGGCTGGAGATGAAGAATGACGAACTACCAACACCCTCCACCAAAACGACGAATGCTCCCAGATCTGGACTCCTCGTCGGCTGACCCAGCTATCAAATGAAACTAGAGTCAAAGAGCTACATTTCTATAGGTCATGGGGCTTATGGAGCCTTCGGAGTTGGGAGTATTTGGCGCTGCAAGTTTCGTGTTAGAAATGGCGCCGGAATCCTTGACTCGACCAAATCTATGTCGGCAGCACGTTTTAGGGCTAGGTTTACCTCAAATTGATTGAGGGTAAATGTTCCTTACCTCGTGGCCTTCCATTTGCCTTTGATTTCAGATCATTTGGTTGAGTAATAAGGTCGAATTTCACGTTTTAAGTTACGATTAGGTAAAGGTTAGGTAAAGGTCAAATTCGGGATTAATCCTCTAATTAGACAAGGTTACGTAATTAATTTGGGTCAAGTCCAGAAGATAAAATTGCTATAAAAATGATCTTTACCCAATTACTATTTTTACAGATTTTTCTAAGGTAGTCGAATTTTATAGGTTCTATTTTCTAATGAATTAAATATTAATATTTCGAAATTCAAACATTAATCCATTTTAATTCAATTTTCAATTAATAAAAGCTCAAAAAAACTTAATAAATAATCGGGGTATTACACCCTCCCCTACTTAAAGAATTTGGTCCTCCAAATTCACTGCACTATATACGAAAAGTAGGGAAAAGATAGATCACCTAGAATAGGTCGGGATACCGCTTCCGCATACTATCTTCCGATTCCCAAGTAGCTTCTTCGGTTCCACGCCGACTCCACTGAATCTTGACCATCGGTATAGACCGATTCCGGAGTTGCTGCTGTTTCCGGTCTAGAATCTTGATAGGTTCTTCTTCATAAGTCAAATCTTCCTTTAACTCAAAATCCACATGTTGAATGATGTGAGTGGGATCGTACACATATTTCCGTAACATAGACACATGGAAAATATTATGTACGCCAGATAACTGAGGCGGTAAAGCCAGTCTGTAAGCAACTTCTCCCACTCTATCTAGGATCTCGAATGGACCAATATACATCGGACTCAGCTTGCTATGAATGCCAAATCTTCGAATCCCTCTCGAAGGAGAGACTTTCAGAAACACATGCTCGCCAACTTGAAATTCTAATGCTCTTCTCCTTGTATCGGCATAACTCTTCTGTCTTGACTGAGCCACTTGTAACCGGTCTCGGATAACACGGATGTTCTGTGATGATTCTGAAACAAGATCCGGTCCAAGCCATTGCTTCTCGCCCACCGCGTCCCAACACAACGGGGAACGACAGCTTCTTCCATACAATGCTTCAAATGGAGCCATTTGTATGCTGGATTGGTAACTATTGTTGTAGGTAAATTCAATCAATGCCAAGTGATTACTCCAACTGCCTCCGAAATCAATCATGCAAGCTCGCAACATATCTTCCACTATCTGGTTGGTTTTTTCAGTCTGTCCATCGGTCTGTGGATGAAAAGCAGTACTGAAATTTAGACGAGTACCAAGAGACTCTTGCAGTCCCTTCCAGAAATGTGAAGTAAATCTCGGGTCTCTATCAGACACAATGCTGACAGGTATACCATGGAGCCTTACCACTTCCTTCAAATATAAAGCAGCCAATACATCAACTGTCCACTTGGACTTAATGGGTAAGAAATGAGCCGATTTTGTCAAGCGATCGACGATCACCCATATCGCATCAAATCCACCACGAGTCTTAGGTAGACCCATAATGAAATCCATGCCAATGCTTTCCCACTTCCATTGGGGTATGTCGAGTGGTTTCAACTTTCCTGCCGGTCTGAAATGTTCAGCCTTAACTTGTTGACAAACCAGACATCTACTCATGAAATCTGCAATTTCCCTTTTCATATTTGGCCACCAAAAGGACCTTTTCAAATCCTTGAACATTTTAGTGCCTCCAGGATGAATAGTGTATTTGGATCTATGTGCTTCCTCCAGAATCTTGTTCTTTAACTCAGCTTCATCAGGTACACAAGTTCTACCCTGGAATAACAATCTTCCATCGTCAGCCACCATGAAGTCGGGTCTGCTGCTCAAACTTCCCTTGATCTCAACCAGCTCGGGATCATTATCTTGCAAGGATTTGATCTCCATCAATAATTCGGGCTTAAGTCAAATCTGCGCAATTATAACCCGATCATTATCAACATTTAGATCCAGGCTAGCTAACTGTTCTAATAGCCTCCACTCTTGTAACATGAGACTTGATAATTTAGCCACAGGCTTCCGGCTTAATGCATCTGCCACCACATTGCCTTTACCGGGATGATATTCAATCGAGAAGTCGAAGTCCTTCAAGTACTCCAACCATCTTCTCTGCCTCATGTTAAGTTCTTTCTGAGAAAATAAATACTTCAGACTCTTATGATCTGAAAATACTGTGAATGTTTCTCCATACAAGTAATGCCTCCAAATTTTTAAGGCGAATACAACTGCTGCAAGTTCCAAGTCATGAACGGGGTAATTCTCTTCATGCTTCTTCAGCTGCCTAGAAGAATAGGCAATCACCTTACCATGCTGCATGAGTACACAGCCTAAGCCAATACCAGAAGCATCGGTATAGACCACGAAACCACCGTCGCCAGAAGGTAAAGCCAATACGGGTGCAGTAGTGAGGCAATCCTTCAATGTTTGGAAGCTCTGCTGACATTCCTCGGACCATTCAAACTTGTTGTCTTTGCGGGTCAATCGAGTGAGAGGTACCGCAATCTTGGAGAAGTCTTGAATAAATCTTCGATAATAGCCTGCCAGGCCTAGGAAGCTTCTCACTTCGGTCACTGTAGTAGGCTGATCCCAGTTCCTTACTGCCTCCACTTTCGAAGGATCAACTGAAATACCTTCTTTCGTGATGATATGTCCTAAGAAGGACACTTCTTACAGCCAGAAATCACATTTACTGAATTTGGCATATAGTTGATGATCTTTCAATATCTGCAATGCCATCCTCAAATGTTCGGCATGCTCTTCTTCAGTCTTGGAATAAATTAGTATGTCGTCAATGAATACCACGACCCATTGATCAAGATAAGGCCGGAATGCATTATTCATTAACTGCATGAAAGCTGCTGGTGCATTCGTTAGACCAAAAGGCATAACGACAAACTCAAAATGACCATACCTGCTGCGGAAAGCCGTTTTATAAATATCATCTTCCTTAATCCTCAGCTGATGATATCCAGATCGAAGATCGATCTTAGAGAAATAATATGCCCCCGCTATCGGGTCGAATAATTCGTCGATCCTCGGCAATGGGTATTTATTCTTGATAGTTAGCTGGTTCAGTTGCCGATAATCGATGCATAATCTCATCGAACCATCCTTTTTCCTGACGAATAATACAGGAGCTCCCCAAGGTGAAGTACTCGGACGAATAAAGCCCTTCTCGAGCAATTCCATCAGCTGTTGCTTTAATTCCCTTAGCTCCGCAGGGGACATACGGTAAGGAGCTCTAGAAATAGGAGATGCGCCAGGAACAATATCAATGGAGAATATAACTTCCCGCTCAGGCGGAAGTCCTGGTAGTTCCTCCGGAAAGACTTCAGAGAATTCTCGGACAATAGGAGTGTCCTTTATCTCAACTCGCTATTCCGGTGTAGCATGGACAAAGGCTAGAAAAGCCTCGCAACCTCGCCTCATCAGCTTGTCGGCTCGAAGAGAAGAGATGAGCGATACGGGGTTATGGCGCTTGATCCCCGTAAAAGATAAACCAGAATGTCCAGTAAAAGTCACTGAGCTAGAACTGCAGTGAACACTGGCCTCATACTTGGCCAACCCATCTGCTACAAGGATTACATCATAATCCTTCATATCCATGCAAACTAAGTCGGCTGGAAAGTTCCGTTCATCGATAATAACCTTACTAGAAGGATAGTAATATTGAATAGCCGCTCCAGAACCAATAGGAGTTGATATAACCAATGGAGAATTCATCATAATAGGTTCGACAGATAACGACTTCGCAAATTTCTGAGAAATAAAAGAATGAGTTACACCAGTATCAAAGAGAACAAATGCGGGCTTGTCGATTATAGTAAGGGTACCTTCAACGAGTCCGCCATCATCAGAAATCCCAGTTTCATCCGCATGTAAAGCTTGGAGCCTTCCTTGCGGCTTCTTGATAACTTGAGGTTTTACCGGTGCAGCTTGTTCCGATAGAAGAGGGCAGTCAGGGATACGGTGTTCCCTACTCCCACATCGTAAACACGCACCTAGCTTGCGCCAGCATTCCTCCATCTTGTGACCTGGACGATCACAATACTTGCACTTGCCCTTGAATGGAACAATAGGGCCAGGTTTCTTCTCTTCATTTCTTGGCATCTTGCCTTTCCACGTTCCCGATCCGATCCACGAACTAGACCCACTCATGGGCCTCTTTTTGCTAGTGCCAAATCCGGGTCTAGGAGTTGGTTGTTCCTTCTTCATGCCTTGCCCACGGATCCTCTCCGTCATTTCTAAGGTATCTTCTAGAACTTGTGCCTTTCTCACCATCTCAGAATAAGTAGAGATCTCCATCGGCGCCAGTTGATTGATGTAGTGAAGCTTCAACCCGTTGAGAAATCGCTTAGCTTTCATCTTTTCTGTGGAGATAAGGTGAGTAGCATAGCGCGAAAGCCGAGAGAACTGTGCTTCATATTCGGCCACCGATAAGCTTCCCTGCTTTAGAGCCGCGAACTCCGCCGCCTTCTTCTCTTGTACACGATCGGAAAAATATTTATCGTTGAAGAACTCCTCGAACTCTTCCCATGTGACTTGTTGATCGCCCAGAGTTGCCTTGACGGAATCCCACCAAGTACGCGCGTCCCGCTCCAATTGGAAGGTAGAAAGAAGGACACGCTCTTGGTCGGTGCATTGCATGACTTCAAAAATTCTCCCCATTTCGTTGAGCCAATGCTCGGCCTCGTCTGGGTTAGTCGAACCAGCAAATCTTGGCGGGTTCATTCCTCGAAAGTTCCGGTATAAGTCACCGGTGCCATGACCCGCTGCTCCAGCTTGAGCTACCTGATGTAACGCCTGAGTCAGGCCTTGAACCGTGCGCTGCAAGTTCCTCCATTCAGCACGTTCGGCTGCCATCTACACGAGAAATAGATTACTTAGGTCCAATAAAAGAGATAGTAACACGATTAAGGAACGAACTTAACCCAAGTTTCTACCCAATCTCACCAGGTCAGGTTCTATACTTTAACAAGGTTAGAGGTCTAATGCACCTAACACGACCAAAACTCGGTACCTGGCGGAGCTAATCGGTCCGAAGACCACTCGCGCAAGTATGCGACCTTCCCGATAGGCGTAGCCTAACGTTCGGACAACACCTTTTGATATACCGATTATTGGGATGCAATTCAAGAAAACCTAAACTTACGGAACCTAGGAATATGAAACTTGGCTCTGATACCAACTAAACTGTCACGCCCCGACGTGAAATATCGGGACGTACAGTTAGAAACGAGCTGGAAAGAGAGAGAACTAATCTAAATATATACAAATGCTAAGAAATGGAAATAACTTATTGACCATTAAACAAAACATAACTGGTACATAATCCTCAAATCAACTCAATTACAACTGGGATAACAACTCTAAACCACAATAACATAAATGAAGCACAACACACTCTAAACACAACTAACTGATACACTCAAAACATCACTCCTGCCCTTCTCCATCGGTAAGCGCGTCACCTGAAAAGTCTGGAGAGGGGGGAAACAACAACTATGAGCTAACGCTCAGTAGGAAATAACAAATAGGTATAAGTGATTAGCAGTTTAATTACATTTTCAAAATATCATACTACAAAGGATAATGCAATAAAAGAGTAATGATGATATAATGAAACAAAATTTAAAGATCTTACAAGGTCGGGAAATATAAAGGAACAGAATGGTAATACTTAAGAGGAATAATAAAGACAAGAATTTACTACATGAGATAACGATAAAGAGTTGGCCATATCAAGATAATTCAAGTCATGTCAAGCACGTGTGTAGTTTCATTTCCACGTCCAAGTAACAGCAAGTAAGTAACAACAAGTAGAGTATAGAACAGTGAAGAGTGGAAAGTGAAAAGTAGTAGAGAGTAGTAGAGAGTAGTGGCCAGTCCTAGATTTAACCCATGTCATAGTACTGGTGCCAAATGCCACACCTAGTCAATCACCTCCCCGGGGGTACACGTAGTGTTCGGGCGCTCCTCCCAGGACTAGACCGAGCCCTTAATTGTTTGCCAGGCATTGATTTCTTTAGATCAAAGATCCCACGAATCTAGACTTCCACAATTTATGGCCAGAATTTCAAGGTTTGAACCATGTAGCAATAACAATTTCAAGTAGGAAGGAGATTCATTTCAGAATTTCAAGGTAAGCACACTCATCAAGAAGATTGAAAACCAAGTCACAATAAGAGTTAATCATGTTGCGCTACTGTAGTACAGCAGCTATCCAACAAGCTAATCAACATATTAATCCTAATTATCAAGTTAACATGTCAAAGATTATCCATTATCATTTGCATTAAGACAATTGCCAAAAGCTGATTCAAGATGATAAGGTAAAGGAACAAGCTTGTACAGGAAGGAAAAGAATGCATTAACAGAGATTTAATTACACCATTAACCACTAATTATGTGGGTTTCTATTTAACCATTGTATACATTGCAATTAAGATGATGAATGACATGCTTTTACATCGTGATAGAACATAGGAACCAATGAAATTTGAAAATCATAAGGCTCATGATTAGGACACTGGTTCTTCAAAAGTATAGTTTTCAATTGGTCTAAGTTTAATGGGTCAATCCCCTAATGATCCGAATCGATCCACGGGTCGCAAAACGATGAAAACCGGGTTTCTGGTACATGGGTCGACCCCTGGGGTCGACCCCTGTAAAAATTGGGGTCTGTCTGCTGACCCCCTCAAATCCAGCAGCATGGGTCGACCCATTGGGTCGACCCTCACGCTGGGCCGAATGGGTCGACCCCAGGGGTCGACCCTCGGGCTGGCCTTTGCTGCTAGGGCATGGGTCGACCCCTGGGGTCGACCCCTGCAAGCCCAGAAAAGGCCGGGGCCTCCGGAAAACATGTAAACTTACCCATTTGAGGTCCAATTGAGTTGAAATCAAAACTCCATGCTATAGGAATCTTACCAGATATATGAGGGTCATAATACATGAGTTTTAAAGCACGAATTTCATCAGAAACCCATTTAATCACAACCGATTCTATGAAGGACACAAGAAGACCTAATTCTTGACATACTTCCACTAAATCTAAAAATTCTCCCAACATGCACAACAGAATTTGGGGATTTTGGTGTCAAAAGAAAGCTAACAAGCTACTGATTACATTCATGTATATTAATTAGAAGTTGGGCTGTTATAACCTACCTCAAATCGGAGAAAGACTTTGAAACCCTAGAATGAAGAACAAGCTTGACAGCAGCTCACAAAAAGCTTGATATCTCCACGGATACCTAATGAAATTTGGGGCTTTCAGTCCCGTTGGATAGCTCTGGTCGAGCTGATCAAGATACTATATTTACAAGTCTCAATTGGTTAAGGGTACCTACCTTAATCGACGGATTAAAGGGCTGGAGATGAAGAACGACGAACTACCAACACCCTCCACAAAAACGACGAATGCTCCCAGATCTGGACTCCTCGTCGGCTGACCCAGCTACCAAATGAAACTAGAGTCGAAGAGCTACATTTCTATAGGTCATGGGGCTTCTGGAGCCTTCGGAGTTGGGAGTATTTGGCGCTGCAAGTTTCGTGTTAGAAACGGCGTCGGAATCCTTGACTCGACCAAATCTATGTCGGCAGCACGTTTTAGGGCTAGGTTTACCTCAAATTGATTGAGGGTAAATGTTCCTTACCTCGTGGCCTTCCATTTACCCTTGATTTCAGATCATTTGGTTGAGTAATAAGGTCGAATTTCACGTTTTAAGTTACGATTAGGTAAAGGTTAGGTAAAGGTCAAATTCAGGATTAATCCTCTAATTAGACAAGGTTACGTAATTAATTTGGGTCAAGTCCAGAAGACAAAATTGCTATAAAAATGATCTTTTACCCAATTACTATTTTTACAGATTTTTCTAAGGTAGTCGAATTTTATAGGTTCTATTTTCTAATGAATTAAATATTAATATTTCGAAATTCAAACATTAATCCATTTTAATTCAATTTTCAATTAATAAAAGCTCAATAAAACTTAATAAATAATCGGGGTTTTACAGACCACCTCACACATAGCAAGAACTTCCCGACAGAATTCATCTGCCCTTCAGTATCTCACTATTTATATACCAAGAGTCATGCATGACAATCCAATGCAGATGCAGCTCTATATGCATCTTAAGCTGACAATATGCTACTTATATTGTGAATACATGTGCATGTCAAATGTGCAGGTGAACATTTTAGGCATGAGACATCGTGCAAGCAACAAATTCATTCAATTCAGCTTTTCAGTTTTATGATATGTAATGCATTTTCAGTCAGTTTCAATCAATTTAGATTTCAGTATGCAAGCATCAATTTCAGTTAAATTGTTACACAAATAACACATCATTCCATTGAGAGATTTTAATGCCAAGCATAGATGCAAATGAGAAACTATATGCATGAATTTTTGATTAACAAATCAAACATGATATGTAACTATCTAAACAAAGTTATCAAAAGCTCAAATGTCTACCAGCAGAGGTGGGGTTTTACCAAACTTTGGATGCCTTGGTTTATTTGACCCCCTTTTATTCCTCATTCCCAAGGCATACCTGCAATGCACAGATCTTATTTTGTGTTTTTAGATACCTAAGACATCTTGGGTCCTACATGGTTAGTAACACCTCTGATAGGTGCTTTCCATAATCTTTGAGCATGTAAGTCATCAGATTTCATTACATTACAATCACTCATGGAGTGCCCAAAGGCTCCACAGTAATGACATGACATAGTAGATCTTGAGTTCTTTTTATGCACATTATCATAAGCATGGAATCTATGTGTATTAACATGAAAATTTTTGTTATTTGCATGAACATATTGTTTTCCATATGGTGCCATCCAGTAGTCAGAGCCTCGGTGGCCATGTTTTCCACATTCAAAACATGTAAGAATCTTTCTTTTAAATGTGAATTTATTCCTATCAAGTTCATGTCCTTTTGCAGAGAATCTAGCATGTTTGAAATTGACATTCCTACCCTGGATATGCCAACAGTCCTTGATTGTATGGCCATGCTTTCCACAGTGAGAGCAAACAAAAGAGTTTCTCCTATGAGAGCCTAACCAGCATTCAGTAGCCTTGTGACCAGGCTTGTTACAATTGAAACATGTGATGTGCTGGTTTATTGAAACAATTTTATTCTTGTTGAAAATATCATAGTTTGTAGGGAATTTAGCATGATGTGACTGTGAGCTTTTCTTACCATTTGCAAACCAACATTGTACACCTACATGTCCTACCTTACCACAATTAAAGCATGTGATACTCTTTTTCTTAGTGGCAGGAAACTTCTTGACATAAGAGTCTCTGGCATGCATTTTTCTAGCATTCAGATCATCTAGCTCCATCAATCTACATTCATGCATCAAATGACCGAATCTATGACAGTAATGGCATGACGTTTTTTGTTTGTATGCATGTGTATGTGTGTGCGTGGATGATTTTTGAACATCATGCAGTGAAGTGACAGGAACCTTTTTATTCTTTTGTGGATCCGTTGGTTGTATGGTTTTCTAAATCGTAAACTAAAAAACAGGTGGGTTCTGAGAAATGTGAGAAGTAGAGCTAGAAACAAAGGATGTTTGAATTTTATTTTCAAAATTCTTTTTATTTATAGGGTTATAGCCTAACCCCTCCTTCTGAAAGTTGACCTTTGTTCCCAGCAATTTGTTCAGATTATCTTGTCCACTAACAAATTTAGACAAAGAGCTTTTCAAATCCTGAATTTCATTTTCAAGAGATGCAACGTGTATTTCATAACTTGCAATCTCTTGTTCACTGCAATTGACAGCTTCATTCAAAACCTTGTTGACAATTTTGTATTATCGATCTCCATTCTAAACTTATCAACTTTTTCAGATTCGTCTGTACAGATGGTTTTCCCTTTTTCCAATGTGAGAAGCCTTTCAGACATAGCATTGTTTAAAAGTTTCAATTTTTCAATTTCTTCTTTAAGCTTATCATTTTGAACTAATTCATTTATTAGAATCTGATCCTTTGGATTAGCTTCATGTTTTCTTCCAGTTTCAACTTCCTTCAACTCTCTTTGCTATTTTTCAACATTTTTCTGCAACTCCATGTTTACAACCTTGATGGCATCAAATTTTTCAGCAAGCAAGTTGTTCTCTTGTTTGAATTTTTCAAATTTTTCTTCATTTTCCCTAGAGGTTTTTCTGAGAGATTCATTTTCAAATTTCAGCTTATTTAGATCTGAGTTAACACATTCAAGATCTTCCAGCAATTTCCCATACTGCACATGATTGCTAACGAGAATCTGATCATCATTAGTTGACCTGAGTTTTTCTTCAAGTTCAGATATCTCATTCGCTAGTTCTTTATTTTCAGTTTTTAGCAAACCAATTTGTTTCTTAAGCTTTTGATTATCAGACAAACAAGCATCATGAGATTATTTCAATTCCATACATTTTTCACAAGAAGACGAATTTGAGCTATTCAACCCAGTAACCTTTTTCAATTTTTTATATTATTTTCTCAACCTGTCATGCGACTCTAACAAGTCAGCATATGCATTCTCCCAGTGATCTATAGTATAGTTCTCAAAAGGGTTTACCTCATCATCGTCCTCTTCTTCATTTTGGCTGCCACTTTGATTACTTCCGTTAGCCATCATGCAGCTGTCCTCATTTCTCCTATGAGCTAGCTTCAGCTTATTCAGAATGTCCTTAGCGGACCTGCAGTCATGAAAGCAAGAATGTAGGGTCTTGTCAGTAGCTGCTTTCATTAGATTGAAAACTTTCTGATTTTCTTCAAGCTTTGATATGTGACTGTTAGTCCATTTGGACTCTTTCTTTGGTAATCTGTGAGGACCGTGTGAAATTAATTTCCACAGATCAGGATTAATCAGTTTTACATAATTATGCAGACTACTAAGCCACGAATTAAAATTAGACCCATTGAAAACCGGTGGATGAGCCATGGTGATCAGTTCAAGAGTAATTCTTGCGATAGACTAAGCACAAATAGAAGTTCACCTAAAACATGATAGCAGGATCCTCTACAGATCGTTGGATCTGATGAATCAGAGACCCGCTTTGATACCACTTGTTGGGGTGCAAGGCATGGATTCAGAGGGCAGGGTGAATGAATCCCCTCTAAAAAACTATTGCGGAAATAAAATATTGCCAACTAAGCAACACTCAGTCACCAAACTGGTCAACCAATCAAACTTCTAACTCAGTGAAAAAGATGATAATAGCAGATAAGAGCAAAGGTACACAAGCTCTCTAAACAAACCAAATAACGATGTAGGCTAATAAACAAGTCAAGTGAGACAACCATCAACTATATAGCACTCATGAAACATCCTACGAAGGGTGGTAGAAGATATGGAGTAGAGCGTAAAAGCAAACCACAAAACACCAAGATTTTTTAGGTGGTTCTGCCAGACACCAGTCTGCCTACATCCACCCCACTCCAAACCGGAGTGAGGCTTCCCTTGCAAACGCAAGAACATCAGACTTAGTCTACAACAGACGCTGCCTAATAGCTTGACAAACTGAGGGAGACAAATCCCTCAAACCAAGCTCTGCAACCCACAGAAGCTTGGCACCTGGACTTTCTACCCACAAACCAGAACCGAAGACGAATCTCCCTTCCTCCACACCAGAGGGAAACCACAAGTGACACCCAGTCACTTGCAAACCGGAGGACCAATCCTCCCTTCCTCCAAACTGGAGGGAAACCCACAAGTAGCACACCACTACTTGCAACCGGAGACTACGTCTCCCTTCTCCTGAGTCCACAGGAGGAACCCCGATCCCAAATAAGGGAAACAGAAAGCACTAAGGATATGAAAAGAACAAACGAAAAATAAACAAGAGAAATAAAAACAGATATAGCTCCGAGGAGCACAATGACTGTGGATTTGATCCACGAGTCAATTCATGAACAGATCTTTAGGATGTACTGGCTGCACACTCTTTCTCATTCTCACGATTTTTTTCTCTCTCACTCTGGCTCTCAGCTTCTTCTTCACTCACTGACTACCTCTCTTCTTCTTCTTCTTCTCCTTCTGGCTCTCCTTTCTTTTCTTCTGGCGGCCTCTCTTCCAGCACCAGCACCCTTCCTCAAAGGGTAAGGTATTCTTATATAGGAGCAGGGGCTCCGTAAGGATCAAGCAACAGAACCCTACTGACATTCCATTAGTCCACGTGTTAGGGAATAGAAGCTTCCTTTCCTCGGATCACGTGCCCATCATTTCTCCCTTTATCCATGAGCCATCCTTCTGCCTTTTCAGAGGTCACGAGCCTCTTCTGCGAATGAAATTGTTCCCTGTAAGTAAAGTCAACAAAGCTTTTAGTCAAACACCTTATAAACATTAGTCATCAAGGGTGTATAGACTCTAAATTGTAACGTGCCGACATGCACAGACCTTATTTTGCTCAAGGTAAAACTTGCACCGAGGTAAATAATGCACAGACGTTGTGTAGTTCAAACGTAGGTAAAGATAGGAATGCACCGACGTTGATCCTTTGAAACCAAACCTTGCACCTACCGTGGTCATGATGAAACTGAAAACTTGCATCGACTTCATGCAATATGTGATGCGGGACGCTATGCAAGCTAGAACTATATATGAGGATGCGACTAAAGGGACAACTAAGTCCAGCAATTTGCAATTGATAGAATAGCGTAGACTCGACACCTAAAGTTCCCAAGAAGAAATTATGCCAAAGAAACAAGCAACCACAAGCTCACAAGTGCCCCAAAGAGGGAAAGCGCGCCGATCCGCACGGTTGAGAAACCGGCAGGGTCTAGGGTGATCGACTCCACACTCGCGACTCGGATGAGTCACGGGACGGTCTCGCTCTCTCACCGTGGCAGTGATATATCAATATAAGAGCTAGGTGCCTAAGAACTCACAAGCAGCGGCGTCAAGAAACTATACTACATAAGCAAGCTAACTAAGCAAGGAAATGAACGCATACCTCCACGCTCGGGGCGTGGGGAAGAAGCCTGGCCAAGTCACATGACCACCTGGTAAAAGAGCTAAACAGAGGTACAACCCAAATAAAGCCCACTCCTCGCAGAGAGGTAAAAGGCTACACAGTGGAATCCAGGGGGTCGTGCGAAGTGGGGTGATGGGTACCGGGTCGATGAAGCTCGTCGCCCATGTGTGCCGCAACTGAAGCGAACTGCACCCCACGAACCGGCCTGAGTCCAGCAGCAAGGAAGGCAAGGCTCAGCACCTAGGAAAGAGCAACGGTCCCTGGAGGTGTGCAGCAAGGGACAAAGATCGCTCGGGAGGACGTTGGACGCAGATGGTGTGAGAGGGAAGCTCCAGCGTGACCTCGAATGGGCGGGCAGACTGCTGGCCAATCTGCACGGTGCTGGGAAGCAGCAAGAAGATGAGCCCGGTATGCCACCTTCTGATTGTCCGCCGGTCACGAAACTTGGCGTGGACGCTGGTGGGAATGTCCCAACGTCCCCAGAGGAAGTATAGTCACTGCAGATGTCCGTGGTAGCCGGGGCGAATTGTTGGAGCAGACCCTACGCTTCTGGACTGTCTGCAGGCAGCAGGACAGGGGGTGGAAGAATCGGCTGGAACCGGGGCTTTCGGGTGGCAAATGGGGCGGGGTTTTCTCTGGTGGATAGGTGATGGCCGTGGGGTGATTGAGTAGCAGTGGTGGGGTGGCGTGCAGTGGGGGTTTTGGGCGTGGGAAGTGAAAATAGGTGGTGCTCAGTTCTGCAGTTCAGTGCAGTCAGAACTGAGGGCTATGAAGGTGGACAAGGTAGGCATGGGAAAAGGGCTCTAGAGATTTCAGGAAAAATATGTGGGAAGGTTTTTGATGTGTATAAGCAGTGCTAAAAATTTAGGAGCATTCAGAGATGATTTTGGGGTCGTCCCTTTGGAGGGGTTTTGGCACTGTCGCGCCAGGACTGCAAAGGGACAGTTCGCATGATGAAAAGTGCTCCAAATAGAACTTTTCTCCCTCGACGAATTTTGAGGTGAGGTTTTCAGGAACGGTTAGGGGACATGTAGTAGAAGAAAAGTCATGAAGAGGTGAGGTGGATCCAAGGTCAGGAAGAAGGCGTACCAATATCATCTTCAGGGTTCTGGTTTCTGCAGGTCTGCACAGAGACAGCCTGCGCAGGGAAAAGGGCTCTGAAGGCAACTTTTTCTATAAGTCGAATTAGGGCGTGGGATTTTCAGGATGCGTGGGGGACAGGAGGATGAAGAAAAGTTTAGAAGAGAGTTATGGGATCTGAAGATGGGAACGGGGTGTGCCAACCTATTCTTCCGGGCTCACTTCTGCAGGCAGACAACCAGATATGGGAGCAGGACATCATGATTCATCTCCTCCATGCTTGAGGCCAACCTTTGGTCCATGGCTCCGGGCTTGAGAGGATGATGGGGAGGGCGCCTCCAGCAGATGGGGAAGCCAAGAACCTGCAAGGGAAAGGGGCTAGGGCGTCGCACCCTAGAGGGAGGGAAGGTGGGGAGGGAGGCCGCGGCCAACACAGGGTTTTCTCCAACTTAATTCTTCATTCGTTCATTGATTGATTTCCTTCCAATAATAATACCATAGTATATAAGGGGGAGGGAAAAAACCTAATTACTTTCCTAAAAGAAAACTAAAAAAAGCAATTAATTTGAATTCCCTACTTAATAGGCAAGGGTGGGGGAGGGATTCCTAAAAAAATAGGAGAGGGAAGGGGGGCGCACCTCCTTGGGAGGTGGGAAGGTGGGGTGCGACCTTCTCCCAACCCTAATGGGCTTGAGAGAGTGGAAAGGGAGGGGGGGGCATTGTGGGCTCACCCATGGGCGCCCAGCCCAATTCTCCACGGGCCTGAACCAAGATGTGGCCCAATAACCCCTAATTCAGCCTCTTATGCACAAGTGTGACCCAAATGAAATCCAATTGGCCTCAAATTGGCCTACAATGGTCCAAAATAAAAGAAATAAAAGACTATGAGCTCCAAGCTAGCTCTCCATATCATCTCCAAGCCATAGCGAAGCCTGCGAGTACCGAACTACGCTACGCGATCCATAATGTCGCTCTGCTGCATCACGCCGATCTCTAGCTCGGGTGTCCTCACCAATATGAGACTCAAATGGATGAGACGCTAACAGAGACACAATACCAAAAGTGCATGAGACGTAGACATGATCGCAGCTATGCATGAGACGCTAACAGAGACGCAAGACCATTAGTGCATGAGACATGGTCGCAGCTGTGCATAAGACGCAATATGAGACGCAACAAAAGACACAATTGCATGAGACGCAATAAGAGACGCAAGACTGGCGCGAAAGACGCAGCATGAGATGCAGGCTACAGGAATGTGCACGGACTTTGAAGTGTCCACAGACCCTAAACAGTAATATGCATGGACCTAAACATGCACCGAGTGTATGAATGGACTGACCTTGGTATGAGACGTGCATACACAGGAACATGCACTGACCTACCATATTGCACCGACCTTATATTCGTTTGGCCAAAACATGCACCGAATGTATATGCTGTAGATAAAAATCTGCACCGATCTTAGTTGTGTGAACACACAAGCTAAGACACAAGATATGCACAGACCTTGGGTGTAGAAGACGAAGAAGTGCACCGATGTTATCTGCCCAGTGCAAAGTATGCACCATGCTCACAAGCTTCTCGATGAAAATGCTATGCACACTAACATGACATGCACACAAAGTGTTCGATAAGATGACGTGCATCGACCTCCATGAAGTGCTATAGGAACTAGCACCGACTTCATATGTTCATGTGAACAGTGAAATGTCTGGACTTTTCTAACACAATGAAGACTGCCATTGACCTTCTATGTGCATGGACTTAACACATGCACCAACATTTCTGTACAAGCATTAACATATGCACGGATCTGATATTAGACAGAACAATACCTTATCTGACTGTGTATTGACCTTACCTGTCAATGAGTTGACTTTGACTTGGGTTGACTTCCTTTTCATGACCCGTGAGTCATTCTTAAACATGTTCTGACATTTTCTCATAGTACATCAGGATTATATCATCAAGGATGTACGTGTAAACATAATGAGATATAATATTTGTCATCATCAAAACTCCAGAACCACAGGGGACACAACAAAGCAGACGTCACTTATAAAATTCGCATCTAAAGGAGTGGACATCTTTTCCTCACCATTTTTTGTCAAAATTCATATTATTGATGAATTAACGCCTTTTCGAAAAGGGGCGAATTCTTTAAATTCGTGTCCGCGACCATGGACGTGAATTCCTTTCTTCGTCATTTTTTGGCCAATTCCTATTAATCTTGATATAACATCCTTCCACAAAGTCGCCAATTCTTTAATTGGCGTCCACATCTTTGACGCTAATTCTCTTTCTATATTTAGACCTTTTAAATTATTACCAAAATTCAAATTATTTCTTAATTCGCGTCAGCCCAGATGGACGCGAATTCCTTTTCCAATTTTTGGTAATTTTTGACTTTTCATAAAAAATCATGAAATGGCATTTTCCTTCCTGACGTTAATTTAGAGTTGCATCCAGAACTCGGACGCAGATTTCATTTCTATATTTTGGGCTTTTAATTCAGACCAAAATTTGTATAAATTCCTAATTTGCGTCAGCCATGGTGGACGCGAATTCCCTTCTAATTTTGGTAATTCTTAATCTTTCTATAATTCAATTCGAATTAGCGTCTTCTTCGCTGATGCCAGTTAATTGGCGACCACTGAGTCAGACGCCAATTCTTCCAGAATTTCAATTCCAATAGAACCCCTTTCCTTCCTCATTTTAAGCACTTTTTCCACTTGGGAAAGGGCTCCTATGACTTTCTAAGGTTGTGAGGACACATGGCAAATGAATATATCTCTCCAAATCCCATTAAAACTTGATTTTATAATTTTAAGGGAATTAAACCTCTGAATTTTCACTCTATAAATAGGACCCCCCCCTCTCCCTTGTGTTAAAGGCTGACTTTCTGATCTTGGGGAGGTGCTGCTGGATTGAGGTGCCAAAGGAGTAGTCTCCCATGTGATTAAAGCTACATCCTCTTAGAGTTCTTCCTCCCTTGGAGACTTTTGAAGCTCCAAATTGGAGAAATCAATAAGCTTTTCTTACTCCCTTCTTTATTATCTCTTTAGTGTAGTTAGCATTGCATGCATCATATCTTCTTTCCCTTTTATTTTTATTCTCATCTCAACCACGTTGAGAGTCTCCTTTGTGCAACACTTGCACATCTCCCTTTCATCACATCATTATATTTTCTTTACCCTTTGCATAGGGGTTTAAAGGTTAACACCATCAAGATGTGTTCATATTCATGCTTTGTTATTCATGTTTATTAAGAATTTGATACTACACACACTTTGATTTCTAATCTAATCCTTTTGTTGGTTGTTTGTTTATTTTCCAAGGGTATCATAAAGAAGAGCTCTCTTCATCGGCCGGCCGATTGGAAGAGGGTTGGACCTCACAAATCTCCCCCGCTCCTTTTTAAAGGTACAAATTCACGATCACCTCCCTTTGTTTATCATTAATTCCTTTGAGGCCCGCGGTCTCTGGCGATCACTTTCCACATTAGCATCTAGCATGCTCCCTCGCCCTTTTCTCCCTTTCCATCTTAATTCATTTTATTGTTAAAATCTTGGGAATTTTTCCATAAATCTACAAATTGGCGATCATTGTGGGACCACCTCTTATTTTTCCTTGATTACCCTTTCCCTTTCGCACCCACGTGTGTCATCTCCCTTTTGCACCCACGGTGCATCTCCCCTTATGCTCCACGTAGCACTTTTCCTTTTTTATTATTTTTATCCCACGTGTACAACCCCCTCCCCAAGTGATTAACTATTTGTTAGATTTTAGAAAATTCCTTTTCTTTATTAAAAAAAATTGGGCATGCCATGCTTTATATTCTCTTCTGTTGATTGCCAAGATTAATGTGGAATTTGTGGGTTTCTTTACCTTGGTCTTCTATCGGTTTTCTTTTATTTTTTGCACACTTTATGGCCATTGAACAGGGCTTGAACGCAGTGGTCTACCCCACCGCGTTCTTCTAAATGTGGCGCTCAAGGCGAACGTGTTCTGTCTCGGTGAAAAAAAAAAGTTGCATCCAAACAGTGGATGCCAATTCATAGAATCAGCGCCCACTGCCCCAGACATAAATTCTTCTTCTTTTCGTAGAACCTTGTTCTTTTGTCTGCCTTGTTTTCTTCTCTGCATCTATTGTTCATACCTGCATCATTTGGTGTGATTTTATGTTTCTTTTACATTAGTACTTGCACTTATGGCATCTTGGCTTGGGATACCTCCTCTCCCTACACTTTTTAGGAGATATTTACCCCCCTCTTGGTGAAGGAAAGACCCTCCAATTGAGAACTCCTCATGTTAGATCAGAATCTCCTAAACAAAGGCCTCCGTAAGTCCCCGACATCGAAGGACTCCCTCTTCGATCACTGGGCATGTTGCACCATTGAAGTTCCCCGGGTTTAGTTGGCCTATACGTTGTGAGAGAAATAACCTAGTTGGCACCGAAGTTGAACTATATTACAACTAGGTTTATACCCTTGAGAGCATTGCACCAAACTTGGTAAAAATATTTTAATTCACATCAAGGGATAATTTAAAACCAAGCGTAAACATCCCACTTGTGTGCTATCCTTGCAACTTGATTTGCTTAAGTTATTATTCAAATTTGCATGATGTTTCGCTTTGGTAATCAAGCCAACATATCTAATCACTTTTAAAACTACGAGGATGATCAACCTAGCACATCTTACATTCCTCAAGTTTATAATTCTCACCATAATTTTCCTAAGGGACTATGTCCTAATTCCCATGGTTTTGCCCGCCCCATGGGTAATTCTCAATCTCATAGTCCATCACGTCAACCGCAAGCCGCTACTCCCCCGGAACCATCTCCTCCACATAGCGAGACAGTCTCCCAAGTTTTGCATCTCACCCCTCAACAAATTCAAGCCCTTAAGGCTATTGTTGGGGGCGTAGTTCCTTCTTCTCATCCTCCTTCCACTACCTCTCGGGTGGCCCATCACCCGCCTCCGTCTACTCATATTCCCTCTCGGGTGGCCCATCACCTGCCTCCCTCTTCTAATCCTCCTTCCGCTCTGTCACGGGGGGTCCATCACACGCCTCCTTCTATCCATTCTTTCCACGGCCCCGAGGCCCATGTATCTCTTGTACTCTGGCCCAGCCAGGTGCTTTGGTGGGTCAACCCCTCCATGCTCCACGGCTTTCACATCAAGCCCCTCCAAGGTCCCATGGCCAACCCTCTATTTCACAGGTCACACCCCTCCAACAAGTCCTCATTGATAAAATCACCAAGATAGAGGAACAATTAAAGAGGCTCACAAGCCCGCGGCCTCCTCCTCCTTGTCCTCCTCAAGCCAATCCTCTCCATGGTTTCATGGAGCAAATCACTAAAATGGAGAAAGACTGGAAGGAGAATAGAGGCATGAATGGCATCATGAACACATGTGAGCAAGATAGTTTTACAAGTTCCAATGGTCAAGTGGACATCGTCCGCCCACCACCCATTCACCACATTCATTCATATGGACCTCCACTTCCACATCCACAAAACCTCCCATGTCAATATACACCTCCACCTGTCAATACGCCTTCACCATGGCATCCACTTGAACTCGATCATGAAGAATATGAGCCAGACTATGAAGAATTAGAGACGGCACATGATGAAGTTCTCGAAGATGCACCCACTCTAAGTTTCCTTCGCTTTCCTCTCCCTCCATTACCAGAAGGTCCCCCTGCTCTAGATGACACCACCGACACCATCCCTACTCCCCTTTATGAAACTGCGTGGTGCTACGATGATGGGTCAATACTCCAATCACCCACATCGACGCATCATGAATCTTCCCCCACCCTTAAAACCACTCGACCCACTAAAACTAGATACTTTATTCGCACCAAGCCTTCCACCATTATACCTCTAACCTTTACACCATTGGCCTCCCACGAGCCTTCTACTAGGTCTTCGTCTCCTCAACCAATTCATCCTCCTTCTCTGCCACTTCGACCCTCCATCATCTCCCAGATCCAAAACCCAATCACTCTTGTTCCTCCACTTAACCCTTTACCTAAACCCATGGCCGAACCTGAGCAAGGCCCACATATTTTTGCACCCGAGCAGACCCCGCCTGCTTCCGAGCAAGAGGTGAAGCTCGACGTGTTTGAACCTCCACTTTCACTTATCCTTCCAACAACGCCTTCTATTGAACCTTCATCATCTATTGAGCCTACCGCCTCCATCTCGCTTCCTTCCACCTCCCCTCGGAGTGGATGTATGATTAAAAGTACATGTGCCGAATGCGATGTCCAAGAGCCAGGCAAGAATAATTTGGCCACGACTATGCCTTTTAAAATTCAAGATTTTGTTTGCCGAATGCCGATTCATGTTCTTGTGTCAGGCATTTTTGAAAAGTCTCCGTTGATGCTCACTAAAGAAAGATGTCAAGAGTTGATGCCATGTCGGCCTAAGGCCAATACTATCAGAATCACTTTGCTCATTGGTCAAGATGTTTTCAAAGCTCTCATTACCCCTTAATACGTCACGGTGCAAATACCTTGTAAAGAGAAGGGGTTCTCCTCCAATATCATCATGACACATTTTGTTGCTGAGGGGATGATGAAGTCCATGCTCAAGGGAAGGGCAGGGCACCATTTGCTAGAAGTTTTCAACGCCATGTTCACTCCATCTTTGCTTCCATGCAAGGGGCTAGTACCCGTTTTGCCAAGCATTTTTCACGAAAACATTTCAAAAGCCTTGAGCATTATAAAGCTTCCCATGCCAACATCCCAACTCCCTCACATTGATATTCCTCGCCTTTCAAGGGGGTTACCTTTAAAGAATCCAAATTCATTTTGTATCAAGATTACCACATTGCAAGCGAAACTCCTAAACTTTCATCATGACTACTTGCTGAGAGAGTTGCCGCTTACTTTGAATTACACCATTGTTGAAACTTCATCAATTCCACCCATTGAGCCGTCTAGCCAAGCACTTTATTTGCCATGGAGGGGCAGGCATCCTCATGCTAAGGGGCCTTCCATTGACCCCATCACCTTTTATTCTATTCCATCCACCATCAATTTCTTCTTATGGGCCACCCATTGGATGAGAAAGAGGCTTTCTTCTTTGCATCCCTTGCATTCCTCGCATTTCATGCATTTGCATATACATTCATTCTCTCTCGGGTCCCTTGACCCTTATCTTCCCCATCTTCCGGAACCTCCGGATCCTTTCTGTGCTGCTTCCAATTCACCTTTCTCACTGAAATTTTGGATTCTCCATCTCTTCTGCTGGGGCATCACGTCCCTCCATATTTTCTCCCTCTAGAACCTCCGAACTTCTCGTCTCATTCTCCTAGTTTCCTAGGGCATTACGCCCCTTCTCATTCTTTCCTTCCGAAACTTCCGAACTTCTCCCTCCTTCTCTTAGGGCATCACGCTCTCCCTTTTCATATCCCTTCGGGACCCCCGGACCTCTTTCATTTCCTCCAATTCATTCTCCTACTTTTGCAAGGCATCGCGTCCCTTGCCATCTTTTTCCTCCGGCATCTCTAGAATCATCTTCTTCCATACCTTTTCCCAGGGCATCACGTGCCTCAGCATTTTCTTTCTCCGGAATCTCCAAATTTTTCCTCCCATGATTCTTGTCCTCTGCCTCCGGACCCTCCAGATCCTCCTCTTTTGATTTATCAATTCCTTCTCATGATTCCACCTAATCCCAGGTCTGACCCGATTTCTCCAACATCAACTACTTTGGGCATTTGCCCGTTCTCCCACTGCTTTTGAGGCTTTAGTCCTCACTCCCCCTCTTGATCTCATTTTCCTTCTGTAGACCTTTAACGTGATCAAGGTCTCTACACCTTAGTGAGGGAGTTCTAGCCCTCACCTCTTTTAATCTCTCCCATGATTCATGTATTTGTTCATTTAGGAGTTGAGCGAATCTTGTGATTATGCGTCTCATGGTGTTGGTTCTACCGATGGGGTAGAACTTTTTAAGGAACTCATGCTGCATATCTTCCCATGTGCCAATAGGTTTCCCTAAAGTCCCTAGCCAGTATTTGGCTTTGTCCTTAAGTGAGAAAGGGAATAAGGTCAGGCGGAGGGCATCATCTGTGAAATTTTAAATTTTCACAGTAGAACATATTTCCAGAAATTCATCTAGATGTTTATAGGGATCTTCATTGGTCTTCCCATAAAAGGATGTGAGCATTTGAATGGTGCTAAATTTGATCTCATATTGTAAAGCAGGGACATTAGGCAGTTGGATACAAGTGGATGACTGATAATTCGAAGGAATAAAATATTTCTTCATCTGTTTGGGCACCCCTAATTGGTGTTGTTCAGTCATGCGTTGGATTTGATTTTGGGCCTGATTAAAAATGAATCGCTCAATCTCACTAATGGGCTCAACTAAGTCAGGGTGTTGAGATCTCCCTTGCATAAACCAAGGTTAAAGATTTGGAGCTTATGAAGTAAGCCTAGCCCAAATAAACTTATCTTTTCTTTAATGTCTATTTTTTTAATAATGGATTTTTTTTGAAGAAAAGAAAACTCTTTTTTGAAAATATTTTATTATTATTATTATTATTTATTTTTTGTTATTATTTTTTTTGCGAACACTTGTTCAACAAATTAACCTACAAAGCCCAAGGCTCCTTGGGCTTAGAAGCACAAATAGTGAGAATTCCCCAAAGTTCAATTGCAATCTTGCACACACCGACCTTCAAGTTGGCCAGGTAAGAGGTAGGATCGTGGGAGGTTCCCCTTGTTTTCGCAAGCTCCTAATTAATGAACCACGAATCCACTTAGGCGTAGCCTTTTACCCTCTTGCCTAGACACCAACCTTAGATAGTGGTGCAAATGCAATCTCCCTTAGGTTCCAACCACTAAGTGGGCTCAATGTTAGCTTTCTCACAAATCAACTTAAATCCAGCCCAAGTCCACTATCAAAAATTTTCACTAGTCAGGTAAGAGGTGGAGTTGTGGGAGGCTCCCCCTACTTTCATAGGGACCTAATTAAATAACCACAAGTCCGCTTAAGGCGTTTTCCATTATACCTCTTTCCTAGACACTAGTTTTCAAATTGATAATGGGCCTAAGTAGACCCAAATCTCAACGTGAACCCTAGGGTCAATGTCTACTGAATTTTTTATTGGGCTTGGGTTAATGCAAAGATGCAGGTGTTGACACCCGTTTTATGACCAATAACTTGGGTCATCTCCGTGTTCATTCTATATGATGCTCCGAGTTGTTCACCTTTATTGGGCCTTCTTGGTCAATTTGAGGTCTATTTCATGAGTCATGTCTCTTTGGTTGGGTCTGGTTCCTTATCCCTTTCCGCTAGATGAAGCTTAGCAAACTCTCATTTCATTTGCACTCTATTATCTCAACGGTCCATTATAGGGGCGTTACAGTCCTCTAACGCATCTTCCTTGGTCCGTTACATCCTTGCAGAGTCCTTAAGCTTAAGGCTTCCTTTCAAGCTTATCTTTTTGCCTATCCGTTGAGTGTGACGGTTTATCATGCGGTCGTTACATACATTGTGACGCATCTACCCTTGACCGTTACATTCATCTAGAGTCCTATGTTCGCAAACTTCTCCCGTTGATCTTATCTTATAGTGGATAGGGTTGTGTGACGGTCCAAGACTGGAGCGTTACATTAGTGTGGCAGTCTATCGTGCGGCCGTTACATCCAACAGAGAGTCCTGACAAGCCTGGCCTTTGCGCTGCTATTCCGTGATCGAACTAAGAGTTTGGTTTGAGCGTCTCTCTCTCTATACTCATCCTAAGAAGCTTCTGTTTGATTCTGTGGACTCTAGGGAGTATTATCTTCAAGATTTATCCAAGTTTTCGTCAAAATTCTAGTCATTATCCTCCTAATTCGAACCTAGACTTTGAGGGTCTATAAATAGAACCCTTGACTTCATGGCTTGAGGAGGAAACATCTGGAGTTTGCGTCGAAGTTCTGCCGCATCCTGGAGCCAGAACCAACCAAGGAGAACTGCTTCCCACGTCCATCTACTTCCAAAGTTCAGGGAGTATCATTTCCAAGGGTTTAGTTCAGTCAAGTCGTGTTCTTAGTGTCTTTTCCCCCTTTCAAACATCATAGCATTGTCCCTCTCCATCTCCCACCTTCTTGCACTTGCTGCATTCATTCAAAACATCCTCCCATCTTTTAAAACGCCCCAGAGGGGTTACAAAACCAACCTTCTCGGTATTTCCCTTTCCTTTTGCATGTTCTTAAGTTTCTTGGATTTATTGATACTACTTTGTCTAAGGGCTAATCTGGGTTATTTTTTTTGTGTTCTACACTCTTTTGCAGGTTTACAGAGTCCATAGCACGAGGCCCAAGCTCTCTGGCCGGCTGGAAAGCTTGGAGATCAAAAGATTCCCAACTTCTTATTCTGCAGAAGCTCTGACGGTCTGGCATGGGCGCGTTAGAGTCTTGTAGCGGTCTATCGTGAGACCGTCACACTTGCTGTGGCGCATCTGTCTTAGACCATTACATCTGACGGAGCTGCAGTTTCCTGGTTGTTTTCTCTCTCTCGTGGGCGGGTGCATCATCCTCCTATTCTAAGGTATTTATCAGGTCTTTGACTTGTTTCTACCTTAGTGGCGATCACATCTTTCTTTAGTTTGGGCATTGTAGACACACCAAAACTGACGCTATGTCGAGTAAATCTCATGTCACCATGTGACGCCCCAAAGTGAACTTCAATATTACTGTAATATGAAGTTTTTTCTATTTTTATGTGTTTTCTGTGATTTTCTTAGCATTTTTTTGGAATTAACGACTTGACGTGGGGAGTCTTTTAAATAACGGCTTAGCCTTGGACGTCTCTTAATGAAAGGACGGCCTTCGTCAGAGGCGTCAGTTTTTGGAATTTTACGTATCCTAAACAAATTGGAAAAGCAAGAATTGACATCCCCCATAGGGTCGTTTATCAACTAACGCCCGTTGGTACAGGCGCCATTTCATGATTTTTATTAAGGAAAAGATTTTGTTGCTAAAATTAAATCCACGAATTGAGGCCTTTGTCCAGGTCGTTATTTTAATTAACGTCGTAAGGCAGGTCGTCAATTTCAATTGACGCCCTTCCACGAGTCATCTTTTCCCCTTCTGTGTCCTGTTTGAACGACCCTTTCTTGGAGAGTTCCCTGCTCTGTTTTGATCACCTTGTTGGATTAGGGAAGTAGAGGCCTTGCCGTAGATGAGTGTTGCAAGTTTTAATCCTACTAAATCTATGGTTTGTACCCTATAAATAAAGCCTCTGTTCTGCTCGCACGAGAAGAGAGGGGGAGATCTTTTTTTTAAAACAGAGAGATACACACAGAGACACACGGATTGCTGCTGTTCGTTGCTTTTTCCTCCTCCCTGTTGCAGCAGCCGAAGGCCCCTCTATTTGGTTCTTTCCCTTTACTGTTGTCAGGAACAGCAGGGAGTTATTGCATTTAGCTTGTTGCTCATCCCATCATTGTTCACCATCCTCCTTTACCACATAGTGGTTTGATTCTTCATACGTCTAAGGTTTTAGTCTTTGCATCATATCTCCTCTCCCTAATTCTCTTAGGGGTTTTAAAAGGACTAAAAGGTGTGTTCTTCATGTTCATATTTCATTATCTTATTCTTATTGTGGATTGATACTACACTTGGCTAATCCTCTTCTATTTTGGTTGTTTGTGTTTTGTTTAAGGGTAATAAAGAAAGAGAAACCCCCTTCATCGGCCGGCCGATAGAAGGAGGAGGAGGAAAACCACAATCCATCCTGCATCACTTTTCTTACCAGGTATTCGCAATCATTCTCCTTTCCTTTTGAGGTAATCCCTCTGGCGATCACACTCCATTAGCAATCTCTTGCTCCTTTTCTTTTACTTAACAATTTCTTCTTAATTTTTTGATGTCGGTGTGACACGGTTCACAGGCATTAGCTTTCTCTTTCATCATATCTCCTCTTTACTTTGCTTGTTCCACCTATACAGTGTGTTTTCCTTTATTCTTTATTCCACGCTCCGGCGTGTGTTTTTTCTTTATTTGCTTAGCTTAGTCTTGATTGAGATAGCATGCCCATGCTAGAACTTGTGCTGGTTGCCTAGGTTCATGATTCGCATGTTCATAGGTTGATTGATTTCATTACTTGGCTCATACTTTCATAGTTGGCATCATAGCCCATCTTGCAAAAGAAGGGACACATTAAAACCAACAGTAGGGAGTTGTGGTTTGTGGGCCAAGGAATGCTGATCAAATCCCCATCTTATGTTATTTAGGAGGTAATGCCCTTATGATATTTTGAAATGAAATACACACCACAAATTCAAACAAGGGGTTCTATGCAAGCATAGAAATGCATGAGCATGCTTTTAGAAGAAGTAGAGATCTCACCTTGCCCCCCACAATCTTCAACAAAGAGAAACTTGCCAAAAATAGAAACAACTAAAAATGCAAAGCTAAATGATGCATGTCCTAAAATAAGGTGTAGTTACTAAGCTTGAAGTGAAGATTTTTATTGGTTCAATGTTTTCTTTTCTTTTTTTTAATTAATTGTCCTATCTAGCCACAAGATATGGAAAGTAAAAAAATAAAGCTCAAATGAAAGAGAGAAAGTTTGGATACTTACTTGAAGAGCGATCTCTCGTTTTTTTTGAAATGAATGACAAAATCAAAAGACTAAAAAAAGAGAGAACTTACCTCTGATTTTTTTAAAATTTTATTTTTATTTTTTTGTTTTCTTTCTTTGTTTTCAGACTTCCTTTCTTTTGGAGTAGGGCCTTAGCTTACAGATTTCTACTTTCTGCGATAGTTCTTTTCTTTGGATTTTCTACTTTCTATCCTCTGCACCTACGTTTCTACTTTCTGTGATAGATTTCTGTGACAAATTATTTTTCTAGATTTTCAGATCTGATTTTCCCCTTTTTTTCTGTAAAAAAGTAAGAAAAGAGAGCTTTATTAGTATACTATAAACATAAGGAAAACAAAGTTCTTAAATCAGAAATTATCATTCTTCCCCGGCAATGGCGCCAAAATTGATAACGCAAAAACGTATGTCGTTACTACACGCGCGCTAACAATCTTAAAACCGAACTCGCACAAAATGATCAAAAGAGAACGTAGTACTATGGCAAGCACAGGTCGAATCCACAAGGAAGATGAGATTTTTAAAGTTAAAAACCTTGGAATCTTTTGAAAAATATTTGTGATTTTTGTAGCTCGAAGAGAATGATTAAACAAAGAACGGTTCCAACAATTAATTAAAAATGCCTATGAGTATGCACCTATGCTATAGAAAATAATTGCCTAATGTTGAAAAGAAGAGATAGAAGAAGGAGGTAGAGAGGGAAGAAGAGGAAGATCTAGATCAAAAGAACAACTCCTTTCATTAACTTAAAAGAAAGAGTACATGAAATGCGAAACAAAATTACACTAACGACGCGATAATATTACAATGAAGTGAAATAACACGAAAGTAATAAAAATAAGAAAAGTCTGGAGTTCGGAGTTTGGAGATGGTAGCAGCAATGGTGATGATGGTGTCATCCTCTCTTGACCTTGGATCACGAACCACCTTGCGAAAGATGTCGTCTACGCAGGGAGGAAGTCACCTTCATCGTTGAAGTCGCTCTTGGAGGAGAATGTATGGGGTGAGGAGAGAGATCTAAGGAGAGGAAGGGAGAGGTCAAGGTGAAGCTAAGGGAGATGGCGATGGTTTAGAAGGGAAGGGGATGGTGATGAAGGAGAGATTAACTAAGGCTACCTAGGTGAGATGGAAGAAGAAGAAGAAGGCTTTAAAACTTGAACAGTGAAAATTAGAGACAGAGTATTAAAAAGTCAAACATAAATTGAAAACCAGAAGGAATTAGAATATGATGAAGAAGAAGAAATTGTATAGGATAGAGAGATGAACAACGTTTGTAAAAGGAGCAAGACGAGAAAAGGGACAGAGGAAGGAGAAAAATGGGGAAGAACAGAGAAAAATGTTGTCTACGAATGCACAGGATAGAATAGTGAAAAATAAGAAATAACTTGAAAATCAGAAGGAATTAGAAGATAATGAAGAAGAAGAAAGTGTAGAGGATAGGGAGATGAACAACGTTTATAAATGGAGCAAGACAAGAAAAGGGATGGAGGAAGGAGAAAAATGGGGAAGAACAGAGAAGAATGTTGTCTGCAAATGCATAGGATAGAACAGTGAAAAATAAGAAATAACTTGAAAACCAGAAGGAATTAGAAGATGATGAAGAAGAAGAAATCGTAGAGAATCGAGAGATGAACAACTTTTGTAAAATGAGAAAGATGAGAAAATGGACGAAGGAAGGAGAAAAATGGGGAAGAACAGAGAAAAATGTTGTCTGCGAATGCACATGATAGAATAGTGAAAAATAAGAAATAACTTGAAGATCAGAAGGAAAACGCTAAAGATAAATAAGAAGAAGTTGTAGAGAATTCAAAAACAAAGAACTTTCGTGAAGAAATCAAGAGGAGATGAGGAGTAAAAGGGGGAGAGAATTGGCGGCCTAGGGTTAGGAGAGAGAGAGTGAAAACTGCAAAAAGAAAAACCTTTTTTCTCCTCCTTGACATGGGATATTTATTGGGAAAATATGTCAAATGCATGGTGGAGATCAAGTTTGATAGTGATGGATGGCTAGGGTAGATGGAGAATGGGAGGGAGAAATGGTGGGGCCCCCCTTCCTTATTGGTCAAGATCCTCCCCACTTTCCTCCTTGATTCCCTCCTTGATTTCCTCCTTAATGTTCCCTATTTCAAATTTTGAATTTTATTTTCCCTCCAATAAAAATAGGTGATGGCTGCATTTGGCTTGGTCCACCATGAAGGGAGAGGGAAGAGGGCACCCTAGGGTTTCTTCTCTTTGTTTTCAGACTGTTTTGCCCCCGGCTTTGCCTGCAATTGCCTTCAGTGTCCTACACATACATAATTGCGATTTAATCCATAAAAACTATCACAATGTGTACATAAATCATAAATGCTCATGATTATGCCATGGGGAATTAATGCTTATGACCCTCAACTTTACTTTATTAAATGATATCACTGAATTAATCAATTTGCGTGAAATGCCCAATTTATATGTAGAGTTGAGGTTAATTATGAAATATGCATAATTACCTAATTATGTGCACATAAAATGGTGTATATGCAATAAATTATTATAGAAAATAGACACTTATCAGACCCAAGGATTGGTTATACTCTGTTCCTAGATGGTCCTTTCATTCTATGGAACCTAACATCTTGATTCATAAGACATTAAGGAATTATGGGAATTAATGAATGTACAGTTATGCTACCGGATTTTTCTCGTAGCATGACCTTGTTTTTAAATCATCCTTGAACTCATATGTTCCTGTTTGGTACGTTCTTGCCTTGATGTTGTTATCATGAAACTACTGTTGAACTTGCTATATTATTGGCCAGACTTTATTGTTATATCTCATGGAAGTAGCTCGATTTATAACTTGATGATGCAAGAGCAGGCACGGACAGTGTCCAAGGGCTCGACACTAGCCCCCTCGACAGATAGCCGAAAATATATTATAAACCATGGGGTATGATGAACACTGGCATCACATTGCATCGGGAGTACTTTTTTTATAAACGTGTGAAAACCACGAGGCACCTCATGAAATTATACATTCTTGTTACATGACTTTCTAGTGCATGACCTTTATAATTATGAAAAGTACATTCTCGTTACATGAAAGGCCACTTTATATTCTTGATTGATCATGCTCCCATTCTACATGAGCATTCCTATCTCTATGATTTACATCTTTCTACGTACGTTGTTATCTTGGTTTTATTCACGTGTTTCATCGTATTGCATCACTGCCTTTCCTAGAGCTAAATTGCTAATTACTTAAATATTACCTTCATGTTAATACGAAGATACATACTGGGTAAGTGTGCTCATACCTACTTCTTTCCAATCTTTTCAAGAAATTCTATCGGCTCGGATTCAGACTATTCAAGTGGCAGATCTGAGAGCGAAGGATACATGAGTGGAACCGTAGATATGAGTCCATACAATTAGTCATGAGTCATTATATAATTTTATTTTATTGAGTCTAGTGATGTAAAGAGTCAAGAATCAACATTACGTACTTTTGATTATTATTCAATAAAAGCAAAGGTTTTGTCCAATCATTGTGCATTCATTCTTATGTATTGATGTCACGCCCTGAACCGATAGCAGCGGAACGTGTCGTTTGCTCAGAATGTGGCAGTTAAATAGCCTTGTCAATCATAGCATAGTCATTCCACAAAAAACACAATTTAGACAAAATAACAAATTCCATTTCAAATATAAGTTATTTACATATTCGGGCCCATAATAAACGAAAAGACTCAATAAAGAAAAACTACAATGAGACATAAGACGCAAGATAACCAGACTAGACGGTTCATCTAGATGTCAGAGTTCTCTTCACTCTTGCCCTTGCCCATCCTGTTTGGTCTCGTCGTCACTAAGGTCATTACCTGAAAAATATTGGAAAACGCAGGGTGAGCGAACGCTCAGTAGGACTTAATATCTCATGCTTCCAAGCTAGCTTTAAGTCAATTACAGTTTAACATGCTCATGCAGGTCATGCAAGATATAGAAAGCGAGAACTATAATAACACGAGATAAATTCAAGAACTATAATAAACAAATGAGTAAGCAAGATGCTAGATAAACTCATGAAGAGTAAGGACGATGATAATCAAGAGAGTATAGCAAGATCTAATCAAGTACTTTCTCAAGTTAGTCAAGAGCATTCATGAAGAAATATAACATTCATCTCTCTATGACGAACACTATCACGAGAGCTTCAAGATATCCATTATTGTGAAGGATCTTTGTGACAAGATAACGAGTACTATCAATGGGATAATTCAAGAACATCTATGATGATCGATATAGAAGTAGGATAATTACTTCTACAAGCACCACATAGCATTTGCCAAGACACTAAGGGAATATCACGACGATATGATAACCCCTCCAATAAGGCAAATCAAGATCTTTTCATGATGAACAATAAGTTGTAGAAAGGTGTACTATGATGGCAATTACTCCCGATCATCACTATCACGAGAGCGTTTGCACATCTAGCACTATATAGGATTGGCCAATGCACTAAGGGGAAAATCATGACGATATGACCACCCCTCATGGAAATAGCACTAGTTAGTATTTGGTCGCACACTTAGGAGTTCTCACGACTGTATGATTGCCCCTAAATGCCAATAACCGAGTTGGTGAATGCCAGCACCCGATCATCGTATACCGGTAACGTTTGGACTTTGCCTCGCCCAATAGGGTCAGATCAGGACCCGTAGCATTTAAAATGTCATTTTAGTGGGACCCATAGCCCCTGACATTTAGTCTAGACTAATTTCATATTAATGGCCAAGAATTTCAAGGATCAAGTATGTAAGAACTTTAAGATAGATTTCATGAAACATAGAGTTCAAGGACAGAACTTGTAGTAAGGATGATATATCAATAAACCATATAAAAACCATGGTATTTCAGAAATTTAGGTGATTAGGTACAACCAGCTCAGTCGGCCTTGAGGGAATCCAAGGCTACGAGGAGACTTACGGAGGTCCCAATGACTAACTTGCCAGTCCGAAGGAACGGAATGTCCAACGGAGGGCTCGTATATCACCGAGAGTTGAGGTGTATAACGTGAACCAATCATGAAACGGGGACTCCATCTACGGACGTGAGATGAGAGTGCCAAAAGATCTGAGGTATAGGTCAAAGCCGGAAGAAAACGGTGAGAACATGATTACGTTAATTATAGAATTCATGTTCATCCAATTCTATAATTAACTATAATTAAATAAACTTATATTATTTGACGCCCGTGGGTGACGTCATTTATTAATTAGCGTCCCCTTGGAGGGACGTTAATTTTATGATTTTTAAATTAATTTATTTAACAAGAATTCACGTCAATATCTATTTAATTGAATAATTTCAAAAATGTACATTCAAAGAGACATTAATTTACATAAAATAATTTAAAAAAATAGAATATATGATAATTAGGAGAAAAATTCAAGGATTCTAAAAATATATTTTTTATAATTTTCTGTTACAGATTTTAATAAATATGGATTTTCAAAGATATACATACATGATATATATATATATATATATATATATATATATTATTTAATCTGACGCCACTGTACAGTGGCGTCCAAATTGAATTTGATGACCTATAGTTGGTCGTTATTTCAAAAAAAATTGATTTTCAACCCTCTCGTTTCTCGACGTAACTATGTCAGAATCGAGCTTATAATATACCGAAATGACGGGCTCGAAAAACTCTACCTAACCAGACGTTCAAAATAATTTTTCGTTGAGAGACGGGGGATCTTGAGATAGGGGGCATGAAAAATGGTACAACCACTTTCACTACCTCGGTCTCCACCCCAATAGTACGCCCATAAATTTTCATGGCCAAAGGATACTCTGACGGCCACGAACAAATCGTTAAGGTAAAATCCCATAACTATCAAGCTACAGTAATTTTTATAATTCACTGAGTATATAGTTAAAACATATTAAATTGTTTAACTAATTAATGTTTATAGTCAATGCAACATTTATATGCACGAAAATTTAGGAATAAATCATGGGGATTCTAATCATATGCACTTCACAATTTTTAGATAAAAGGTTAGATAGATATAAAAAATTTTAATGTGCTGTAATTAATATTAACCCACAGGAATTAACGACAGTTGTACTGTCGTTGTTTAATTAGAGCTCCTTCACGTGGGCGTTTCTTATTGAATTGACGACCAGGATGTGGTCGCTAATTCCTTTTTCATGCAAAAACGTAAAAACTCAAGCTATAGACAAAGAATCACGTAGTAAGAAATCTCATGATAATACCTACATGTTCTATACATCTAGCATGCTAGTTGTTTTATAATTATGCTTGGGAGATTGCCTACCTCTTGCTCGCTTTTACACGAAAGAAGAAGCATCAAGATGAAGAAGGGAACCGCGAGACGAAGATGACACCGCAGTGGCCGATCACGTTTGAGAAGAGGAAGAAGACCTTGGTCTTCTATGCAGTAGGATGAAGGGGAAGAAGAGGATCATGACAGCACGGTAGGAGGACGACAATCGGCAAGCAGCTGTAGCAACAAGGGTTGCAACGTCAGATGGGGTGTTTTTATAGAGAGGGGATCCTAAATGGGGTGATAGAACCAGTGATAGTAAGGTTTTAAATTCATTCCGGGCAACACGCCATTAGATTGATTCTCTTGCTAATATGACCGCCGCCTACCCAGCTGGTTTACAAAACCCTAATGTCACACCCATGCATGATCGAGCATGCAAATGTGTTTGGGTTTGCGGTTGGCCTTGTAAGAACTCACGTGGGTCATATATGGTTTGGGTTACGCACGCGCATGGTCTCAGGCTGGGTGTGTTAGCCTAATTAATTTGAGATATATATATATATATATATATATATATACATATATGTATCCTTTTAAAGCCCAATCAAAATTCTCAAAACTCATTGAGCATAATTTCTTAGCTTTAACATGATTGGATTGGTTCTCCTTTACTAAAGCCCACCGATTCATGTTTCTTTTTAAAGATCATTAACTATATGTATATATATCCAGATTGGATTTACCGGTTAAGCCCATTAACTGAGTTTTACAAATTTACATGGTTTAAACCTCAAACTTTTTTTGAAGTCACAATAGGTTCAACTACTTAGCAGAACTTTATATATATATATAAACCCCAATTCCTATAACTTTAGTTGTTCATTTTAGTAATTTCCGTCATTTGCTCTGGGTATAAGAGTCGAGTTCGATCCTACGAAAATCTTTATACAAATACATATGTGTTTTAATATATTTTGGTATGAGATCTCTAAATATGTGAATGGTAATTTCAATTTAATAGATAAAATGATATATCCAATTTCTATTTTCTCAATTATTTATTTTAGGCCCATTAACTATTTTAGATTAATTATCATTTTTATTTTATCAAAATTTTAATTCCCATGCTTTTCTATATCTAATATTTATAGTTATTTCTATTTGTTTTATATTTAAATTTTTGGGGTGCTACAATTGATGTATTAACGCTCTGATTATATTGCTCGCTTGAGGCTTATCTTGCCGGTTGTTCATGTCCCCGATATTACTTCCGCCCTGCAAGCCAATCACTTATGAAGTGATGGCATCATTTCTTATATATTCTCATTCGTATTTATTATAATTTCTTCATTATGTCTTATTTATTTATATGCATTACCGCTTGATGTAATGAAGTCCTTGAACATAGGTTATGAAGGTTGAATCATAATGAGATTATGATAGTGAGATCAACCTTCTAGATGCATGTGTTCTAAATGTTCCTGGTCATAGGATCTTTGAGATAGGACATCAAAGAATCCGGATAGACTAGTGCACATGATATCCTCTCATATGATGAGGGTGACTGATCTCACAGTCACTGGTATGGAGACACCAAGATATATGTGCAGGTGCCCATTATAAGAATAGGGTTCACTGAATTGATCCAATTAGGAATCTCTGGATGGTAATTATATCTAACTGTCAACCAAGATATTCTTCAGTTGCAGTTACACAGTTGGTCTTTTGACATGAGTCACCAAAGATACCTTGCATGAGGACTTCTGTATTTTGATTCCTGACAAAGGGACTTTATCCATAAGTCTTGGATGCTCAGGTATTCGGGTACAGTGGAATACATGTGAAGGAAATTGAGTGACAACAGTGGATCATTCACTCTCAGATATAGCATGAGAGAGAATGCCTTGTGAATTGTACTCGGTTAAATCCTTGGCCAAGGTAGATAGTTTAATGGAAAAGGAGTTTTCCATTGGGACTCAGAGTACATTCATCAGGTCATAGATAAGAAGGGTTTGACAGTATGACCATACTCTTAATTATGACCAGGGGCATTAGATATGAATGGAGGACTAAAGCTATGTGGTAACTGTTGACGGAAAGGTCCCAAAGTGATTTTATAGACCCCCTTTTGTCTTCTGGGGTCACGGAGTGTTGCTTGGTGCTTACCGTGGCCTAAAAGCCCATCAGTGAAATAATCATGAGATGATTATTCATCATAAGATGATTAATTAATTATTTAAGTCATGAGATGATTAAATAATTAATTCCATGTTAATTAATAATATGGAAAGACTAAGAAGGAGTTCTTAAGCTTATATGGCCTAAAACCAGACTGACACTGGGCCTAGAGGGTCACACACATTAGGGTTATGGATGGTAGAAGTATATTCACAATATTAGACTTATTAGGGTTTTTATGAAAAACCGAGAAGTCTATAAATAATTACGTTGGGAAAAACCCTGGGGCAAGCATCCAGGGTTTCTCGAGCCGCTCCTTCTCTCTCCTCCTAGGGAGGGGCGCCCCCCTCTCTCTCCTCTCTCTTCTTCCTCTCATCTCTAGTGTAGAGATCATGGAGATGCCGCGGAGGAGATCGTTTGTGGGGAAGTTATGACAAGGAGATTCCATCGTTCGTGCCCGTGTGGATACCGCTAGAGGCCGTTCACTTGTGCGGCTAATTACCGCCACGAGGGATTGTTTCCACTTCACTGTGATGTGAGCATCGTAGAGGTAAAATCAAATCCCTTAGTTGTGGATTATCATCGAAAATAACACAGGAGCGATCAAACCGGCCGGGTTAAACTTTTAATTTCTAGTTTCCGCTGCTTTCTTATGATCCCGGCCTAGATCCTTACAGTGGTATCAGAGCCAAGTTGATCGCTCGTGATTCTCGTGTTCTAGGAATTTTTCTGTGATTTTCGCATCTATTTTTCATGATTTTTCATGGCTATGGAGCTCCCCATCAGATGCGGCCAATGCCCGTGAAGATGGAGATTGGATCCCCGGGGAAGGGCTCTAGGATGACTGCTCGCGGTGCCTAGGGATATGGGATGACTGTTGACCATGAGATGTCGTTCACGTGGTGGCCGGAGCACCGTTGAAACCCCCTACGTGAACCCCTTTGGCCGTGATAGTAGATCGGTCCCAACGTCGAGGCAGGCCATGGCGGCCTTAGGCTGGGCATTGGAACCTCCACGACGGTCGTGGGTGGCCCTGATGGCCTGCTGGAGGGCTGGCAAACCATGGGGAGAGTCCCCTATTCGCGCGATGGTTCCCGGTCGGTCGTCGGCGGTCCGACGATGGCGCCGATGTCGTCTGGAGGTCGGCCGTGGCCGATGGGAGCCTCCCTTGGAGGCGGCGGCGGCGCCCTATGTGGTTAGGGTTTGTACGTGGCGATGGGGGCGTGGGGAAGTCGATGGAGCCATGCGCCAGGGTCCACCACCGAAGGCGGTGTGCCAAGGGTTGGTCCAGCCCGTGCGACGCATTGGACCTTGGCGCAATGTGCCACCCGAGCCCCATTCAATGATTTAAATATGATTTAAATTCAATTTGCCTCCGTTCTCAGCTTGGGTTGCCTCATTAAGTAGTAGGAAATTTATGAAATTTTCTATTGTAATAATTTCTTATATTTTCATGTGATGATTAGTATAAGAAATTTAATTTTTATAATAGAATTGTTCTATTTTGAATTTAAATAAGATTTAAATCCAGTTGCCTCCTTTAAGAGCCCGGAATGCCGTGACTTAAAATTAGAAATTTCAGAAATTTTAATTTTAATAAGTTTCATAATTTTCATGTGATGATAAATTTAGGAAATTTATTTTTATAATAGAATTATTCTATTATTGTAATTTTAAATAGAATTGTTCTATTTAAGTAATTATAAAATCCCAAAAAATTATGTAAAAATTACAGAATTGAAATTCCACCTTGGATGCTAGATTTAATTTGATTAAATCTATTTTTTAAAAATAATCAAATTTTGATTTTGATTGAAACCCATGTTTTAAGGCCAAAATTATTTTATTTTAAGAAAATAAATTTTTGTTTGAGCATGCCATGGGTGCGATGATTGGGTGAATATAGACAACGCTTAGACGTGGTTGATGCATTCATGTGATGAATGGTGAATGGTTTATTTATGTTGATGGATGTATTTTATGGGGCCTGCGTGCCTCCCTCCTCTCTCTAAATTTCGTGTTGTAAATTCTACCTCCCACTCGGTTATGTACTCGCCATAAGGCATCTTCTTTTATATTAAATGTAAAATTTGGCCAGTTGGCACTTGTTTGTACATGTAAATATAATTGAAGATTTTGTGGAGGCGTATACGTGAGGACGAGGATGATCCATCAACATGAGGTGCCATTTGATCGAGCTGCAAGTTGTATGCCGCCAGGATCCATCTAACCCCCGATATGCATGTGATGTGTATGGTTTGTCATGTGATGATATTTAGGGGTTGGTGACTGACTATCTGGCTCTAGTCAGGTCACGATAAGCTGTCCATACTCACCCATAGCATGTGTTTCTTATTTGCGTGTTTTAGAATAGATTTTGAATCTATTTCTATTATATATATATATATATATATATATATATATATATATATATATATATATATATATATATATTATATACCACTAATTGATGAGACCAAATAAAATCAATAAAATCCCCCTTCGATCAATATTAGGTTGCAAACGTGAGGCATTAAGAATGACCTACGTGGCCTTCCATTATTATAGTTTGGGTGAGCTGGTCTTAAGCCTGGGAAGGTTTGTTGTGCTACCACAAGGCCGACCCAGTAAGGGGTCAGTGACCTAAACTATGACATGCTTGTGCCATGTGTGGGGTGGAGGACTGGTGTAGCTTTGTTGTGCTACCACAAGGGCTGCATCACAAATCCATGCTCACCGCGTAATATTGGGTGTAACCTAACCAAACTTTGTAGTTTGTTGTGCTACCACAAGATCACAAGTGTTCTGGAGGCCGAATAAGACTAGAAATTTCAAGACATTGCAATTGGCAAGAGTTGCCTACTCATTAAGTATGGGGTGATTTGTTGTCCTACCACAAGACAACTACTGTAATGTTAATGGGATTCTAGTCCCCACTAGGAAACTAGTAGAGTTTCCCATCTTTACATAATGGGGTTATGTAAAGTCATTGAAAATTAGTGGGAGTTCTAAATTAAAATAATGTCGAATTACGTATTTTTGTGGCATATTAAATGCCAATGAGGATGCACTGAATCAAAATTCTGTGACTAGCTCATGGAGTTGAGAATAGTTCTCATGACTCGAAAGGAAAATAGTCTATGTTCTTGATGAGTTCTTGCCTGAACCTCCTTATGTTTGTTAGTAAGACTAAAAGAAGAGGAGGACTTAGCAGGTCTTTGAGAAAGATAATGCTAAGTGGTAGTTACCGCTGGCTAAGGCTATCAAGAGAGATGAGACTATGAGAGACTAGAGTTGGAGATTTCATTACCATGGGGATGGCTGATGGAAGAAGAACTGTAAGTTGAATCTTGTAGGGAAGGCAAAGTAGAAGTTTGGTGAAGCTTCAGATACTGGAAAGAAGAAGGCACTTAATTAAGGTCAAGGATGTTCTACGGATTGAAAGTGGATCAAAAGTTACTACCATTTCAATAGAGACTACTGACCTCAAGATGCCCTCTGGGGCTATTTAGAATTGTTATATTTTTTATTATATTTCTCACTTTATCAGGAATGTTAATTCCAATTCTACTTTAAACCCTCTTGATTTTAATGTTAGTTTTGGAAACAATAGTTGTGTAATGTTCTTGAATGGCAAAGAGTTTGCCAGTGGGAGTTTATGTAATGATCTGTTCATTCTAAACACGGGTGCTCCTGAGTTTTGTGTGGTTATGCATCCAAATATGACGAGGATTGATATAAATCAAGCCTATCTTTGGCACTGTGGGCTGGGTCATCTTAGTGAAGAAAGGTTCACATGTTGTATAAAATGGATGTTTTAATCTAGTTGATTATGAGTCGTTTACAACGTGTGAATTATGCCTCATGGGTAAGATGACCAATTCTCCATTTAGGAGAAATGGAGATAGAACTATGGAGTTATTTGAACTCATTCATTCTGATGAATGTGGATTTATTTCCACCTAGGCCAGAGGAGGATTTTCTCACTTCACTACTTTCCCTAACAATTTCTCTATGCTTTGATATGAGTACTTGATGAAGTACCAATATTAAGCTTTTGAGAAATTTAAGAGTTTAAGAGCGAAGTGGAGAAATAGATTGGAAAGGGTATTAAAACTCTTCGATCAGATCGAGGAGGAAAATATTCAAGTACATGGATCACACAATACTTTAGGGATAATTGTGTATTATCCTGGTGGACGCTTCCTTCCTCTCATCTCAATTGTGAGGGTGTAGTAGAAAGGAGGCATCGTACCTTGTAGGACATGGTATGGTCCATAATAAGATTTGCCGAATTACCCTTGTCTCTCTGGGGAGTCATCCCCTAAAGACCATTGCTTATATGTTGAATAAGATTCCATTTAAATCAATGTCTTCCATACCATATGAGATATGGAAAGGGAGAATGGTTGACCTTAAGCGTGTTAAGGTTTTGGGTTGTCTCACTAAACGTGTGTTATTAAGAACACTCCACGTAGCCCACCATCATAATTATAGACCTATGACTGATCCTTATTTCAAACGAGTTTGTTGTGCTACCACAAGGCTCACTTGACTTGAGGGTTAGTCTAAGTCTATGGCATAGTGATGTTTTTAAGAAAGGTAGATAAATGTTGTAGCTTTGTTGTGCTGTCACAAGGGCTATAACACTAATCTATACTTTCTGCCTATTGTTGGACCAACTTGACTAAGTCACTTTGATTTGTTGTGCTACCACAAGGTTATGGTGATTTAGGAGATAAATTGGTTCAGATATTGTAAATGTTGCAAATATCAAGAGTTGGTGGGAACAGTGGGAGCAAAGTAGATCTAGGAGTTCTAGAATTACAAAGCATAATGTTAACTTAGGATGTAGAAACCCGATAATTTAAAATGAGAAATAATTTTTTTATTAATGCATTTTACAATTAAATTTTTCATGAAATAATTAGATTACATTTTTCTAAACTAGAATAGTGAATTTACTTGAATTTACTTAAGGTAAATTAAAAAATAAATGCTTTAACCCTTAGATAAATCATTGCAAGCCCAATGAAAGTCCATATGATGGATTAGGATTACATTTGGCCTATTGGATAATCTATAATGGGCTGGATTAATAGATTAAAGGATTTATTAAATGATATTTAACCTTAAATTTGTAACATGTGTTTAATATGGTATTTAAGGGATTAAAATAACCCCATTTCTAGAAGATTGACTCAAGAATCAACCTTTACCTAACAGCCCACCTTGGACCAGTCGTTTTTACATTGGTTTCACACCAAATGGAGGCTAGATTAAGAAGAAAAATAGGAATTTTCTACCAATTCGGAGTTGGAAAGTTTGGCATTGTTAGGCAAGGAATCTTGACAAATTTGGCTAAGTTTTGGCTATAAATAGAACCCCATTCGACCCTCAAATCATCCCTGGAAGCCAAGGCTATGCTGCTGCGGAGATTGAAGGAGATTTGAAGGAGGATTGGGAGAAATCAAAGGGTTTCATATTATTTGGGCATTTTTTTCTTACCTCTCATTATATCTGCTCAAAGGTAGGTGTCTCTCAGGCTAAACTCTAATTAAAGTATGCCATCTTGTTCGTTTTTCTGTCCTCTTTCCATTGATAGCTCATTTATTAAATTCCGCTATGCAATGAGCAAGTTATGGTCATTTTATTGGAGGGGTATTCCTATTTTTTCATCAGGTCCAGAACGTGCTATACCTCAGTAGCGCGTTCTGAACGCGTTCATACAGAGTATTTTTCCGCCCTCAGGGGTCAAACAGGCCAAGGCCAGCGCGTTCAAAGAAAAAGAAAAAAACCGCACGGCACGGCACGGCACGGCACAAATAAATATACTAAGATTTTTCGTATCCATTCAATTCAACTCACAACTTGAGCCCACATCCTATGCCCCTTGGGTCTTGACCTAAGAGTGAGCTCTCCAACATATAAAACCATGGAAGTTTTTCTAACTTCCAATATGGGACTAAACTTTAGCCACCATACAGTGTGATTATAGTACTTGGAATCCATCTTAATTGTAAAGCATTAGCATGTTAAAAAAATTACTTTCAGCATCTTAAATATTACATTCAGCATGTTAAATTTATTTTTACAGAATAAAAGTATTTTTAGTGTGTTAAATACTATTTACAACATGATAAGTCTATTTTACTAGAAAATTTAAGGATAAAACTCATTTGAAGCATGTAAAAGTATGCTTATAAGTAAATTGATGTTTCAAAAAGTATTATCAGCACGATAACATTTATTTCTGTCATATTATTAGAAATTGAGTTATGAAAATTACTTTTAGCATAATTAAACCTATTTTCTTATCGAATAAGTAGGAACTTAATGCATGAAAAATATTTCCAGCATGTTAAAAATACTGCCAGCATGATAAAATTAATTCCAACATGTTAGAATTATTTTTAGCTTGTTAGGACTATTTTTCAGCATATTATTCAAAACTATTTTTCAGCATGTAAAAATCTATTTTTATCATGTTATTAGTAAAGTAATGTATAAAAAATTAGTTTCAGCATGATAAAAAAATTATTTTTAGTATGATAAATTTACCTCCTGCATATTGAGATAGGAAATTATTTTTCAACATGATAAGTTTATTTAAAACTAATTTTTGCATATTTTCCTATCAAGAAACTAGTAAATAAATGTATAAAATTTATTTTCAGTATGCTAAAAATTAATTTCAGTAAGATTAAATTATTTACAGTATGTCAGGATTATCTTAACATGTTAGAATTAATTTCAGCATGCTAAAGCTATTTAAAAACTATTTTCAGCATGATAAACCTATTTTCTCAACAAAAAATTAGTAAATAAATATAGAAAGCTTATTTTTCATTACGAAAAATTTATTTTTGTTATCAGAAAATTTAATAAAATAGCATGGTAAACTTATGTTTATCACCTCATCAGTAAGTTAGTGTACGAGGATTATTTAGCATGTTAAGTATTTATATTAATATGTTAAATAAAAATTCTCAATATAAAAAAAAGTTAATTACAGCAGGAAAAATATATCTTATCATCTTAGCAGTAAAGTGACACATGAAAATTATTTCCAGCAAGTAAAACTTATTTTTGGTACATAAGCTCTATTTTCTTATCAAATAACTAGTACATTGATGAATAAATAGTAAATACCAAAAATCAGGATTTTAAAATTTGAAAATTATACTTCCTACCTAAAACACTTAGTATGAAAAATACACATAAGATTATACTATGAAATTTAAAATAATTCTACTTATTTGAATTTTCTTCCTAGTTACCGTTCTTTCTTGAATTTCACGGCTTAGTGTCGTTAAACATGATGCCTAAAATGAGTTTTCCACTCTTCTTTGCAATTATCACAATTTTTGTCAGATCTGTACTTGATTACAAATGAGCTTGTTCTATAAATTATTTGGCCATATTATGGAATTATATAAAAAAATGTCAGGGGCTATGGGTGTGATGACCCAAAGTTCAGGATATCGATATACCGATAACATCGATGCACCGATACCAAGAACTGGGGAAGCCACCCAAGAGGCTGATGAGGCCCCTAAAGGATTAGTGAAGTTTGTCGAGGGGATGCATAACGAATTGCAATTTGGAACGCGCATATTACAATTAAGCAATAAGATTAAGACAAGTGCGGAAGCAATTCAAAAATAACCAGAGTGATAATTATATAACTAGTCCAGAAGCACAAGAGTGCTAGTCCAAAGTACAACTACGCGGGGCATACCCCGGCGAAAGTACAACAGAGCCTCACAAAGGTGACCCGACGACTGCTGGCAACTAAGCACGGTCTCCGAGCAACCTCACAAAACACCGAGAGACGGCGGGCGCGGCTCACCTGAAAAGAGAAGGGTGAGTCGCAGCCAGACTCAGTAGGGGTCACGTGGATCCCTACCTCGCACTAAACAAGCATACACGCGAAAATAAAGGCAATTAGAGCATGCATTTAAATAAAATAACAGGCATTGGCATGATTAACTAATCATAAGAAAGCTGTAAACTCTAACTAAGCAGGTATAACAGCTAACGCATGCCAATAATCAGTAAATGCAAGCAACTAAAACTAAATCTACCAAATAGGATAAGCCTTAACCAATCCAAGCAGTAGGGAGTAGGACAACCACTGGAGCAGAAACCAGATGCGTCCACTGACGACTTACACTGCGTCTCAAGCACTCGCAGTCGGCAAAACGACAAGCTGAGCGCGTAAACAGTACCAAACCAAGTGACCAGTCGGAGTGGCACCCGTCGGTGTCAGTCCACAGTCTCCGACCACGTGTCCACACATTGACTCTAGCCTGAGCCAGGCCCTCTAGCTAGTTTTCTCCCTTGGTAGGACGCTACCATTGGCTGGGAGCCCACGGAACTAGCTTACAAACCGTGTATGGGAAACACCCCTCCGCTATCCCCAAGCGGGTCGGCACTCAACAGACCTTAGGGCAACAACAGTGGCTCCATTGCAAGGAAAGAAAAGCTACTCTATTGGGATATAGAAACAAGCCATTATATAATACAATAGCTAAACATGGCATATTAAATAGCTCGGGAAGCATTAAAGCATAAGCCGACATTCTTTAAAACCAACAGGCATGTGACGGTCCACCGCCCACGCGCCACAGGTAAGTAACGGTCGTGGGTAGGCGCGCTGCATGGGAAGTGACACGCCTAGACTTGGCCGTTACCACCGCTGCCGAGCCCAATAAATCCAAACAAACGGGCATGTAACGCGCCAGCCTACGCGCGTTACATGGCTCTGACGGCCGGCCGACTGGCCGTTAGATCCACCCGAGGCTAATTTACAACTAACAGATAAAACTGCATGAAACAGGATGTAACGCGCTAGCCTAGGTGCGTTACAGCCATCTGGCGGTCGGCCGATAGACCGCCAGAAGAACTAGTCAACGATAGTCAATGATAGTCAACGATAGTCAACGAGTAAATAACGGTCGAAACCTGGCCATTACACTCAATGTAACGCCCCTTCATTAGGCCGTTACATTTAAGTAACGCGTCCATCTAGGACCACCAGACGTGTGACGGTTCCTGGAAGGACCGTCAAACCTGGGCCACGGACGGGTTCGGTTTGAAAACCGGTTCCCTCCCGGACGATAGAAATCGTCGGGTAACGGCGTGGAAACCCGTTTCCTGTCAAACCATGCAACTCAAACAACAATATAACACCTAAAAACATCACATGCAATGCCTATTAAGCATTAAACTCAAGAAATCAAGCGTGAACACCATGAATGGAAAACTACCATTTAACATGCTATAAGCGCCTAATCAAGGAAACGAGCTACAGGAAATGATCCTAGCAAGCTCAGGATTCCATCCCCCTACTTCTTACAAGCCGAAACGGTCGAAAAGGCCGCATGCAAGAAGGAAGGGTCACGGGGCCTTCACGCTCCACCTCGCTCCCACGATCACCGAACCATGCCGAAATGGGTACCCACGCATTCCTCTTGACGCGAGGAATCCAACGGCGCCAACCACGCCTCAATCCGACCTCGTTCCGCCCGAAATCCCTAGGAGGGGGAAATGGCGATCGCACGAACGAGAGAGAGAGGGGGGTGAGAAATGAGATCGACGGGGGAGAGAGAGAGGGTGAGAGTTATAAAATAAAATAAAATTAATAAAATTAACATATATTTAATAATCTTATTAATTCTAATAACTCTCAATTAACTCCGAATAAATCTGGAAAAATACCAGAAACATTCCTAAAAATCCAGAAAAATAGCCGGAAATACCAGAATAAATACTAGACCAAATCCACTAAGGATCCACTAAGGCACGGGCCTTGCAGTCCCTCCCTCCTAAAAGAAATTTTGCCCTCGAAATTTTCAACAACGGAAAAGGAGGAAACTGAGAAAAGACTTATACCTCACTGGAATAAGAAAGGAAAAAGCTGACGCATCTCATCTTCACGTTCCCAAGTGGACTCATTATCAGAGTGACGCTGCCAAGCAACTCTTACCAGAGGGATAACCTTATTTCTCAACCGCTGCTCACGACGGTCTTCAATTCTGATAGGAAACTCTGGCGTAGATAAATCAGTAGTCACCTCGGGCCAAACTGAATCATCGAGAACATGAGAAGCATCTGGCACATATTTCCTCAACTGAGACACGTGGAAGACATCATGAATAGCTTGCATAGCCGCTGGTAGTTGCAAACGATAAGCTACTGGACCCACAGCTTCAAAAATAGGAAACGGGCCAACATATCGCGGACTAAGCTTTCCACGCTTCCCGAACCTGGAAACACCCTTCATCGGAGATACCTTAACAAATACCATATCTCCTGGCTCAAACTGTAGTGGACGTCTGCGCCGATCTGTATAGCTTTTCTATCGACTCTGGGCTGTCAACAATCTCTGCCTGATCAGACGAACCACATGAGAACACTGCTGTACCAAGTCCGGTCCTGTCAACAATCTGTCCCCAACATCAAACCAGTTCAAGGGAGTACGACAAGGACGACCATACAGCGCTTCATAAGGAGACATGCCAATACTGGAGTGAAAACTGTTATTATAAGCAAATTCAACAAGTGGCAAATGTTGACTCCATGAACCCTGCCAGTCAAGGCAACACGATCTCAGCATGTCTTCCAGAGTCTGAATAGTCCTCTCTGACTATCCATCCGACTGTGGGTGATACGCTGAACTGAACGCTAACTCGGTGCCCAAAGCTTTCTGGAAACTATGCCAAAAGCCGGAGGTAAAACGTGGATCGCAATCTGACACAAGTGAAACAGGAATTCCATGCAGTGGCACGATCTTCTGCACATAAATCTCGGCCAACCTCTGCACACTCCAAGCAACTTTAATCGGCAACAATTTGGTAGTTTTAGTCAATCTGTCGACAAGCAACCAGATACCATCAAAACCTTGAGAAGTCCGAGGCAAACCCACCACAAAGTCTGTAGTAACGTGGTCCCATTTCCACATTGGAATCTCTAAAGGCTGAAGTAATCCACCTGGCTTTTGATGTTCGGCTTTAACCTGCTGACAAGTCAAGCACTTAGAAACAAATATAGCAACGTCTTTCTTCATACCTGACCACCAGAACTGCTTTTTCAAATTCTGATACATCTTGGTGACACCTGGGTGAATAGCAAAGCGGGAACCATGGGCTTCACTCAGAATCTCATGCCTCAATTCATCAACAGCGGGAACATACCATCTACCCTGGAAGCTGACGACCAGCTCGTCATCAAATTCCACATCATATCTTGATATAACAAGGGCCAAATCAGAATCAGCTTGCTGAGCTTCTTTAATCTGCTGAAACAAAGCTGAACCCAAAACCAAGCTAGCACAAACTGCCATCCTCGGATCGACAGGAATCTCCACGCTGAATGCCTCACTCAGAAGCTGTTCCCACAATTTCCATTCATGAAGCAACAATTGATTGACTTGCACCTTCCTGCTTAGAGCATCAGTCACAACATTCATTTTACCCGACTGATAGGAGAGTGTAAAGTCATAATCTTTCATGTATTCCATCCATCGCCTCTGTCTGAGATTTAAATCTTTCTGGGAGAATATATACTGTAAACTCTGATGATCCGTAAGAATCTAAAATTTCTCACCATACAGATAATGTCTCCAGATCTTCAAGGTAAAAATAACTACAGTTAGCTCCAGATCATGCGTGGGATAATTTTCTTCATGCTGTTTCAATTGCCGAGATGCATATGCAATAACCTTACCATGTTGCATCAGCACTGCACCCAAACCCACTCGAGAAGCATCTGTGCAAACAAGAAATCCACCCGAGTCGGAAGGCAAAGTCAACACTGGAGAAGAAGTCAAGAGCCTTTTCAATTCAGCAAAGCTAGCCTCACACTGATCTGACCAGACAAAAGGTACATCTTTATGAGTCAGTCTAGTCATCGGTGCTGCAATCTTCGCAAAATCCTGGATGAACCTGCGACAATACCCAGCCAAACCTAAAAAGCTTCTAATCTCAGTGATCGTTCTCGGTCTCTGCCAATCTAAAACAGCTTCAATCTTTGCAGGGTCCGTCACCAGAAATCACGTGGCCAAGAAAATGAATTTCCCGAAGCCAAAATTCACATTTACTGAACTTCGCATAGAGCTCGTGATCTCTCAGAGTCTGCAGAATGATCCTCAAATGCTGCACATGATCTTCATCAGAGGCAGAATAGATCAGAATATCATCAACAAAGATCACCACGAACTGATCAAGAAATGGATGAAAAATACACTGCATTAGGTCCATAAAAGTTGCTGGGGCATTAGTCAATCCAAACGGCATTACCAGAAATTCAAAGTGACCATATCGAGTGCTGAAAGCCGTCTTCTCCACATCAGATTCTCGGATCCGCAATTGAAAGTAGCCAGACCGGAGGTCAATTCGTGAAAAGACAGTAGCAGACTGTAACTGGTCAAACAAATCATCAATCCTGGGAAGCTGATATTTATTCTTGATAGTCACCTGATTCAGCTGCCTGTAATCAATACAAAGCCTCAGGCTTCCATCTTTCTTTTTCACAAACAACACTGGGGCACTCCACGGAGAAAAACTGGGGCGAATATAGCCTTTTTCCAGCAATTCAAGTAGCTGTGCTCGCAGTACTTTAAGTTCAGCTGGAGCCATACGGTACGGTGCCTTTGCTAACGGGCCTGTACCAGGAATTAGTTCAATCACCATTTCAATCTCTCGCTCTGGAGGCAAGCCTGGCAACTCGTCAGGAAACACATCAGGGAACTCACAGACAACAGGAATATCATTGACATCCTGTCGTGGTTTCTCGACAGTAACCACAGAAGCTAAGAATCCCTGGCAACCTGCACTAAGCAACCTATAGGCTCGAATAGCAGAAATAATCATATGAGAAGAACGGGATCGAATACCTTGGAAATAAAAGGCTAATTTCCCTTGGGGATGAAAATAGACTTTCTTCGATCTGCAGTCAACCACAGCTCCATACTGCTCCAACCAATCCATTCCCAGAATAACATCGTAATCTACCAGCTGCAACGCATACAATCTTGCCGGCAACTGGTGATTATCAATCATCACAGGAGACTCTCCCAAACACAAAGGTGTAACCATGAAATCTCCAGAAGGCAATTCAACAAACATCTCACAATACATCTCTGATGTCGGCTCCTCAATACATGCCAAGAAAGCCTCAGAAATAAAAGAGAGAGAAGCACCAGAATCAAATAAGACGCGAGCTGAAAGACCATAAAGCATAATCGTACCTTCCACCAGATGGGACGCAACAGCTTCAGCTCTAGTCATATGAGAAACTTTGCCTTTCTGCTTCTTCGATCTAGCTGAGGATTGATGAGAAGACGCCGACGCTTGAGAATAAAACTGTTGTTGAGTTTGAGGGACAGGAGGAGGCCTGAATTGCGACTGCTGAGGCTGAGAGAACTGAGGAGCTTGCAATTGCTTCGGCCTCAGCGGGCAATCCCGAACCACATGACCCGACTTGTCACATCGAAAATAAATAACATGCAGAGAACACGGCTGGCCCTTATGATGACCACCGCATCTCCGACACGTCCATGGCTGACTGACAGCTGAACTCTGACGAGTCTGAGAAGAAGGCGCTGTCGGTTGCTGGACTACATCCGTACCGAACGACGGCTGCTGGAAAAACCTCTTTTTCTTCTTGAACTTCTTAAACTTAGTCTTGGAAGGAGAAGAAGCACTGCTAACCTCTGGTTGGACCGAGGCAACACCTGGCACTGGCGGTCGGTAAGCCTGCTGCGACTGCACTGCCGGTTGAACTGACCCTGCCTGAGGATACCCACCTGGTCTCGCCATCTCCAGCTCAAGTGCCACAGCTGTCTGGCACGCACCATCTAGATCGGCAACACGACTTGCAATCAGGGGCATCTTCAACTCTGGCCTCAAACATCGCAAGAATTGCTGAGTCTTCAACGCTTCATTTGCCAGCACATGGGGCGCATACTGACCCAATTCCAAGAACTTATTCTGATACTGAAGCACAGTCATACTACCTTGAGTCAGCTCCATAAATTGATACATTTTTGCCATCTGCAAGCAGGCAGGAGTATAGGCACGCTCGAAAGCAGCAACGAACTCTGCCCAAGTGATCTGCCGAAGAGGTCTAGAATGAAAAGCAATCTGCCACTCGGCTTTCCACCACGTGATGGCTATACCTTGGAGTTGAAAAGCGGCAAGCATAACCTTCTCATCTTCAGCGCTCTTCATAGACAGGAACACGCGTTCAATAGCATCCAACCATTGCCTCGCAACCTCTAGATCGGGCTGTCCATCGAAAGCAGGCGGGTTGAACATAAGAAATTCTTTCAAAGTGCTGCCTCGACTGCCAGGCACTTCAACCGGAGGAGCAACCATCGGCGCTAGAGGAGGAACGACTGGAACGGTAGGAACAGCGGGAACTGCAGGAGGAGGTGCAGAACCACTATCTTCCCTGGGCACATCTCGGGGAGCTCGAGGAACTCAAGGAGGTCTTCCTCGACGAGGCGGCATCTTGCACTGCCGAAAAATAGAAAGCAACAGAAATCACATCAATCACGCAGAAAACAACCCTAGGCCAGCAATAGACAACACAAAGGACTAGCTCTGGACAAGTTGCAAATTCCAATTCCTTATACAATTCCTCAACTCTGCTCTGATACCAACTGTGACGACCCAGAGTTCAGGATATCGATATACCGATAACATCGATGCACCGATACCAAGAACTGGGGAAGCCACCCAAGAGGCTGATGAGGCCCCTGAAGGGTTAGTGAAGTTTGTCGAGGGGATGCATAACGAATTACAATTTGGAACGCGCATATTACAATTAAGCAATAAGATTAAGACAAGTGCGGAAGCAATTCAAAAATAACCAGAGTGATAATTATATAACTAGTCCAGAAGCACAAGAGTGCTAGTCCAAAGTACAACTATGCGGGGCATACCCTGGTGAAAGTACAACAGAGCCTCACAAAGGCGACCCGACGACTGTTGGCAACTAAGCACGGTCTCCGAGAAACCTCACAAAACACCGGGAGACGGCGGGCGCGGCTCACCTGAAAAGAGAAGGGTGAGTCACAGCCAGACTCAGTAGGGGTCACGCGGATCCCTACCTCGCACTAAACAAGCATACACGCGAAAATAAAGGCAATTAGAGCATGCATTTAAATAAAATAACAGGCATTGACATGATTAACTAATCATAAGAAAGCTGTAAACTCTAACTAAGCAGGTATAAAAGCTAACACATGCCAATAATCAGTAAATGCAAGCGACTAAAACTAAATCTACCAAATAGGATAAGCCTTAACCAATCCAAGCAGTAGGGAGTAGGACAACCACTGGAGCAGAAACCAGATGCGTCCACTGACGACTTACACTGCGTCTCAAGCACTCGCAGTCGGCAAAACGACAAGCTGAGCGCGTAAACAGTACCAAACCAAGTGACCAGTCGGAGTGGCACCCGTCGGTGTCAGTCCACAGTCTCCGACCACGTGTGCACACACTGACTCTAGCCTGAGCCAGGCCCTCTAGCTAGTTTTCTCCCTTGGTAGGACGCTACCATTGGCTGGGAGCCCACGGAACTAGCTTACAAACCGTGTATGGGAAACACCCCTCCGCTATCCCCAAGCGGGTCGGCACTCAACAGACCTTAGGGCAACAACAGTGGCTCCATTGCAAGGAAAGAAAAGCTACTCTATTGGGATATAGAAACAAGCCATTATATAATACAATAGCTAAACATGGCATATTAAATAGCTCGGGAAGCATTAAAGCATAAGTCGGCATTCTTTAAAACCAACAGGCATGTGACGGTCCACCACCCACGCGTCACAGGTAAGTAACGGTCGTGGGTAGGCGCGCTGCATGGGAAGTGACGCGCCTAGACCTGGCCGTTACCACCGCTGCCGAGCCCAATAAATCTAAACAAACGGGCATGTAACGCGCCAGCCTACGCGCGTTACATGGCTCTGACGGCCGGCCGACTGGCCGTTAGATCCACCCGAGGCTAATTTACAACTAACAGATAAAACTGCATGAAACAGGATGTAACGCGCTAGCCTAGGCGCGTTATAGCCATCTGGCGGTCGGTCGATAGACCGCCAGAAGAACCGCCTCAACTAGTCAACGATAGTCAACGAGTAAATAACGGTCGAAACCTGGCCGTTACACTCAATGTAACGCCCCTTCATTAGGCCGTTACATTTAAGTAACGCGTCCATCTAGGACCGCCAGACGTGTGACGGTTCCTGGAAGGACCGTCACACCACCTGGGCCACGGACGGGTTCGGTTTGAAAACCGGTTCCCTCCCGGACGATAGAAATCGTCGGGTAACGGCGTGGAAACCTGTTTCCTGTCAAACCATGCAACTCAAACAACAATATAACACCTAAAAACATCACATGCAATGCCTATTAAGCATTAAACTCAAGAAATCAAGCGTGAACACCATGAATGGAAAACTACCATTTAACATGCTATAAGCGCCTAATCAAGGAAACGAGCTACAGGAAATGATCCTAGCAAGCTCAGGATTCCATCCCCCTACTTCTTGCAAGCCGAAACGGTCGAAAAGGCGGCATGCAAGGAGGAAGGGTCACGGGGCCTTCACGCTCCACCTCGCTCCCACGATCACCGAACCACGCCGAAATGGGTACCCACGCGTTCCTCTCGACGCGAGGAATCCAACGGTGCCAACCACGCCTCAATCCGACCTCGTTCCGCCCGAAATCCCTAGGAGGGGGAAATGGCGATCGCACGAAGGAGAGAGAGAGGGGGGTGAGAAATGAGATCGACGGGGGAGAGAGAGAGGGTGAGAGTTATAAAAAAAATAAAATTAATAAAATTAACATATATTTAATAATCTTATTAATTCTAATAACTCTCAATTAACTTCGAATAAATCAGAAAAATACAAGAAAATTCCTAAAAATCCAGAAAAATAGCCGGAAATACCAGAATAAATACTAGACCAAATCCACTAAGGATCCACTAAGGCACGGGCCTTACAATGGGTCCCAATGAAATGACATGTAAATGCTAGTGTATAAAGGGGTTATGATCTGATCCCACGGACGAGGTAAAGTCCAAGTATAAATCGGTATTATAATGATCAGGTGTTGACATTCACCAATACAGGGTCTATTACAAGTAGGGGATTTCATACAGTCGTGAGAACCCCTAAGTGTATAGCCAAATAGTGATGTTCCATGAGGGGCTGTCATATCGTCGTGATTCCCCTTAGTGCATTGACCAATCCTATTGAGTGTTGGTAGAAGTGATTGTTCTACTTCTATATTGTTTAAAGTTCAAGTGATTGCTCTACTTCGATATTACTTAAAGTTTATCGTGAATGTTCTTGAATTATCTTAATGATAGTACCCATCGTCTCATCATGAAAGTTCTTGATATATCTCTGGAAATGACCATCGTTTTGTCTACTATCATGATCTTGAAATTATTGATATCTTGTTATCTTGAAATTACTTGAAAATTCCTTATACAAAATTTCCTACTTGAAATTCATGATCAATTACTTCATGACACGAATTGTTAAATTGTTAAATACTTAAAGATTGTCTGGCTTTAGAGATATAAAATCCTACTGAACTTTTTGCTCACCCTACGTTTTAGGTAATTGTTGCAGGAAATGAAAATGAACAAGGGAATAGACAAGAGTGAATAAGTGTTTTTCTTTTCCCTAGGATTTATGTAGATCGTTAGTGATTTTACAAGGATTATGTATTTAGAAAATTTGGAAGATTGTATCATGCCTTTATGGCTTATAATTAGTGATGTAAACCTTTATTTTGATGGAATAAAATTAACAATTTCATCTTAGCTCTCTATCTTTAGAATTAAATTTGTACATGCTCTGATCGACACGAGTGCCTCGTAACTGCTCGCGTCTCGATTTTCTGCGTCGGGGCGTGACATAGGAACCTATTCAAGTTGACACACAAGCTGTTATAGGTCTGGCCGAGTACCTATATAACTAAGGAGACATGTTGGACATATCTCTAGTTTGAATAATTAGGTACTATACAATAAGAATAGTAATTCCCTGACCTATGAGGAGACAATAAGTGTTATTGACTCCGAGAAAATGACAAGAGGCCATAAAATTGAATATGGATTCCAAATGCTCCAGCAAAGTTATGAACTTGGTAAATCCACCCGAAGGTATTGTACCTATCGGATGCAAGTGGATTTTTGAGAAGATAAATTGAAGAAGATGGAGAGGTAGATACCTACACGGCAGGCTTAGTGATAGAAGTAATATCGTCACAGTCAAAATGTTGATTATGACGACATATTCTGTCCAGTTGCCATGTTTGAATCCATTGAGATTTTACTTGCCTTTGATGCATACCATGGTTATAATATTTGGCAGAAGGATGTGAAATGGTGTTCCTCATAAGTGATGTAAATGAGGAAGTGTACATGTTACAGCCGGAGAGATTCCACCTCCATTGAATACCCAAATATGGTATGCTAGGATCAAAGGTCCATTCATGGACTAAAGAAAAGCTTCCCGCAGCTAAAACATAAGGTTTGATAAGGTGATCAAATCTTATGGCTTCATTAGGAATGAAGGAGAGTCTTATATGTACAAGAGAATAAGTAGGAGTATAGTTACAATTTTGATTCTATATGTAGATAACAAACTACTCATTAGGAATGATGTAGTTAAGTTATCTTAGGTTATGTTGCATTGTCTAAGTACTTCTCCATGAAACACTTGGGAGAAGCATCCTTTACACTGGTAACTTGGGTCTATATAGATAGATCAAGGAAGGATGCTTAACTTAACACTGTTATCGTACATAGGTGGTATTGTCAAAGGGTTTGACAAGGAACGATACCCAGATAAGTCTCATGCTGATGAGACGTGAATTTTACCTCTCTTAACTTCTGTGTAGAGGTAACACATGAGTAATATTCATTATGCTTTTGACATATGGGTTTATCATGTGTAATGTGCTATGTACGAGGTTTGATATATCGAATGCTCTAAGTGTTTCGAGCATATATCAGACAGATCCAGGTGAGCAACATTGGAGTGCTATAAAATGTATTCTTATATTCTTGAGAAGAATATGTTCCTGGTGAGTGGAGAAGGTGATTCGACGGTTAGTTGGAAGAGTTCCAAATAGACAATAAATAACGATTCGACAATAAGTAGATGAAATAGTTCATCATCATGTAGGGAGTTATCCCTAGTGTCACTGATCAGGTACCCTTGTTATCCGATAACGAGAGGGTTATAGCTCTTGCTTTGGAACCGTGGTCTCATCAGAAGTCATTAAACTTTCTGCAATTGTTCCACCTGATTAGAGATATTATAAATTAAATGGAGATGCTACCTAGAAAGAGTTTTTTTTTCGCTAATAACATTACAGATCCACTAACTAAGCTGTTGACTCAAGATGTAGTTGAGTATCACCTAAGGCTGATGGAGATCAAGCGGGAGGTGATTGGCTTTAGTGCAAGTGGGAGAGTGAAAGAAGTGTATGCCCTGCAAGCCAATCACTTATGAAGTGATGGCATCATTTCTTATATATTCTCATTCGTATTTATGGAAATTTCTTCATTATGTCTTATTTATTTATACGCATTACCGCTTGATGTAATGAAGCCCTTGAACATAGGTTATGAAGGTTGAATCATAATGAGATTATGATAGTGAGATCAACCTTCTAGATGCATGTGTTCTAAATATTCTTGGTCATAGGATCTTTGAGATAGGACATCAAAGAATCCAGATAGACCAGTGCACATGATATCCTCTCATATGATGAGGGTGACTGATCTCACAGTCACTGATGTGGAGACACTAAGATATATGTGCATGTGCCCATTATAAGAATAGGGTTCACTGAATTGATCCGATCAGGAATCTCTAGATGGTAATTATATCTAACTGTCAACCAAGAGATTCTTCAGTTGCAGTTACACAGTTGGTCTTTTGACATGAGTCACCAAAGATACATTGCATGAGGACTTCTGTATTTTGATTCCTTACAAAGGGACTTTATCCATAAGTCCTGGATGCTCAGGTATTCGGATACAGTGGAATACATGCAAAGAAAATTGAGTGACAACAGTGGATCATTCACTCTCAGATATAGCATGAGAGAGAATACCTTATGAATTGTACTCGGTTAAATCCTTGGCCAAGGTAGATAGTACAATGGAAAAGGAGTTTTCCATTGAGACTCAGAGTACATTCATCAGGTCATAGATAAGAAGGGTTTGACAGTATGACTATACCCTTAATTATGACCAGGGGCATTGGGTATGAATGGAGGAGTAAAGCTGTGTGGTAACTGTTGACGGAAAGGTCCCAGAGTGGTTTTATAGACCCGCTTTTGTCTTCTAGGGTCACGGAGTGTTTCTTGGTGCTTACCGTGGCCTGAAAGCCCATCAGTGGAATAATCATGAGATGATTAATTAATTATTTAAGTCATGAGATGATTAAATAATTAATTCCATGTTAATTAATAATATGAAAGACTAAGAAGGAGTTCTTAAGCTTATTGGACCTAAAACCAGACTGACACTGGGCCTAGAGGGTCACACACATTAGGGTTATGGACGGTGGAAGTATATTTGCAATATTAGACTTATTAGGGTTTTTGTGAAAGACCAAGAAGTCTATAAATAATTGCGTTGGGAAAAACCCTGGGGCAAGCATCCAGGGTTTCCCAGGCCGCTCCTTCTCTCTCCTCCTAGGGAGGGGCACCCCCCTCTCTCTCCTCTCTCTTCTTCCTCTCATCTCTAGTGTAGAGATCATGGAGATGTCGCGGAAGAGATCATTCGTGGGGGCGTTATGACGAGGAGATTCCACCGTTCGTGCCCGTGTGGATACCGCTAGAGGCCGTTCACTTGCGTGGCTAATTACCGTCACGAGGGATTGTTTCCACTTCGCTGCGATCTGAGCATCGCAGAGGTAAAATCAAATCCCATAGTTGCGGATTATCATCGGGAATCACACAGGAGCGACCAAACCGGCCGGGTTAAAATTTTAATTTCTAGTTTCTGCTGCGTTCTTCTGATCCCAGCCTAGATCCTTATAGTGACAACTGTTCTTGGCGCGAATTCTTCCAGACTGAGTTTGAGTGGGTTTTTCAGCCAACACCGTGGATGTCAGGACTATTGTCTCACTGCCGAGACATAGTCCTTGTTTTCAGTAGTTTTCTGCAATATACACCTTAATTCTTGGGGCAGGAAGGACCCTCCCTCAGGAATCCCTCTCGCCAGATTGGAATCTCTTTCTCTAAGGCCTCCGTAGGACCCCGACATCGAAGGATTCTCTCTTCGATCATTGGGCAGGTTGTACCCTAAAACCCTAAACTTATTTTAGTCGCGTCACTCTGAAGAAACGTGACCCCTTGCCTTCATGGAGCCCCAAAAGTGTGTTCTATGAGAGTCAAGAATTGGTGGCACTATGTCCAGACGATATTTAATTAGCGGCCGCCACAGATGTCACCGAAAATAAGAATTTACGTCAACTATGGTGACCCGAATTCGTCGTGCCTTTACTGTTCCCAGAATTTATGACTTAAGGTAAGACGCGAATTACTGGAATTCACGGCGCTCTAATTGGATGCCAATTTTCCCAAATTCTCGCATTATTCTTGAGTTTGGTCACTGGATATTCCATGTTCATGACTCTATCCTTGGAATCTATTCATCTCATAATTTTGTAACTTTCCTACTAAAGCGTAGTTCTTGGAATTCTATTGGCCATTAAACTTAAACTGGATGTCTAGATATATACAAGGGATCTTTGATCTATAACCTCAATGTCTGGCGTTATTGGGGCCCGATCTGATCCTGAGAGAGCACCCGAAAGTATTTGTACCCATGGGAGCTATTATTGACCATGATATGGCATTGCACTAGAGTGCTTGACTTGCTAGATTGATCTGGGACATTCCACTCTTGACTTGAATTGCTAGACTAATGACTCGATATACTTGACCCGGAAGGGTGATAACTTGAAATTCAATGGCCACTCTACATGTCATGTTCGCATTCACTATTGTGTACTTACTATGAACCCTACATGTCACTATATGTTCTTTATATTTACTATCTTCATGCCATTCACTATCAACCATATATAGTTCGATTCATTATTCTATCATGAGCTTGTTCATGCATAGTTAGACTTGCATCCATTTAATGTATTAATCACTTAAAGCAAGCTTGACTTATAGAGATGTAATTCCTACTTAGCTTTCCCGCATCCAGTGTTTTTACCATATTTTTCAGATAATTCAGATGTGAAAGTCCAATCTGACAGGGAGGGGCAAGAATGAAGAGCGTAGAGATAGATCCTTGAAGTTTTGTTCAACCATAGAGTCTTGTCTAGTCTCGTCTTGATTATGGTTATGTAATTATACCTTTTTTTGAGTCTAATAAAGTTGTAGTCTTGGAGTATGTTTTGGATATTGTAATTTCTAAGTTTTGATTGAATAATAATATTATGGTTTGTTGTTAGTTTTGGTGTACTCTGAACTTGTGTGTACGAATGTCTCAAACTCTGTTTGACATGATTGTTATAACCGTCAAGTTTCGGATTTCCTTCCACACTCGGGGCGTGACAATTTCTTGGGATACTCTCCCACACAAAAGGGGTATAAGTGTTTTGACCCAAAAAGTGGAAAAAATATGTTTTTAAAGATGTCATATTTTGTGACTGAGAGTCCTTTAGTCCCTCCACTTCTCGTCCGGAGGAGTCTTCTCCTTCTACCACACATCTACCTCTTGTGTTTCATATAGCTTCCTTACCTTACATGAATGGATTACCTTCACCAGTTGGTAGTCATAATATTGCAGGTGTAGAGAAAGATCTAACCACTCACTCTTGTCAGTCAAAGGTCGTGGCAGGTCGTCCTGTGGATGTTGACTCCTCCCATATCTCCAAGTTACATCCCTATTGAAACTTTAGATCTTCCTATTTCAATTCACAAAGGCATTTGTTAGTGTACCAAGCACTCTATTTCTCAATTCATCACTTATTCTCATCTTTCCCCTACTTATTTTTCCTTTGTTATTACGCTATCCATTGTTTCTTTTGTCTCATTCTTTCATAGAAGTTATGAAAGATGCTAAATGATAGCATGCAATGGATGAGTAGATGCAGGCTCTGCATAAAAACCAAACTTGGGAATTGGTTAATCCTCTAATTGGGAAAAGACTAGTGGGCTCCAAGTAGGTGTTTGTCATAAAATGTGAACTTGATAGATCTGTCGACCGGTACAAGGCAAGCCTGGTAATAAAAGGATTCACTCAAACACATGGAGTAGATTATGATGAGACACTTACCCCATTTGCAAAGTTGAAGCCAGTCTTGGTTATTATTATTCTTGCTATCAAATATTCTCGGTAGTTGTATCAGTTGGATGTAAAGAAGTCATTCCTGAAGGGTGACTTGTAGAAGTGTATATGCAACCCCCACCAGGCTATAACACATATGGGAAAGTTTGCAGACTCAAGAAGGCACTATATGGCTTGAAATAGTCTCCAGGGCTTGGTTTGAGTGACTTCATCTTGGTATGATTCATTTTGGGTATGTCTAGAGCAATGCTGATCGTGCACTATTTGTAAAATGGGCAGGTCGCCAAGTTGCCCTTCTTATTGTGTACGTTGATGACATGGTCATCATCAAAAATCATGTTGAAGAGATAAAAGTCCTTACAACATAATTTGGCCAAAGAATTTGAAATCAAAGATTTGGGCATCCTCCCATTTTTCTTGGTCTGAAAGTTGCCTACTCTCGTAATGATATTTATGTTTGTCAGCGCAAATAAGCTTTAGACTTACTTTCAGACACAAGAAAATTAGGATGTCGCCCCACTGTCACACCTATTAAAGTAAATCAACAACTGACTAGAACAGATGGTGAGTTTATTTATGATGATGATAAAAGTTAATATTAGATATTAGTTGGTCGAATTCTGTACTTGACACTCACCCGACCAGATATCACTTATGCTATTAGTGTTGTTACGCGTGCTCCCAGAGCACCGCATCTTCAAGCTATAGATAGAATTTTGATGTGATGACCCAAGATCTGGATACCGGGAAGAGCCCGATACCATTCGAATCTTGGCCCACCGCCCACGAGCCGAGAGGGCTCGGAAGGGCTAAAAGGAGTGTGGAGGCACAAAGAAATAGGAAATAAAGTAGGACAATTCAACAATTAACAGAAGTAAATAAATAACTACTACAACAGAGTCCAGTCTAACAGAAAGTACAGTCTAAAGCAGTAAAACGTACCACATACCAAGTGAACACTCGGCCCGGCGAGCTGGCGACTAAGAACCTCCGTAACACTGCACCCTCGAACCTCGAGGAAGAACCTCCGCACCTGAAAATCAGGGATGAGTCTCCAAACAGAGACTCAGCAGCGGTTCCGCGGAACTCCAACCGGAATCAATGGCGGTAGCGGAAAGGAAAGCTACAACTACAGCAGGAACAACGAACCGGTGGCCGGTCAAAACTTGGCACTACAGCTACTCCTACTGTACCAGAAAAACACACCCCGATCTCACGGTCGAGGCTACCGAACCACACTAGTACCACTTACCGAAGTAAAAACCCACGGCAACCCCGCCGTAGAGGCCTGTCTCCCAGAACACGGCCAACCTGGACACGCTGTCCAAGGTGTAACCCCGACCACCCAGTCGTGGACACTGCACCAACAAGATGTAACCTCGGTAAAGCTACTAGCACCCTGGCCGCTAACTCAGAAACAACAGCCGGTCCAGAAAACCACGTCTCGTAGACGAGAAACGGAACCCGGAAATAGGAGAGTCACGTCTCACGTGACAGGAGTACCTGCCCACCAGAAGCAAGGCCGGATGCATCCACTGACGACTTAGACCGCGCCTCGGGTGTCCCCCTCGACCCCTGGTGGAACGGGGATACCGTACAAGTAACCACAGAACAAGTGACTAGCTGGGGTCGCGCTCGTCAGAGCGAGTCCAACCGCCCCCAACCACGTGTGCACACACATACCATGCGTCCCAGGTCTGGCCCTCTAACTGGTTTTCCCTTCAGCCGGACTCTGGCTGCAAGACGTGGGGCCCAACGGAAACTAGTCTAAAAACCATCTCTCGGGGTAGCCTCGCCACCACTCCCTGGTGGGACCACTCGCGTGTCGTAAGGCTATGACTAGTGGGGAGTCACTGATGTGACCACTCTCCAAGGAGAAACTCCGAGAAACACACACGCACCCTGCGTGAAAGTCGAGAAGGACCAAGTGGTGACAAGCCACTAGACTCTGGACGGTCCTCTAGACTCACTAAATCCAATGGTCCTTGAGTCACAGGACTCGGGGTCAAAACCGTCATACGCAACAGCACAAGGCCGCCAATCTAGCCTAATCCCTAGGTCTAAAACCACTATAGCACGAATATCGAGGTAGCTCACGAGCCGCCGAGACCATCCCCTCAAAAGGGAACTCAGAAACCCTCCAGCCCCAGGCTGGGTAATTGGACTAACAGTCCAAGACCACACACATGGCCCACGCAGAAAGCACATAAATACGATTTCCAAGGCAACTCACAAGCCACCACGCTGATTCCCCATCCAGGGAAAAAGTGAGAAACCTCCAGCCCTAGGCCGGATGACTGGACTCGCAGTCCAAGGCCAAACACTTGGCCCACTCGGGAACCATCTTCCACAAAAACCCACGACATGCGGGGGAACCCCACCACACTCACAACGATACACGGTGACTCGATCAAGTGTGACTTGAAGCCCGGAACATACACCTATGGGCACGTTAATCGAGATAACACGGCACCTCCCGACACCCCAGAAATACAGACACAGAACCTACGAGGTGTCCGGGACACTCACGAGGTCGACCGCAACTCACGGAAATCACGGTCGAAGGTAAATGGGACTGCAAACCACTCGGTGCCGCCACAGGCTCTGGCGGTCCAACCCTGGGCCGCTACAGGCTCTGGCGGTCCAACATTGGTCCGTCACAGGACTATAGCTGTCCAACACAGAAGCGCTAGACGAAGAAGCCACGCTGGCTCTGGCGCACCCATCCCAGGCTGCCACAGCGCTCTAGCGGTCAAGCCTTGGCGCGCTAGAAGCCCTCTGGCGCCCGTACCTACGGCCGCTAGAGGCACGTGACTCCCAACGGTCAGAAAGCACGTGACTCGAGAAGCGACGGTCAAAACGAGGTAGCGGTCTAACCCTAGGCCGCCACACCGTCTGGCGGTTTATTGTGTGGCCGCCAGATGACGTCGGGACCTACTGACAAAATAGTGCCCTGTGGCGCACCCACCTTGGGCCGCCACAGGCTCTGGCGCACCTACCCTAGGCCGCCAAAGGCTCTGGTGGTCTCTGGAAGGACCGCCAAAGCGTCCCAAACCCGAAACGGCGGGAAAACCATTCCACGCCTCGATCACCCCCGGGTGATGGAGAAACAAAGAGGAAACCCTTCCCCAAGCCCCTAGGCACTCGATGATGCCCATAAACCACCGATTAATGCGTTAAAATGCTAGATCGGGCTCACACCCCAAAATCATAGATTTTTCCCAAAACGGCAATAAGCCCACGCTCGGCTCGCCACGGCCTAAAAAACTCGCGGGAATGGAAGTGCACGAGCTGGGGGTCCATCTCCCTACCTACACCGAAGAAACGACGTGCCGTGGACGCCGATCCACGAAGAAACGCCTCTGAAACCCTCGTCGTTCCACGAACCCACGGCCGAGCTTCATCGCGCCTCCACCGCCTCGATCCTTACCCATCCTCGCCCGTGCCTCACCCGCGCCGTCCCCGCCTCGCCCGCGCTCCGCTCCGTCGGTCGCCGGAGTGAGAGGGGGAGAGGAGAGAGCGTGAGAGAAGAGAGAGGGAGGGAAGAGAGAAATGAGAGATGGGGAGAGAGAAAAAGGGATTACATATATATAGGAAAATCCAAAAAATTTGGAAAATCCAAAAATTCTGGAAAATACAAAAAAATAGAAAAATATACTCCCGTGATCCTCGGAACACGCTGATCACCGTGGTAACGTCCCAGTGTCGGAGAACGCAACGGTTCACCCTGTACGGTGTTCCGAAGGTCCAACAGACGGAAAATACGCGTAAAACCCAAAACGTAACTCGGGACCCACACGGGCGCTCCGAAAAATTCAAAAAAATATCGGCGTGCTCCTCATAACACCACGGACCCAAGAAAATTCACGGGCACACCATCAACGGGTCCGACAATCCTGTATAAAATTTTCCGAAGCTCAATCGGACAAGATCCGCAACTGGCGAAAAGACGATCCGAAACCCACGGATCCAGATCCAAAAAACCCGGGGCATTACAACCCTCCCCCCTTAAAGGAATTTCGTCCTCAAAATTCAGGACTAGCACCAAGACACAGGGGAAGAACACCTTAACCAACTGACAACGCTATCAGAGCCCCAGCATGGAAAACCTCGATTCTCACGAAAACTCTCAACCTGAGGGACACAGCCAGACCACAATCACGAAGAACACCTCGCTCCGCACGCCGCACACACCGGCTATCAGAGTAGGCATACACCAAAGGACACAATCCGGCATCACCTCAGTCATAAGGAAAAACCAATTATGGCACCGCTGCCACCATCTCGCCCACCGAGGAGACACAACCCTCGCACGAGAAACAGCTACCGATCCATCCTATGGTCGGCGGATAAATCACACATCAGCTTCACAACCAGCTGACAGGTCGCACACCCTTCTCAAGGGAACAACCAATATAGAACCTCCACCTGCTCACGCAGCCATCTCAACAGACCGCAACCAGAACATCGGCTCAGCACCAAGAATCACCTCACACATGGCAAGCTGAAAGCCAGACATATCACTGTGCCAACTCTGTCAGAAGACAAACTTCGACAAAGCCCAAATCCCATCCAGAAAGGCACATCACAGAAACGACCACCAAAGGTCTCACCTACACACGGCTCTCACCGTTCACGATGCACAACCATCAGCATCTTCTGTCTGTGAAAAGGCCATCAACCGGTCACCAACTGCTCGTCAATGGGAAACCTTCGCCGGCCCCACAGGCACGATCCAACTCATGATAGGCCATCCACTGACTCGCACAGACAATTACCATATCACGAGCCGAACTTCTCTCGGACACCGCATCCGATCTCAATCATCGCGCCAACTCAACCCTTTCGGGGAGCACGATGAAACCAAATGACAAGATCCTAGTGTCTTCAGTCATCACCTCACTCGACTCAGGCTTACAGGGGAACCATCCCATGCTGGTCACCAAGCCAGGGATAACCATTGCGACACCAACGTCCCATCAAGGACCACCATTCCGACGCCAATCTTATCCAAAGGCCTCAGCCCACAGGCGTCACTCTTCCGTCTTGTCTCATCACATCCCTCGTCTCAATTAATCCAAGTGGACACCTGCCAATCCCGATTCCGCCCTTACCACAGAGCCATGGGACACCAACCTCTTACGATCCACGGCACACTTCTCTAGGGAAGAAAGTGCCATCCAGAATTACGGCAACCATGTCGCCAGCACCACGACCAATGCACAATGGGTCCCCAACGATACACATCTTACCATGGTCGACTACGAGACTAGCCTTACCAGTCACTCACAGCTACCAATCGGAACCCAAAATCTCTCAGAGATCACTTCCTCTAGAACACGATCTCCTCTGAGAACACAACTTGCAACCCAAGTCGAGCACCAAACCACCGACTCTGACCAACACGTCCTCGACCTTCGTCAGGTGACATCCTCAACAACCCCATCCAGGTCTACCACCGACGCCTGACACGGCTTCCATCATAGGAACAGGGTACTCATGCGGCACATTTGCTAATATTTTTCCCCAACACTCCATCCTGCAAGTGCCAAGAACCATAACACCTCGAGCAACGACACGGTAACAACACGTCTCACACAGAGGAACCAATCCTCCAATGCTCAACGCAAACTCAGGAATCCGCCCGTAGCAACCAACGCTACTATCCTGAACCTGTGGGTTATGAGCCCACCACGCTTTCGCTGCGCACTCTGATCCACGCGCGCACAGCCAAGAATGTGAACACCGCCCAACCAGCACTCATCCTTCCGGAACAGCGCCAGCACCCTCACGCGCCAAGAAAATGCGCACAACTCTCACAGGCAACCACCTTGCCAAAATGTGGAACTCGCCTCGCACGGACTTCATGGCACACGAGGCCAACCAATCCGAACACGCAATGCAAGACGACAAACCTTAGCTAAGCACAATCTCTCCAACCAAAGGGGAAACCGATCACACCCCCGACCAACGGAAAATATCCACGCTCGACCTGACCTCAAATCTCGCACATGCTGGGAACAGCACCATCCAGCACCAAGAAAACCATCGCTTCAATCAGGTCAGCGCCTTCGACACACTCGGCGAGTGTCACATCGGACCACAATCACAACATCTCTCGATGCACCACCGCTGTAATTCCTCGAACTGCAACACACCACGCCTAGAGTCGCAATACGAGCCATAATCGACGACTGTCAACGCTCACCCTCGAGTCCCGAAACCACCACGGAACCTTCACATCTCAACCCAAATCCAAGGCGAACACAACTCATTCACACATAAGAGCACAGGAGCAAGAACTTACTGGGACACCATAGCCCAATCCTGCCTCGAAATCCGTAAGAATAACCGGGACCAACACGTCATTTCTGACGTCACAGAGCACGACAAGAACATCAGGCTCGACGAAATAGCAGCTCACTGAGAAGATTCTCCGCTCACTCGAGCACACTTCTCGACCAGAACACCCGTTCTGTCACCTTAAACCACGACCTTAACACATCAGGGGCTAGATAGACCTCAAGTTGGAGTGGCCAAACTCGACAACAGCTCCCTCAGAGCACCCTCACGGCCACTTAACCACAAACAGTCCTCGCCTGCCACCTGACCTCGCTGTAGACACTTCGAACACAGCACCGCAGCAACGCACCTGCAGGAAATCTCTGCCCGACACAGCACAACCGGGATCACCACCGATGAGGGAGAAGCTCTCAACCTCGATCCTTGGATCTCACGCCAGCACGAAAGTCGCGAACAGCAACCACCTTTACAGCGCCACACAACGCACTCAAGCTCTCAAGTGAGAAACAAAGCGAAAAATAAACATGAAACCCTATGCCAACTGCCGACTATACTGGACCTTATGGACTCTGATCACTGTAATGTTTCGAATTCCTATGTACGTTCACAACCACCGCTCTGATACCAACTGTGACGACCCAAGATCCGGATACCGGGAAGAGCCCGATACCATTCGAATCCTGGCCCGCCGCCCACGAGCCGGGAGGGCTCAGAAGTGCTAAAAGGAGTGTGGAGGCACAAAGAAATAGGAAATAAAGCAGGACAATTCAAGAATTAACAGAAGTAAATAAACAACTACTACAACAGAGTCCAGTCCAATAGAAAGTATAGTTTAAAGCAGTAAAACGTACCACATGCCAAGTGAACACTAGGCCCGGCGAGCTGGCGACTAAGAACCTCCGTAACACTGCACCCTCGAACCTCGAGGAAGAACCGTCGCACCTGAAAAGTAGGGATGAGTCTCCAAACAGAGACTCAGTAGGGTTCCCACGGAACCCCAACCGGAATCAACGGCAGTAGTGGAAAGGAAAGCTACAACTACAATAGGAATAGCGAACCGGTGGCCGGTCAAAACTCGGCACTACAGTTACTCCTACTGTACCAGAAAAACACACCCCGATCTCACGGTCGGGGCTACCGAATCACACTAGTACCACTTACCGAAGTAAAAACCCACGGCAACCCCGTCGTAGAGGCCTGTCTCCCAGAACACGGCCAACCTGGACACGCTGTCCAAGGTGTAACCCAGACCACCTGGTCGTGGACACCGCACCAACAAGATGCAACCTCGGTAAAGCTACTAGCACCCTGGCCACTAACTCGGAAACACCAGCCAGTCCAGAAAACCATGTCTCGCAGACGGGAAACAGAACCCGGAAATAGGAGAGTCACGTCTCACGTGACAGGAGTACCTGCCCACCAGAAGCAAGGCCGGATGCGTCCACTGACGACTTAGACCGCACCTCAGGTGTCCCCCTCGACCCTTGGTGGAACGGGGACACCGTACAAGTAACCACATAACAAGTGACTAGCTGGGGTCGCGCTCGTCAGCGCGGGTCCAACCGCCCCCAACCACATGTGCATACACAGACCATGCGTCCCAGGTCTGGCCCTCTGACTGGTTTTTCCCTCAGCCGGACTCTGGCTGCAAGACGTGGGGCCCAACAGAAACCAGTCTAAAAACTGTCTCTCGGGGTAGCCTCGCCACCACTCCCTGGTGGGATCACTCGCATGTCGAAAGGCTACGACTAGTGGGGAGTCACTGATGTGACCACTCTCCAAGGAGAAACTCCGAGAAACACGCACGCACCCTGTGCGAATGTCGAGAAGGACCAAGTGGCGACAAGCCACTAGACTCTGGACGGTCCTCTAGACTCACTAAATCCAACGGTCCTTGAGTCACATGACTCGGGGTCAAGACCGTCGTATGCAACAGCACAAGGCCGTCAACCTAGCCTAATCCCTAGGTTTAAAACCACGGTAGCACGAATACCAAGGTAGCTCACGAGCCGCCAAGACCATCCCCTCAAAAGGGAACTCAGAAACCCTCCAGCCCCAGGTTGGGTAATTAGACTCACAGTCCAAGGCCACACACATGGCCCACGCGGAAAGCACAGAAGTATGATTCCCAAGGCAACTCACAAGCTGCCACGCTGATTCCCTATCTAGGGAAAAAGTGAGAAACCTCCAGCCCCAGGCCGGATGACTGGAGTCGCAGTCCAAGGCCAAACACTTGGCCCACTCGGGAACCATCTTCCGCAGAAACCCACGACATGCGGGGGAACCCCACCGCACTCACACCGATACACGGTGACTCGATCAAGCGTGACTCAAAGCCCAGAACACACACCTATGGGCATGCTAATCGAGGTAACACTGCACCTCCCGACACCCCAGAAACATGGACACAAAATCTACGGGGTGTCCGGGACACTCACGAGGTTGACCGCAACTCACGGAAACCACGGTCGAAGGGAAATGGGGCTGCAAACCACTCGGTGCAGCCCAGAGTCTGGCTGTCCAACCTTGGGCAGCCACAGGCTCTGGCGGTCTAACACTAGTCCACCACAGGACTATAGCGGTCCAACACAGGAGCGCTAGATGAAGAAGCCACGCTGGCTCTGGCGCACCCATCCCAGGCCGCCATAGCGCTCTAGCGGTCAAGCCTTGGTGCGCTAGAAGCCCTCTGGCCGCTAGAGTCACGTGACTCCCAACGGTCAGAAAGCACGTGACTCGAGAATCGACGGTCAAAACGAGGTAGCGGTCTAACCCTAGGCCGCCACACCGTCTGGCAGTTTATCGTGCGGCCGCCAGACGACGTCGGGACCTACCAAAAAAATAGTGCCCTTTGGCGCACCCACCTTGGGCCGCCACAGGCTCTGGCGCACCTACCCTGGGCCGCCAAAGGCTCCGGCGGTCTCTGGAAGGACTGCCAAAGCGTCCTGAACCCGAAACGGCGGGAAAACGGCAGGAAAACCATTCCACGCCCCGATCACCCCCAGGTGATGGGGAAAAAAGGGGAAACCCTTCCCCAAGCCCCTAGGCACTCGATGATGCCCACAAACCACCGATTAATGTGTTAAAATGCTAGATCGGGCTCACACCCCAAAATCATAGATTTTTCCCAAAATGGTAATAAACCCAAGCTCGGCTCGCCATGGCCTACAAAACTCGCGGAAAAGGAAGTGCACGAGCTGGGGGTCCATCTCCCTACCTCTACCGAAGAAACGACATGCCGTGGACGCCGATCCACGAAGAAACGCCTCCAAAACCCTCGCTGTTCCACGAACCCGCGGCCGAGCTTCACCGCGCCTCCACCGCCTCGATCCTCACCCATCCTCGCCCGTGCCTCACATGCGCCATCCCCGCCTCGCCCGTGCTCCGCTCCGTCGGTCGCTGGAGAGAGAGGGGGAGAGGAGAGAGCGTGAGAGAAGAGAGAGGGAGGGAAGAGAGAAATGAGAGATGGGGAGAGAGAAAAAGGGATTATATATATATAGGAAAATTCAAAAATTCTGGAAAATACAAAAAATAGAAAAATATACTCCCGCGATCCTCGGAACACGCTGATCGCCGTGGTAACGTCCCGGTGTCGGAGAACGCAACAGTTCACCCTGTATGGGGTTCTGAAGGTCCGACAGACGGAAACACGCGTAAAACCCAAAATGCAACCCGAGACCCACACAGGCACTCCAAAAAATCTAGAAAAATAACGACGTGCTTCTCACAACACCACGGACCCAAGGAAATTTGTTGGGACGCTAAAGGGTGATCTAGAGGGGGGTGAATAGATCAATCACCCGTAAAAAATTACTGTAGCAGATTCAAATGCGGAATGAAAACTTCTACTAAGCAGATAGTGGGCACAATGCGAATGCCACCCAGACAAGATGAAGAAGCGTCCTAAGCATACATCTACTGTGCGAAGATAGAGATATAGAAGCTAGGCAGACCACAAAACAATCACACAGTAGACAAAGGCTTTTAGGTGGTTCGGTCCTTCAGACCTACATCCACCCCACATTCAACCCGAGTGTGGTTTACTGCTGACTCACAGCTTGAACCGCTGGGCCTCACAGCTTGCCTACAACCGCTGGGCCTCACAGCTTGCCGTCCGAGGAATCCTCCTCGCTCCGCTGAGCAACACAGCTTGATGTCCAGTGGAATCCTCCACTGCAAACCGCTGGGCAATACAGCTTAGCCGTCCAGAGGCAGCACATTTGTTTAGGGAAAACATGACAAAAGCTGTTTAGGGATCCACATTTGTGTGAAAGTGGAAGGTTTGGTGGATTTTACAGCTTGAGAGTTATTTTTGTTATATTTCTTTTTGTCAGCACGAACAGGTTTAGTTTTCTTTTTCGGATGCTTTAATGGTTGTTGTGTAGTCCTGGCATTCATTTTATTAAAAACGTTTTTATTTTTTTGCCAGTGCCTTGGCCAAAGAGTGTACGGGAAATTATGTTCCAAATTGGTCCTAGGCTGACCATAGAACCCTTGATGACTAGGACTCCACGTCCTAAACTGGCTGTCCCATCTCCTAGCTGGCTGAGGTCTATATGGCTGATACCAAGTGGGGAAATTCTGATACCCAGACCTCATATATGCAGGGTTCCACCCAAACCTATTGAGTGGTTGAGGATGAGTGTTATGATAGACTTGGGCTCTAGGGAAATAGGGATGAGCAAATGGGTTCCTAGCTGCACCTGGTCTCCCTGCCACCTTTGACCCTCTAGGTTTCTGAGCTGACTTATATTGGGTCTTTTTCTGAGCAGTTGATGGTAATGGAGACTTAGCAGCCTTGAGCTGGGATTTTGTTGTGCTAGCTGGCTGACCCCTAGCCTCGGACTTATCCTTGGAAGATGAGCATGCAGCTCTAGGCTCTACAACTTTCTGCTTTCCCTTGTCCTTTGCACTGGACACTTTTGATTTAACATTATTGAAGACAAATTTTTCATTGACCATTTTTATGAGTGGTCCTCTATTCTTTTCTCCCACACATGAAATGGTTTTCAATTCAAAGCTCTTTTTAACTGAGGGATTAAAACCGAGACCCTCTTTTCTGAAATTGACTTTTGACCCTAGCAAGGCATTAAGATTTTCTGTTCCTTGGGTCATGCTTTCAATGATTTTATGTTTGTCAGAATTTTCATTTTCTAAATTTTCAACAGTTTTCTTCATTTCATCATTCACTGACAAAACAGCTTCATATTTTTCAGTTGAAATCTTTACTTGATTTTCAAATTTCTGAATTGACAATTTCAGCTCATCAATGACATTTTTCAGCAACTCATTTTCTTTCCTACAATCAATCACAACATGTTTTAATTCATCAAACTCAGAACATGCATTTTTCAATTTTTCATTCTCTGATAGTAAACATGCAACTTTATCAGTAAGTGTTTTATCATTAACCAGAGAATTCATTTTCTTCTTCAAGTGTCTGTTTTCCTTCTTAATATCATTTGCTTTATCTAACAGATCTCCATAAGCATCTTCCCAATCAGAAATAGTATAATGTTCGAAAGGGGATGATACCTGATCAGACTCATCTTCTTCTTCTCTTCCATTCCTGGCCATCAAGCAGATGTCCTTTTCTGATTTCTCACTATCTGAGGAAGTGCTCAGCGTGCCTTCTTCCTCATCACTCCATGTACTGACCATGGCCTTTCCCTTTGGCGCTTTCTTCCATGGTCTTCCTTTGATTTTCTGTAACTCTGGACAATCAATCTTCATATGTCCAGTCTTCCTGCAATGATAACAGGCATTATCGTCAGATTTTTCAGCAGGGTTAAATTTATACCTGTTTTGCTTCCTGCTGTGGTATTTTCTGTAGACATTTTTCCCTTCAGTTCTAAGAAATCTTCTGAACTCTCTTGTAATCATAGCTAGTTCATCCTTTTCAAAATCTGATCCAGATTGGCTCCGATCACTGGATGATCCATTGCATCTGAACTGTTTTGAACAGCTATGCTTGGCCTTCAGAGCAATAGGCTTCTTGTATTCGAGCTCTTCAACTTGTAGAAGATTCATCTCGTACGCCATCAAAGAGCCTATCAGCTCATTGGGTTTCATCGTTTGTAGATCTTTTGACTCCTCAATCACAGTTGCTTTGGTATGCCACATCGGAGTCAGTGATCGAAGAATCTTCCTAACAACGTCATGATCGATATAGCCTTTTCCAAGATTTCTTAGACCGTTTGTTATAATGGTCAGACAAGCATACATTTCGGTCACTGTCTCACCGGGCTTCATCCGAAATGTTTCATACTTTGTCACTAGCATATTAGCCCGTGTCTCTCTCACTTGAGACGTTCCCTCATAAATGACCTCAAGAGTATCCCACATCTCCTTCGCTGTCTTGCAGGATGACACTCTATCAAATTCAGTGGGATGGAGTGCACACTGAATGGCGTTGATGGCGCTCCAATTCAGAGTAGATTTCCTGATTTCTTCTCTGGTCCACAATTCCTCATTCTCATGTAGCTCATAGGGACCTTTGTTGATGATCTTCCAGATCTCGTAGTCTTTGGCTCTGAGGAAGACCTGCATCCGGTTCTTCCAATATGGGTAGTTGGAACCATCGAAGAATGGTGGCTTCGTAGTGGACTGACCCTCTGCTGTTAGCCCTCTAGCATCCATGGCCGATCCTCTTTAGGATGTTAGTCCTGCACAAAGAGTTAGGCTCTGATACCAATTGTTGGGACGCTAAAGGGTGATCTAGAGGGGGGTGAATAGATCAATCACCCGTAAAAAATTACTGCAGTAGATTCAAATGCGGAATGAAAACTTCTACTAAGCAGATAGTGGGCACAATGCGAATGCCACCCAGACAAGATGAAGAACCGTCCTAAGCATACATCTACTGTGCGAAGATAGAGATATAGAAGCTAGGCAGACCACAAAACAATCACACAGTAGACAAAGGTTTTTAGGTGGTTCGGTCCTTCAGACCTACATCCACCCTACACTCAACCCGAGTGTGGCTTACTGCTGACTCACAGCTTGAACCGCTGGGCCTCACAGCTTACCTACAACCGCTGGGCCTCACAGCTTGCCGTCCGAGGAATCCTCCTCGCTCCGCTGAGCAACACAGCTTGCTGTCCAGTGGAATCCTCCACTGCAAACCGCTGGGCAATACAGCTTAGCCGTCCAGAGGCAGCACCTCTGCAATCCGCTGACTAACAGCTTGAAAGGAAATGTAAAATGGAAAACAAAAGACAAGATAACAGCATCGGAAAGCTGTAAACGTAAAGCACAATGTGGCTCTTAAAGAGCTGACTGGCCTGGATTTGATCCACGGTCCAGTTAACAGATCTCCCTCGATCTCACTCTCTTTCTTCACTCTCTCTCTTTCTCTTTCTTCTCTGCTGCACTTCTCTTCTTCTTTCGCTAATCTCTCACTCTCTGCTCTTCTCCTCTTCTTCTTCTTCTGCTCTTCTTCTTTTCTGGATCGTGGCTCTCTATATGGACTTTTCTTTTCGCCAACTCGATCTACCTTCATCTGTGGATGAAGACCTCCTTTTATAACAGCAGCTAGTAGGAGGGCAGCACTGGGCGCGTGTGGCTTCCACATTTCCCGCCCAGAACTTTTGGCCACGTGTCAGCTTTCTGTCAGTCCTTCAACCTCGGATCACGTGCCCTCCTTAAGCTTCACGATCAAAGCACCTGTTAAACAGAGTATCGGATAAGTCATCAGTTTAAAGAACAACTCTGTATAAACTTATCAGAAGAACAGCATTTTAGAAGAAACCTGGACGAGGTTAGAACGAAACAACACGAACTAACAAACGGCAACGACACGGAGACAACACGGAGACACAATAGGGAAAACGACACGAAGTCAGTGAGAACAGCACGAGGACAGAAGAGTGACACGAGGTTCACACAGAAACGACACGAGGTGAAACAAGAACGACACGAAGTGCAGTAGTGACAGAAACACACACTGCACAGAGAACGACACGAAATGGCACAGAAAGCAACACGAAGTGCTGCGATGTCCTGCACGCAATAGAACAAAAAAAATGACACGAAGACGATGAAACAATACGGAGATGAAAGACAAGGAAAACGACACGAAGTCAAAGAAACAACAGTAACCTACACGAAGTGTGGTTACTAAACAGGAACGACACGAGGTCTACAGGGAAACGACTCAAAGTTCATCAGAACTATTCGAGCTGCCTCAGAAACACGACACGAAGTTATGAGAGGGAAAACGACACGAAGTATAACCTCATACAAGTTTTTCTTGTCAAACATGGAAATCAACACGAAGTGTCGTAAGCTCAGACGACACGAAATCTTTTCGTGTTAGTGAGGGGAAACAACACGCAGTGTGACACAAGTGGCACTGAAGGCAACACGAGGTGAGACTTCACGCTGTACAGACTTGGACCTTGTATATGAAGTGCGCTGTACAGACTTTGACGAATCAGAAGGCTGTATAGACTTGGAGACCCAAAGTCATTGTATAGACTTTGATGCCCAAAGGCGATGAGCAGTGAAACAGTGTATATACTTCAAGTAAAGACCAATGTGTAGACTTGAAGAGCATATGACACGGCTGTACAGACTTCGCCTAAGACGCTGTACACACTTAGCCTAAGACAATGCATGAACTGACGTTGTATAGACTTTGTCTTAACAATGAATGTGTAGACTTGATCAAGAGTCCAATGTGCAGACTTCATGAGTGTGCAAACTTGTCAACGAAATGCACAATGTATAGACTATGCACATGCATGAAGAGTGTATAGACTAATGAAATGCTTTACCCTGCAGTGTATAGACTTGCTAGTCATCAAACTACATGCAGATAGAAAAGCAACGCACAGATCAGAAATCAAGCACTATATCAGTCATACACATGCATTCTCCACAAAACAAGTTATGTTGCTATCATCAAAACACAATCTCATAAAGCACAATAACATTGCTATCATCAAAATACAATATCAACTGCATTCAAATGCACTCACTGTCTTGCTATCATCAAAACCAAATAGTATTGCTATCATGAAGGCGACATAGCACATGCTTGTGCCTAAGAGGCACAACATTCTCCCCCTTTTTGATGATGGCAACACAATGTGACAGTGAGTCACACACAAGACTTTCTCCCCCTTTGACATGATCAAAAAGAGAATAACAGTAAAAATATGAGTGCAAAGTGCAATATGCATGCAAATTCCTCTAGAACAATCTCCCCCTGAATGTAAGACTCCCCTGAATTATTTCTCCCTCTAAATAAAAGCTCCCCTTTGAGAAGGAATATGAACAGATAACCAAGGTAGAAAAGGTAGGAGGTCACTTGATAACAGCTGAATCATAGGTTCAGAAAGTAAGCATGATTATAAACAACTGTTAAAGTATAAGAATCATCAACATACAATTTTCAAAAAATTCAGGTTTAACAGTGATAAATCTAGAGTAAAACATCTGACCTCTGAAAAAGAGTTTTAGATTCCATTTATAGCAATGAATCTAGGGCACATAGTATTAATAGATAAGTCTGAAATAATACCCTTTTGTGTCTAAACAAGGAAATTCAAGAGAGGCAACTTGAACATGTATTGAGAAAAATAATTTTCACTCAATGACTTTTGATTTTTCGAAGGGTTACAGCAGTTTGATTTCACTTTTTAATTTTCAGAGCCTGAACTAAGTGAATAGACCTGTGGCATTTATGCTGTTGACATTAGGTGTACACCTTGATCAGAGGCAGGTACCCCCAGTTACTAGGCATAAACTACTGGATCTATTTCAGATCAAGAACTACAAGGAATAGTCTTCACTTTTGACATTAAGGGTACACCTTGATCAGAGGCCAGTACCCTCAGTTACTTGGTGAGGACTCCCCCTATGGATTTGACCCTATGAACAGAGATATTCTGAATCACCTCATGACATGTGAAGTTTTCTACTTCTTTGGAGGAGTTCACAGTTTCTCAGTGCAATCAGCCATTGCTCTGTCACTATGTTCAGTTCTTAACATTAATGAACTTATTTACTGCTGCCCTTAATTCTTTTAGAGTGATTGTTTGAAAAACAGTACACACTCTTATTCACCTTTTCTAGAGATTTCCAGATCAACACATTAGGCATTACAAAAACTTTTTCTAATCTTACCATGAGACAAAGATTAAGAGCTATAAAAGTTTTCTTTTATCTCAAATTCTGAAGTGCAAACACTTAACTCTCCAATTTATAAAGGTTAAACATTTAGTTCTTTTCAATTTGTGAGAGAGATTCTTATAAAATAACAATTGAAATAATCACAACTCAACGTACTGAGCCAGAACCAGAACTGTTGTTCAGTGAAAAAGATGGGGAAAGGATAGCAATTGGCAATATGGTTCAATGAGCAACTGATGTCAAAGAATATGAATCATTTGAATGAGAGCACTGAGAAGTGAATAGGATTCAATGAATTGAATAGAACTCTCAGTACCCCCTGACATCATGATGCAAGAGATATGCTATGCAATCAATTCAGCTTTATGCATCCAAGTCATGAGCATTTTTATCCTTTTTCAGATTTTTTTTTAAAATATGATGCAGTACACTGTTCTTCATGAGGACTAGACCCTTGGTATTTGGCAGAGAACCTGGTCTCAAGGACCATCTCACACATAGTAGGAACCTCCAGGCAGATTTCCCTGCCTTTTAGTAGCTTACCATTTGATATACCAGGGTTATGCAAGTGATATATGCAGTGCAAGGCAGTTCTATATGCATTGAACAATTTTCTTGATGCAAATGATAAATGCAGACATTAGACACATACATCAACTATATGCATTAAATGAACCATCCAAACTCAGTGCAATAGATGGCAGAAGAGGAATATCAAATTTATTCAGAATTAAATTCAGTAGCTAAGTCTGGAATGCAGACTGATTAGCTAGACAAGAAGAGAACATCAGAATTTAAACAACCAATTCAACATGGCTTTCTCAATTCAATTCTGAAGTTAAATCACTTACTTGCTTTACCTGACTGATTTATTTTTACCCTTGGTGTTGCATCAGATTGTTGACAAGGCCTCCAATTTCTTTCAGCTCTTAGAATTTTGGCCATGCCTCTTGTCCTATGCCTGAAGTAGCTATTTCTGTTTCATCAATTTGTTCCCGGCTACCAGGCATACCTGCAAACACACTTAGGGAGCAGGTTTTGGAACCCAAGACAGTTTGGGGCCCAAGACAGAAATAGACAGCTGAGAGTGAAAACATGACAAAAGCTGTTTAGGGATCCACATTTGTGTGAAAGTGGAAGGTTTGGTGGATTTTACAGCTTGAGAGTTATTTTTGTTATATTTCTTTTTGTCAGCACGAACAGGTTTAGTTTTCTTTTTCTGATGCTTTAATGGTTGTTGTGTAGTCCTGGCATTCATTTTATTAAAAACGTTTTTATTTTTTTGCCAGTGCCTTGGCCAAAGAGTGTACGGGAAATTATGTTCCAAATTGGTCCTAGGCTGACCATAGAACCCTTGATGACTAGGACTCCACGTCCTAAACTGGCTGTCCCATCTCCTAGCTGGCTGAGGTCTATATGGCTGATACCAAGTGGGGAAATTCTGATACCCAGACCTCATATATGCAGGGTTCCACCCAAACCTATTGAGTGGTTGAGGATGAGTGTTATGATAGACTTGGGCTCTAGGGAAATAGGGATGAGCAAATGGGTTCCTAGCTGCACCTGGTCTCCCTGCCACCTTTGACCCTCTAGGTTTCTGAGCTGACTTATATTGGGTCTTTTTCTGAGCAGTTGATGGTAATGGAGACTTAGCAGCCTTGAGCTGGGATTTTGTTGTGCTAGCTGGCTGACCCCTAGCCTCGGACTTATCCTTGGAAGATGAGCATGCAGCTCTAGGCTCTACAACTTTCTGCTTTCCCTTGTCCTTTGCACTGGACACTTTTGATTTAACATTATTGAAGACAAATTTTTCATTGACCATTTTTATGAGTGGTCCTCTATTCTTTTCTCCCACACATGAAATGGTTTTCAATTCAAAGCTCTTTTTAACTGAGGGATTAAAACCGAGACCCTCTTTTCTGAAATTGACTTTTGACCCTAGCAAGGCATTAAGATTTTCTGTTCCTTGGGTCATGCTTTCAATGATTTTATGTTTGTCAGAATTTTCATTTTCTAAATTTTCAACAGTTTTCTTCATTTCATCGTTCACTGACAAAACAGCTTCATATTTTTCAGTTGAAATCTTTACTTGATTTTCAAATTTCTGAATTGACAATTTCAGCTCATCAATGACATTTTTCAGCAACTCATTTTCTTTCCTACAATCAATCACAACATGTTTTAATTCATCAAACTCAGAACATGCATTTTTCAATTTTTCATTCTCTGATAGTAAACATGCAACTTTATCAGTAAGTGTTTTATCATTAACCAGAGAATTCATTTTCTTCTTCAAGTGTCTGTTTTCCTTCTTAATATCATTTGCTTTATCTAACAGATCTCCATAAGCATCTTCCCAATCAGAAATAGTATAATGTTCGAAAGGGGATGATACCTGATCAGACTCATCTTCTTCTTCTCTTCCATTCCTGGCCATCAAGCAGATGTCCTTTTCTGATTTCTCACTATCTGAGGAAGTGCTCAGCGTGCCTTCTTCCTCATCACTCCATGTACTGACCATGGCCTTTCCCTTTGGCGCTTTCTTCCATGGTCTTCCTTTGATTTTCTGTAACTCTGGACAATCAATCTTCATATGTCCAGTCTTCCTGCAATGATAACAGGCATTATCGTCAGATTTTTCAGCAGGGTTAAATTTATACCTGTTTTGCTTCCTGCTGTGGTATTTTCTGTAGACATTTTTCCCTTCAGTTCTAAGAAATCTTCTGAACTCTCTTGTAATCATAGCTAGTTCATCCTTTTCAAAATCTGATCCAGATTGGCTCCGATCACTGGATGATCCATTGCATCTGAACTATTTTGAACAGCTATGCTTGGCCTTCAGAGCAATAGGCTTCTTGTATTCGAGCTCTTCAACTTGTAGAAGATTCATCTCGTACGCCATCAAAGAGCCTATCAGCTCATTGGGTTTCATCGTTTGTAGATCTTTTGACTCCTCAATCACAGTTGCTTTGGTATGCCACATCGGAGTCAGTGATCGAAGAATCTTCCTAACAACGTCATGATCGATATAGCCTTTTCCAAGATTTCTTAGACCGTTTGTTATAATGGTCAGACAAGCATACATTTCGGTCACTGTCTCACCGGGCTTCATCCGAAATGTTTCATACTTTGTCACTAGCATATTAGCCCGTGTCTCTCTCACTTGAGACGTTCCCTCATAAATGACCTCAAGAGTATCCCACATCTCCTTCGCTGTCTTGCAGGATGACACTCTATCAAATTCAGTGGGATGGAGTGCACACTGAATGGCGTTGATGGCGCTCCAATTCAGAGTAGATTTCCTGATTTCTTCTCTGGTCCACAATTCCTCATTCTCATGTAGCTCATAGGGACCTTTGTTGATGATCTTCCAGATCTCGTAGTCTTTGGCTCTGAGGAAGACCTGCATCCGGTTCTTCCAATATGGGTAGTTGGAACCATCGAAGAATGGTGGCTTCGTAGTGGACTGACCCTCTGCTGTTAGCCCTCTAGCATCCATGGCCGATCCTCTTTAGGATGTTAGTCCTGCACAAAGAGTTAGGCTCTGATACCAATTGTTGGGACGCTAAAGGGTGATCTAGAGGGGGGTGAATAGATCAATCACCCGTAAAAAATTACTGCAGCAGATTCAAATGCGGAATGAAAACTTCTACTAAGCAGATAGTGGGCACAATGCGAATGCCACCCAGACAAGATGAAGAACCGTCCTAAGCATACATCTACTGTGCGAAGATAGAGATATAGAAGCTAGGCAGACCACAAAACAATCACACAGTAGACAAAGGTTTTTAGGTGGTTCGGTCCTTCAGACCTACATCCACCCCACACTCAACCCGAGTGTGGCTTACTGCTGACTCACAGCTTGAACCGCTGGGCCTCACAGCTTACCTACAACCGCTGGGCCTCACAGCTTGCCGTCCGAGGAATCCTCCTCGCTCCGCTGAGCAACACAGCTTGCTGTCCAGTGGAATCCTCCACTGCAAACCGCTGGGCAATACAGCTTAGCCGTCCAGAGGCAGCACCTCTGCAATCCGCTGACTAACAGCTTGAAAGGAAATGTAAAATGGAAAACAAAAGACAAGATAACAGCATCGGAAAGCTGTAAACGTAAAGCACAATGTGGCTCTTAAAGAGCTGACTGGCCTGGATTTGATCCACGGTCCAGTTAACAGATCTCCCTCGATCTCACTCTCTTTCTTCACTCTCTCTCTTTCTCTTTCTTCTCTGCTGCACTTCTCTTCTTCTTTCGCTAATCTCTCACTCTCTGCTCTTCTCCTCTTCTTCTTCTTCTGCTCTTCTTCTTTTCTGGATCGTGGCTCTCTATATGGACTTTTCTTTTCGCCAACTCGATCTACCTTCATCTGTGGATGAAGACCTCCTTTTATAACAGCAGCTAGTAGGAGGGCAGCACTGGGCGCGTGTGGCTTCCACATTTCCCGCCCAGAACTTTTGGCCACGTGTCAGCTTTCTGTCAGTCCTTCAACCTCGGATCACGTGCTGATGTGACACAAGTATAGGGTATGCAGCAAGCAAACGCAAACCTCGGACCTAATCCGCATTCACAATCACATAGCAAGTAAAATGATAAATTGAGACCGAAACGCCGTCGCACACTCGCAAGCCCCGGGTAACTATATGATGCTAGAAGGAGGTGATGGATCAAGACCCTAACTGGTAGAGTGCCAGCAGGGCTAGGGTTATCCTCCCGAGGGTACGTGGCCCACACTTTGGGGCTGGCCGGTGCCACTTGGGGCACAAGGTCCCACTCTCTCACAATGACCACGGTGACCACTCAATGATGATGGCTCCGGGAACGGGCACTCACTCTCTTGCGCAACGGAGCTATGTCTACGGATATTAAACAAACAGACACTAATATAAATGGAGCAAAGTTTTAGAGCTCACCTGGTTGGTTTGAAGAAACCAACCCCGTTTGGAGACGTGGGCGAGCGGGGAAGTGTGATCCCCGCACACTGCGCCGATGAAGCTTGGGCTGCTAGTTACATGAACTACACCCCACGCAGGAGGGTTGAACTAGGGGTGGGGTAATCACAATTACATCAAACACTACCTCCACGCAGGGAGGGGCGCTAAGCCGGCCAGGCGAGAGAGAGAGTTCCGCCGAGGACGACGGAACGGGCGCCGACGTGGTTCTGCCCACTTGTTGTTGGAGGGGACAGGAGGTCGCTGTTGCAGTCGTAGCTTGCTCTCAGGAATTTTGCCGATGACGAGATCAGTGAGGATGGCTTCGTAACAGGTACAGGGATGCCTCAGATTTATGTCAAATTCTTCTGCCGTTGCTGGTGGTCGTGGTGGAGACTCGAACAGGACGTCGGAATCTGGGGTTGGCAGCTTCAGAATGGATGCAGCCGGATGCAGAAGTTGTACCTGGGGCTTCCGGACTCAGAATCTCGATCCGTCGGAGTTGTTGGATCCGTGGACAAGTCCTCTGCACAGCAAAACTAACGGAGACTCCTTCTGAGGTCGGGGTGGACAGGAGGGATCCGTTGAGTGGGATCTGGTCACGGCAGACAGCAGGAGGCAGACCCGAACGACGGTGGGAGAAAATTTGGAACTCTAGCTCCCGGAGGCCGAACGGGGTTCCGTTTCTTGCTCCTGATCGGGGATAGGGAGAGGAAGATCTTTGGAGAAGAAAGTTCAGTCTGGATCTGTCGCTGTCGACCGTGGTTGAGCTTCTAGTCGGACTCTGGTGCTCTGCAGCTAGTTCCAGACGCTGTCGGAGGAGATCGGCTCTCACGGGTGGCCACGAACTTGGAACGGAGTGCTTCCACTTCGCCTGGGAAGAGGACTGGGAGCCCTTTCCAGAATGGTATGCCTTGCCTTCAGAAGCCACTGTATGAGTTCGGGGGAGCCTCTGCAAAATGTGTCTTCTTCTGCTACCTGTAGTGGGGCAGGAAGTAGGAGAGGGGGTGGGATGGAGGCATGGGAGGCTAATGTTTGGTGGAGGTGGAGAGGGTGGGGGTGTTCGTAGGTGGCAGGGGGGTTGTGTGGGAGTGGAGGAAGGGGTGGAGCAGGGGTGTGAAGGGGCAGGAGGGTGGAGAGGAAGTGGGGGCCGAAGCTAGTGGAGGTGGAGGTGGGGTTCGGCCATGGCAAGGATGTAAGGGGGGGGGTGGCTGTTTGCGCAATAGGTGGAGGGGGGCTGGAGTTTGAATGGTCTTGGGGTGTGAATGAAGGTGTGGGGGAGTGGGAAGGTTGCTTGGGGAAGAGGGAGGGGTGTATTGGAGGTGGGGAAGGTGTATGGGGAATAGGAAGAGTCACTTGGGAAGGGGAGGGAATTGATGGGGGTTAAGTGGCCTAGGGGAGGTGAAAGGTTGGAGGGGGAGGTGGCAGCTGAGGTGGAGGAGAGAGAGAGGAGGTGAAGGGGCAGGTTCGCCCTTGGGAGAGAGAGAGAAGGGGGGAGGAGAGAGAGGGGGATCCGCCCCAAGGAGAGAGAGAGGGAGAGAGAACTAGAGAGAGAGAGGGGGATTGCAATTATGCTCAATTCTTCAAATCTTCATTACCTTCTCAAGTGGGAGTTGGGGTTCTATATATAGGGAACCCAACTTTGTACAAAAGCCCTTGAGAAAAAGGGAAATAACAGATAACCAAGGGTGCAAGAAGGGGGCGCCCATGGGCCTAGCTCCCTAATGGGCCAAAAGACCAGACAAGTCCAATATGATGACCCACTAATAAGAGCACCTAGGGCAAGACTCAAAAATAGAAGTGAAATACATCAAAAGGACTCAACAAAGGAGAAAATACATCAAGATGTCTATAGTAGTGAGATCCAGTGCCGTCGAGGCCCCATCAAGTCATCCTATCCGTCTCCAGAGGGGAGAGATGTGTCGAGCCAGAGGGAGCTCTGAGTGATGTCCCCATCAACTCCCCTGGACTGGGAAGAACTCGACTCTGTCGAGTAAGGGTCTTCTCGGCTGCGGTAATGCTCCAGGAGATCAGGGTCCAGCTGCTGAAGATCCTCCCTGCTCACCCATGAGTCATCTGTAGGAGGCCGGCCCTTCCACCTGACCAGGTATCGCTCGTATACTTTGCTCCGGGTGACAGTGACCTGTTCATCCAATATCCGCTCTATCTGCTCCCGTTGGCCTCTCTGGGCTGGTGGAACTTTCTTGTGGGTGGGGGCTCTCTCAAAAAGTGGGACAGGCTCAATTCCCTCACTAGGTGTCACCGTGGAACCCCTGTATGGCACCAGGTCAGCCACATTGAATGTGGGACTTATTGCGTATTCCTCGGGGAGGTCTAACACGTAAGCGTTTGTGCCAATCCTCTTTAGAACCTGGAAGGGGCCTGATCCACGCGACCTCAATTTGGAGACATTCCCAGGGGAAAGCCTCTCAGTTCGTACCATCACATAATCACCTACGTGAAACTCCTGGTGGCGGCGGTGGGAGTCGGCCGACTTTTTATACACCTCATTGCTTTTGTTAATGTGTTTGCGGATTTCCTCATGCAATTCCTTCATGTGTTGGGCAAATGACTCAGCACTAATAGACACTCTAGCATGCGGTGGCAAAGGAATGAGATCTGTAGGGGTTCTAGGCTTGTACCCATGCACAGCTTCAAACGGGCTCATCCCTATCGACCTATTCACAGAATTGTTGTATGCAAACTCTGCCTGGGGTAATATGAGATCCCAATTCCCGGGGCGATCCTCAACAAGGCACCGTAGAAGGTTCCCCAAGCTCCGATTGACAACTTCAGTCTGTCCATCGGTTTGGGGGTGGTAGGCTGTGGAAAACTTAAGCAGGGTCCCCATAAGATGCCAGAGGGTCTTCCAAAAGTAGCTGGTGAATTTGACGTCCCTATCTGAGATAATGGTCTTGGGTAGACCATGGAGTCGGACCACCTCTTCAAAGAATAGACGGGCCACATGGGAGGCGTCTGAGGTTTTGGAACAGGGGATGAAATGAGCCATTTTAGAGAATCGGTCCACCACGACATAAATGGAGTCATGTTTCCTTTGGGTCCGGGGTAGCCCTAGTACGAAGTCCATGCTAAGATCTTGCCAAGGTCGGTCTGGGACTGGTAAGGGAGTGTACAGGCCTGTGTTTTGTTTGATTTGCTTAGCGGTTGCACATGTGCGGCATTGCCTCACAATTTTGGCCACATCCCTTTTGAGGCTGGGCCAATGGAATTGTCCTTCTACCAAGGCAATGGTTTTGTGAATCCCAAAGTGTCCAGCCAAGCCTCCTGCATGTAATTCCCAGATCAGAAAATCCCGTAGAGAGGTCCTTGGTATGCAAAGCCTATGGCTTTTAAAAATGAACCCGTCCTCTAAAATGAATCCTTGGTGTTCCTTTGGTGAGAGGGTGGACAGAGTGGACAGAGTGGTATGGATTGGGCCAAAGTCCGGGCAAGCAGAGTACTCTTCTTTGAGTCTTTCAAATCCTATGACTTCCACCTGTATGGTAGCTAGCAAGGAAATTCTCCTACTGAGGGCATCGGCTGCTCGGTTTTCACTCCCAGCCTTGTGTTTGATTACAAATGTGTAAGCCTGGATGTGTTCGACCCATCGGGCATGCCGAGCATTCAGTTTCTGCTGGGAGTTGAGGTATTTCAGGGCCTCATGGTCGGAGAATATGACAAACTCATTAGGCAAGAGGTAGTGTCTCCAATGCCGGAGGGATTGTACCACAGCATAGAATTCCTTGTCGTAGGTGGAGTACCTCATCCTGGCATCACACAGTTTTTCGCTAAAGTAGGCCACTGGGTGTCCTTCCTGGCTAAGGATCCCACCAATTCCTACCCCTGAGGCATCGCAAGTCACTTCAAAGACTTTGGAGAAATCAGGGAGGCATAAGACAGGGGCTTGGGTCATTCTCTCTTTGAGCTCTTGGAAGGCTCTAGTGGCGGTCTTGGTCCACACAAAGGTCCCCTTTTTGAGGCAATCGGTGATAGGGGCTGTGATGGTGCTGAACCCCCTGATGAACCTCCGGTAAAAGGTGGCTAACCCATGAAAACTGCGGGCTTCATGGAGGGTGCGAGGTTCAGGCCAATTGATGATGGCTTGGACTTTGTCAGGGTCCATGGATACGCCCTCTGTGGAGACAACATACCCCAGGAAGGTGATGGATTGGGTCATAAAGTGACACTTCCCTAAATTGGCAAAGAGGCTTTCCTTCCTAAGGGTGGTGCAAACTTGCCTTAGATGACTGAGGTGGGCTTCCTTGGTTCGGCTGTAAATGAGGATGTCATCAAAATAAACTACCAGGAAGACTCCAATGTAGGGCCTCAGGACCTCGGTCATAAGGCGCATGAAGGTACTTGGGGCATTTGAAAGCCCAAAAGGCATCACCAGCCATTCATAAAGTCCATCCTTGGTTTTAAAGGCTGTTTTCCATTCATCCCCGGGCCTTATCCTAACCTGATGATAGCCACTTTTGAGGTCTATTTTGGAAAATATGGTGGCTCCGGCGAGCATGTCCAGCATGTCGTCAAGTCTAGGTATGGGAAACCTATATTTGACAGTAATCTTGTTGATGGCCCTGCTATCAATACACATTCGCCATGTCCCGTCTTTTTTTGGTGTGAGGAGGGCCGGGACGGCACATGGGCTTTTGCTCAGCCTAAGAAACCCCTTTCTAATCAGTTCCTCCACTTGCCTCCTTAACTCAGCATGTTCGGTGGGATTGAGGCGATAGTGGGGCATGTTTGGGAGGGTGGCTCCTGGGACAAGATCTATAGCGTGCTGGACATCCCTCATGGGTGGTAGTTGGTCGGGGAGTTCCTTGGGAAAAACGTCCTTAAATTCTTCCAAGAGAGGGTGGATTTCCACGGGGTGAGGGTTGGAGGGAGTTGCCTCCCCAAGGCATATGACAATGGCACAAAGGGGTGCCCCCCGGGTTATCTCTTCTTCGAGCTCTTTCTTGGTGATAAGGTGGAGGCCTTTGACTGTCGGAGTTGCAGGTGTGTGACTTTGTGTTGAAGATTTGGTTGGAGCAATCGAGGCCTTGGGTTTTGGTGGTGTGGGAAGGATTCCCTTGGTGGGTGGTTCTTTTTGGGGAGGGGAGGGGTTGAGACGGATAGTCTTCCCCTCGTGGTCAAAGGTGCAAGTGTTTGTTTTTCCATGGATAGTGGCATTGACATCATATATCCAAGGTCTCCCCAATAGGATGCTTCCTACAGCCATAGGTATGATATCGCACCATATTTGCCCTTGGTAGGATGAAAAGGTGATGGGGATAAGGCAACATGTGTTGACGGGTAGGGAGTGGTTGTTTATCCAGGACACACGGTAAGGTTTGGGGTGGGATGTAGGGGTAAGTCCTAGGAGTTTGACGGTGTCCGGAGACACGGCGTTGACACAACTCCCATTGTCTAGGATGACCTTCCTAACATGGTCCCCGATTTTGATAAATGTGTGAAAAATGGAAGTCCTCCGCCAATCATCCTCTTGTGGTTGTGTGAGGGTGCACCTTATCACCCCTAGGTGGCTGGAGTGGGGGTCCTCCTCTACTCCTTCTTCATAGAATTGCTCATGGTATTCCTCTTCCCATTCTAAATTGGCCTGATAATCCTCAATAGTACCCTCATGTGTTTCCTGAGTAGTAGAAGGTCCACCCTCAATAACTAGGCTTGACAACCCCTTAGAGGGACAGTGGGAGGCTATGTGGCCATAGCCATGGCATTGGAAACACTTGATCGTGCTACTCATTGGGGTCTTCCCTTTGGAGTTGTCTTCCTTTCTAGGGGGAGGATTGGGTGTGGTGGGTGGCGGGGAGGGTCTTGTAGGAGTTCCCCCGCTGGGGGGTGGTGTTCTTAACAAAGGAGGGAGGTTGGGACGTGGTCCTGACCCTTTGGGAGGGGCAAACCTAGGATTTCTGGAGAATCTCTCTACATCCCGAGCTATTTGATAGGCAATTTCCAAGCTATGCACTTCCCTCATAAAGAGCTCCCGTTTGATGTGGGGAAGGAGACCATTCCTAAACCGGGATAAGGTAACGGCTGGATCCTCAACCACACCGCACCTTAGGAGATATGAATCAAATTTCTCAATATACTCTTCCACGGTCTTTCCCTCTTGGGTAAGGCTTTGCCATTCATCAAGAAGAAGTTGGCTATAGGAGATGGGAAGGTATTTGTTCCTAAGTTGATCTTTCATGTCAATCCAAGTGTTAATGGGTTCCTCACGCCTGATCCTCCTTTGGTTTTCAACCTTTAGCCAATAGGTTTTGGCTAGTTTAAGGAGGTGCATCTTGGCCAACCTAACCTTCCTCTCCTCGGTCATGGGGTACCACTCGAAGTATTGATCCATGCCATGCTCCCAATCTTTGTAGACACTAGGGTTGTGAGACCCATCAAAATTAGGGGCTTCCACTTTGATCATTCTTAATAGGAGTTCATCATGATCCTCACGTGGTCGCCTCTCATAGTGTCGAGGTTGAGGAGCTCTCTCTTGTTCACGATACCACCCATCATCTAGGTCTTCCCTCTCATGTTCATCCCGCGGAGGGGGAAATCTTTGGGCATAGTTCCTAGGTGGGATTCTCTCATGATGTCGGGGCCGTTGAGGCCTCTCCGGTTCGTGGTACCACTCATTCTCAAGGTCTTCCCTACCCGGTTCAACTTGTGGAAGGGGGGTTCTTTGGGCAGGGATCCTAGGTGGGGCCCTTAATTCCTCTAGCTTATCCATTCGGGTGGTAAGTCCATCAAGTTTCTCTAGGATAGCCCTAAGGATAGGGTCAACTTGCTCCATAGGGGCAGGTGGGACTTCACTAGGGATGCCTTGATTGCCCTGAGAATGGGAACTCATGGGGGGATCGGAAGTTGGGGGGTTGGTTTGGTAAGCGGTGCCTCTACGGGTGGACATGCACGAAGGAGAAGAGATTGACACGCGGGTGGAAGTGCAAGAGCCCTTGGACCTAGGCTTGTAGAGACAAGTCTAAAACTTGCTCTGATACCAATTTGATGTGACACAAGTATAGGGTATGCAGCAAGCAAACGCAAACCTCGGACCTAATCCGCATTCACAATCACATAGCAAGTAAAATGATAAATTGAGACCGAAACGCCGTCGCACACTCGCAAGCCCCGGGTAACTATATGATGCTAGAAGGAGGTGATGGATCAAGACCCTAACTGGTAGAGTGCCAGCAGGGCTAGGGTTATCCTCCCGAGGGTACGTGGCCCACACTTTGGGGCTGGCCGGTGCCACTTGGGGCACAAGGTCCCACTCTCTCACGATGACCACGGTGACCACTCAATGATGATGGCTCCGGGAACGGGCACTCACTCTCTTGCGCAACGGAGCTATGTCTACGGATATTAAACAAACAGACACTAATATAAATGGAGCAAAGTTTTAGAGCTCACCTGGTTGGTTTGAAGAAACCAACCCCGTTTGGAGACGTGGGCGAGCGGGGAAGTGTGATCCCCGCACACTGCGCCGATGAAGCTTGGGCTGCTAGTTACATGAACTACACCCCACGCAGGAGGGTTGAACTAGGGGTGGGGTAATCACAATTACATCAAACACTACCTCCACGCAGGGAGGGGCGCTAAGCCGGCCAGGCGAGAGAGAGAATTCCGCCGAGGACGACGGAACGGGCGCCGACGTGGTTCTGCCCACTTGTTGTTGGAGGGGACAGGAGGTCGCTGTTGCAGTCGTAGCTTGCTCTCAGGAATTTTGCCGATGACGAGATCAGTGAGGATGGCTTCGTAACAGGTACAGGGATGCCTCAGATTTATGTCAAATTCTTCTGCCGTTGCTGGTGGTCGTGGTGGAGACTCGAACAGGACGTCGGAATCTGGGGTTGGCAGCTTCAGAATGGATGCAGCCGGATGCAGAAGTTGTACCTGGGGCTTCCGGACTCAGAATCTCGATCCGTCGGAGTTGTTGGATCCGTGGACAAGTCCTCTGCACAGCAAAACTGACGGAGACTCCTTCTGAGGTCGGGGTGGACAGGAGGGATCCGTTGAGTGGGATCTGGTCACGGCAGACAGCAGGAGGCAGACCCGAACGACGGTGGGAGAAAATTTGGAACTCTAGCTCCCGGAGGCCGAACGGGGTTCCGTTTCTTGCTCCTGATCGGGGATAGGGAGAGGAAGATCTTTGGAGAAGAAACTTCAGTCTGGATCTGTCGCTGTCGACCGTGGTTGAGCTTCTAGTCGGACTCTGGTGCTCTGCAGCTAGTTCCAGACGCTGTCGGAGGAGATCGGCTCTCACGGGTGGCCACGAACTTGGAACGGAGTGCTTCCACTTCGCCTGGGAAGAGGACTGGGAGCCCTTTCCAGAATGGTATGCCTTGCCTTCAGAAGCCACTGTATGAGTTCGGGGGAGCCTCTGCAAGACGTGTCTTCTTCTGCTACCTGTAGTGGGGCAGGATGTAGGAGAGGGGGTGGGATGGAGGCATGGGAGGCTAGTGTTTGGTGGAGGTGGAGAGGGTGGGGGTGTTCGTAGGTGGCAGGGGGGTTGTGTGGGAGTGGAGGAAGGGGTGGAGCAGGGGTGTGAAGGGGCAGGAGGGTGGAGAGGAAGTGGGGGCCGAAGCTAGTGGAGGTGGAGGTGGGGTTCGGCCATGGCAAGGATGTAAGGGGGGGGGGTGGCTGTTTGCGCAATAGGTGGAGGGGGGCTGGAGTTTGAATGGTCTTGGGGTGTGAATGAAGGTGTGGGGGAGTGGGAAGGTTGCTTGGGGAAGAGGGAGGGGTGTATTGGAGGTGGGGAAGGTGTATGGGGAATAGGAAGAGTCACTTGGGAAGGGGAGGGAATTGATGGGGGTTAAGTGGCCTAGGGGAGGTGAAAGGTTGGAGGGGGAGGTGGCAGCTGAGGTGGAGGAGAGAGAGAGGAGGTGAAGGGGCAGGTTCGCCCTTGGGAGAGAGAGAGAAGGGGGGAGGAGAGAGAGGGGGATCCGCCCCAAGGAGAGAGAGAGGGAGAGAGAACTAGAGAGAGAGAGGGGGATTGCAATTATGCTCAATTCTTCAAATTTTCATTACCTTCTCAAGTGGGAGTTGGGGTTCTATATATAGGGAACCCAACTTTGTACAAAAGCCCTTGAGAAAAAGGGAAATAACAGATAACCAAGGGTGCAAGAAGGGGGCGCCCATGGGCCTAGCTCCCTAATGGGCCAAAAGACCAGACAAGTCCAATATGATGACCCACTAATAAGAGCACCTAGGGCAAGACTCAAAAATAGAAGTGAAATACATCAAAAGGACTCAACAAAGGAGAAAATACATCAAGATGTCTATAGTAGTGAGATCCAGTGCCGTCGAGGCCCCATCAAGTCATCCTATCCGTCTCCAGAGGGGAGAGATGTGTCGAGCCAGAGGGAGCTCTGAGTGATGTCCCCATCACGTGCCCTCCTTAAGCTTCACGATCAAAGCACCTGTTAAACAGAGTATCGGATAAGTCATCAGTTTAAAGAACAACTCTGTATAAACTTATCAGAAGAACAACGTTTTAGAAGAAACCTGGACGAGGTTAGAACGAAACAACACGAACTAACAAACGGCAACGACACGGAGACAACACGGAGACACAATAGGGAAAACGACACGAAGTCAGTGAGAACAGCACGAGGACAGAAGAGTGACACGAGGTTCACACAGAAACGACACGAGGTGAAACAAGAACGACACGAAGTGCAGTAGTGACAGAAACACACACTGCACAGAGAACGACACGAAATGGCACAAAAAGCAACACGAAGTGCTGCGATGTCCTGCACGCAATAGAACAAAAAAAACGACACGAAGACGATGAAACAATACGGAGATGAAAGACAAGGAAAACGACACGAAGTCAAAGAAACAACAGTAACCTACACGAAGTGTGGTTACTAAACAGGAACGACACGAGGTCTACAGGGAAACGACTCAAAGTTCATCAGAACTATTCGAGCTGCCTCAGAAACACGACACGAAGTTATGAGAGGGAAAACGACACGAAGTATAACCTCATACAAGTTTTTCTTGTCAAACATGGAAATCAACACGAAGTGTCGTAAGCTCAGACGACACGAAATCTTTTCGTGTTAGTGAGGGGAAACAACACGCAGTGTGACACAAGTGGCACTGAAGGCAACACGAGGTGAGACTTCACGCTGTACAGACTTGGACTTTGTATATGAAGTGCGCTGTACAGACTTTGACGAATCAGAAGGCTGTATAGACTTGGAGACCCAAAGCCATTGTATAGACTTTGATGCCCAAAGGCGATGAGCAGTGAAACAATGTATATACTTCAAGTAAAGACCAATGTGTAGACTTGAAGAGCATATGACACGGCTGTACAGACTTCGCCTAAGACGCTGTACACACTTAGCCTAAGACAATGCATGAACTGACGTTGTATAGACTTTGTCTTAACAATGAATGTGTAGACTTGATCAAGAGTCCAATGTGCAGACTTCATGAGTGTGCAAACTTGTCAACGAAATGCACAATGTATAGACTATGCACATGCATGAAGAGTGTATAGACTAATGAAATGCTTTACCCTGCAGTGTATAGACTTGCTAGTCATCAAACTACATGCAGATAGAAAAGCAACGCACAGATCAGAAATCAAGCACTATATCAGTCATACACATGCATTCTCCACAAAACAAGTTATGTTGCTATCATCAAAACACAATCTCATAAAGCACAATAACATTGCTATCATCAAAATACAATATCAACTGCATTCAAATGCACTCACTGTCTTGCTATCATCAAAACCAAATAGCATTGCTATCATGAAGGCGACATAGCACATGCTTGTGCCTAAGAGACACAACAAAATTCACGGGCGCACCACCAACGGGTCCGACAATCCGATATAAAATAGTCCGAAGCTCAATCGGACATGATCCGCAACCCGCGAAAAGACGATCCGAAACCCACGGATCCAGATCCGAAAAACTCGGGACATTACATTTGAGGTATCTCAAAAGTTGCCCCATTCAATGTCTTCTCTTCACCAAGTCATAATCCTTCGCTCTCGGGGGATTCACTGATGTTGATTAGGCAAGGTCTAGGAATGATCGTCGTTCTACTTTTAGTTACTATGTGTTTCTTGGATAAAACTTAGTCACATGATGTAGTAAAAAATAAAGTGTGATTGTTCGATCTAGTGCTGAAATATAATATCGTGCCATGGCACATGGACTTACGAAACCTCTACGGTTAAAGCTTCTTCTTCAAGATATTGGTCCCAGTGTTGATTTGCCTATGAAATTGTATTGTGATAACTAAGTTGCGATTAACATCGCCAACAATCCAATGTAATACGATCGTACTAAGCACATTAAGATACACTGACACTTTATCCGTGAATGGCTTCACTCTGGGGAACTTTGTCTTCCTTATGTTTGCTATGTGAATCAAGTTGCCGATGCATTCACCAAGGGCTTTTCCCAAGACAAACTTCTCTCTGCACTGGGAAAGTTGTGCATGCGAAATATCTATGCTCAACTTGAGGGGGAGTGTTATGTGAAGTAAGACCGGCCCAATAATGGGCATGTCCAGTCTGGTTCAAAGGTCATAATTGTAGGTCCCTCCTATTGGGACTCTGGTTCATTATTTCATGATCAAATGACCTTATTTGATTGGGACGCCTTAGCTAATGGTTTCGTCCCCAAACCCCTTCCCGCCGGGACTCCATTTCCGAGCAACCGGTGCAAGGGAGGAGAACCCTCTCACCATGGAATACCAAAGCTGGCTGTGGGCCACAGAGAGAAGAGAACAAAGATTGGTCCTGTGGAGTACAGACAGTCCACATGAACATTTCTTCATCAGCTAGAATTTCCAAGCAGTGATCAATCTGTGGATGTACGTAGAACGCATCGATGTAGTTGGGTAAGAGAATTTTTTTCAGTGGCTTATCTCCTCCAATTGGCAGCAGTAGATCCACCATCCCAGTTTGATCGAGCCATGTCGAACTCACTGGAGTAGTGTTAATCTGATGGGATTTTGCCAAGCACCTGCGGACACCACTACGCTTGTGCTTTTTACAGGTGCTCTCCAATCACAAGGGCCCAAAACAAAACAGCTGGTTAACATTTTTGAGATCATTTTTTTTTTGCTAAACTGTTGTCACTGTCCTGTGAGTAACATAATTTCTTTTATTTTAAGATTCGATTTGAAATAGTCAGGTTTTTCATCTACAGTAATTTTAGAGAGAATAGAAACTGGAAGAAAATAAAGATCATATCTGGCATCAGTCTTCCCTCTCGAATCTTTAATTGGGGCTGAAGTTGGACGTGTACATGGATAGGTCCGGCTGGTCCATAAAAGAAAAAATGCCATGAATGCGCTCACTGCTCATACGAAGAAGATCATGTGTATTTCTATTGCTGCAAAGTGGAGAACTTGGGCAAAATCCCAAACAAAACGCTTTATATGAATGTGGCACTGTACATACCCAACGAATTACCATGCAACAATCTCCCGCCCTCCTCGGGCAAATCCAAAAAAGCAGGTAAGAGCGGGACAAAAAAAGGGGGGGCGGAAAAAAGAAAGAAAAGAAATCACCTTTGCATGCACATAAGCAATCAGATCAAGTGTGGATGTTGTTTCTTCGCTGAACAGTCAATCTAAAGTGAACAACCAATTAGTCAGGGAGGGGGCAGCCGCCAACTTGTATGCTTCCCGCTTTCATGTGATCTCAGGATCATCATGAAAGCAGCTCTCCATGCCTCAGGCCCCCTCCCCCCACCATGCACTATTCACAGCTTCAAGTTTTAACCCCTAGTGAAATTGCCTAGCATTTCCTAGCGGTCGCCCTTTCCTTTCGAAAAGAATCTGCTGAAGCCGCGGCCATGTTTCTCAGGTACAGGATTCGATGAGGAACAAGATGAAGACGACAGGGTTGACCTGTGCTTTGAGCGCTTGGAGCCAATCGGTGACCTCGGCATCGGGCCTGCTTCGGTGTGAGGTGGACTGAAGAGGGGGTTAAAGCCATCTAATGGAGATTCACATCCTGTTCTCTGTAGGAAAGCAGCAATGTTCTCCAGATCAGCATGATCTGAGAGTTGAGAGCTGTGCCTGCCTCTCCCATTTGAGCCGTCTCTACCCAGCATACCATCCAAGAAATCTTCATTCATCAGAAGCCTGTTGTTTGAAGACGAGTCAGCTTCTGCTGGAGGACGCAATGATTTCAGTTGCCTTCCCAGAAGAAATATTGTCTCCTGACATTCTGCAAGCTTCTCTGCTGCTGCTGCTATTTCTTTCTCCTGCTCAGGCAAAAGGGAAATGCTAAAGATAACTGAAAACGTGAAATATTTGAGGGGCAATTAGATTTGGCATGCTGGATGGGTGACACCAGCATCTTGCTGCCATACACAACGAAGATGAAACCCTTTTCTTTCTCAGCTGAGATATAAGGTAACGAAGAAGAATTTATGAGTCTAAAAGTCCAAGAATGTTTCTTCTAAGTAAGAAAAGGTTGCAAGTTCAGTTTAATAATCGCCTGGTTCAAGATATGTAACAAGAGCATGGGCATATACACCCAAAATCCTACGTAAAGTGGTCCAGAAATTCTGAAGGACCATAAATGCACTCCATGAAAGTATTGTCAAGCCCACTACTCACCTGCTTTGTCTTGATGCCAATGTCAGCACCTGACGTGTGCATTGTTGAGCAACTCTGGTACCTTCACATGGATTAACAAGTTCCATGATGTCAGAAAACAGATGGATATCAATGTATTACAACAAAGCTGGAGTTACATGCCGACCTTTCTAGCTGCTCTTGAAGATCTTTGCATTTGGCCAAGTCGTCCTGGTGACTACGCCTTTCCTGTTGAAGCTCATTGTCTAGACTCTCTGATTTTGCCCTCAGCAGACTGATTTCTGTTTCCGACTCTTGAGTACGTGTTTCCAGGGACTTGTAGGATTCTGCCATACACTTCAGTTGCGTCTCAGCCAAGCTATTTGACTTATGAGATGCAGCTAGTTGTGATTTAAGTTCCGCCAGTTCTTGTTCCATCTCAAGCAACCGAGTCTTTGTTTGTTCCAAACTTTCTGTACATCTAGCCAATTCAACTTGTAGACCATCTCTCTCCAATTTCAATTGCACCTCTTCTTTGGAAGATGAATCAATTGTACCCTTGAGTTCAAATCCTGGGCTAGCATCCCCATTCTGATTATCAGGATAAGAGTCAGAATTAAGAACAAGAGCAGAATCAATTGAAAATCTCTCTCTCCCTTGTTCAACTTTATTCTCTAACAATGTTACCTTGTCTATGCAGTCAGAACTATTGCTCTCTCCTTCATTGTCCCTGTCTCCCAAGATTCTAAAATTGAGTTCCTTTATTTCGCACAAGATGCGGGACAGGGCAACAACGAAATTGTCAAAACCAACTTCATCGCAAAGAACTTTACTAACACAATCAGAGAACTCCCCAACTTTCTGGACTATTAGGTTATTATTAGAAGACATGCTCTGAACTTCTGCAGCTTCCTTACAAACTGATATGACAAAGTCATGAATATGAGAAATAGCATTTTGCAGATCCTGGCCTGTAGAAGCCTTGGTATCAACACAAGCATTATCATCGCAAGCCAAAGAAACCCTGTTATCGATGGCTTCTCCCACATCTTCGGGACAATGCTTATCAAGTAGTGCACTAGATTCCTCAATAGTTAAAACAATGGATTGCAGAGGTAGCTCCCCTTGAGAGTTGTGCAGAATTCCTTTTATATCCTCAAGAAGTTTTCCTGCATCAAAGTTCTTGGTTTGAGCATCAATTGCTAAAGCTACTCTTGATTTGAGCTTTGAGAGTAAAACCTCATGTCTATCAGATGTGACATCACCTGGGGATTGCCCTTCCTTAGAAGAAATGAGATCCTGTGTTTCATCTAGACCAGGATGTTGCTCCTTCTGGACGTCCCCATCCTGGCGAATTTCAACCAAGGTTTTATTCACAAGGGTTTTGTTTCTCATCTTCCCCGCCGAACCATCTCCACTGGTGCGGCCTCCATTAGATTCTGCTGATAAACATGCCAGCTTCTCCATTTCCAGGAAATCATCCATAAGATCCAAAGAACTTGAGTTCTCATCCCTGCTTCGTTTGTAGACATCCTTCTCTTTCTTGAAATGTGACAGCTCTGATATTAATGCAGTGGCCCAAGAATCAGTGCAGCTTCCTTCCTCGTCAATTCCATCCTCTGACATGGAAGTCAAACTTGGTGGATTGCTCATATTTTGCTTCAGAGGACCCTCCATGTGGATCTCAAGGTTGGACTTCAAGGGGCTTTTTTGTTGATTCAGGGCCAGCATATGTGCTTCTAAGCTTCGAAGCTTGCTAGATGTCTTAGCACAAATATTTCTTGAAGCCAGTAGCTCATTATTTCGTTTTGACAATGCCTCCTTTAACATCTTAGTTTCTTCCTCCATTGCCAATAAACGTGCAGTGAGAAATCCATTCTCCTTGTGACACTGCTGAATGTTTTCAAGAGCAAAGTCAGAAGCAGGTCCAAGGCGTGGGCTAGCACTTGAACGTCGTAATCTGGTCTCTCCATAATCACGACCAAGACTTTCCACTTCCTGTTTCATTTGAGCTAATGCAGCAGGCCCAGGCAACTTTTTTCGAACAAGGCCACGTAGCCTTTGGCACTCTGCTTCTAATTTTGTTATTTTCTTGACGTCTTCCAGATGTTGCTTGTTTGCAACTTCTGCAGACCTGACACTCATGTTCTTTTCTTCATTTCTAATTTCAAGCTCCTTAGAGATAACCTGAACTTCATATTTTAATGAACTTATTTCTCTTTCACATGACTGAATTTCAGTCTTTAAAACCTCAATCTCTGCATCAGCCCTAGATTTTTCATCACTAATCTTCATCAACATATTAGAACGCTCGTGAAGTGATCTGGAAAGAGCAGCATTTTCAGCTGAGGCTCTAAGGAGCTCCTGTTCAAACTCGACTATTTTTGAGTCAAGCTCAAACTTGATCTTTTCCCATTGTTTAGTTTTTGCAAAGACTACATCATGAAGCTTCTGTTCGCCCTCTTCCTTCACAGAGCGTATCTGCTTCATGCACTCCTTAAGAGCACCATCAAGGTGGGATGCTCGTTCTTCAGCAGTCAGCTTCAGCAAGGTAACAGATTCAAGTTGATTTTTCAATGCCAAAGCTTCAGCTTCAGCTTTTTCCCAACCTAAAGTGGATAGACAACAAAGTTCAACAGAAAAATAACACATGGTCAAATTAGTAATCCAAAAGTTAAAGCAAACAAAAGATGAGTCTCAACTGGATAAAAATGTTTAAAAAAACTTCACTCATGGAGAAGTCTCAGGTATGAATCATTTATAATGGTCAAACCAAATAAAGCAAATGTAGTGAACATGAGAAAAAAGAAGTTATGATGCGTTACCTGAGACAGCTTCCTCAGCAACCTTCACATGCTGCTTTACCAAGTTGTCTTTAGTTATTAAATCTGCTTGTGCTGTGAATAATTTTTCATTCAAAACCTTCACCTCATCATTCAAAACCTTCACTTGATCCTTGAACTCCGTGAGTTGCGTATATGTTTCCTTAGAAATTTGTACATAATTCACACTCTTGGAGTTATCCTACAAAACAAAGTTGAGAGAAAGGCCTGAGGAAAATATAATCATATATAAATTAAGTCTTCTAGGATATTAGATGCAGTCCGAAGCAGGGTTGGCCGACTCAACGGGTTGGACCGACCCGGACTTGGCCTGGTACGTATGAGTCGACCTGACTCGGACAGGTCACTTGGCTTCTTCTTTCTCTAACTTAGGCCGAATCGGTATCAGACTGACCCGGGATCTCCGTGGTACAGTACGAGTCTGCTGACTCACACCGGTAAGGTACGAGTCAGCCAACCCTGATCTGAAGATATTCAGTGAAGGCATTAACATGAAACTTAACATCAGACCCATCATACATATCATTCAACTGAAAGATACTGCAGGTAATAAACCAGATGTCACTTTAAATATTTTGTGATGCGTGCCCAGACAAATAAGGAATATGGAACCTGAAATACGCTATAACTTCCATTAGACGCATGTCCACCAACTGCTAAAAGTAAAGACTAAAGGACTGTTGGGGAATGTTCTCCAAGTGGCCCAGAATAGCCAAAATCAGTGATATTCTAGTTTCTAGCCATTTGGTACCTGAAATAGTTCCTTCTTTAAAACCTGCGGGATCCATCTAAAGAATAAAGATGGACTCAGAATCCCACAAATTATATTGTGAACCCAAGTATTGAACCAAAGCCCAACTCAGTGGACGAGGAGTCCTAGAACTAATATATGCACTGTGGTGTATGAATAGCCGTTGTGGCACTAAATGGCTCCTGCCAACATAAACCCAAGTATTGAACCAAAGCCCAGCTCAGTGGACAAGGAGTCCTAGAACTAATATACAGACGGTGGTGTATGAATAGCTGGTATGGCACTACATGGCTCCCGCCAACATCCCCCTTAGGATGAACCTACATAGATTTGTATGGCAAACAACACTTGTGAACCTGCAAGGCCAAATGGGAGGAAGCCCAACAAGCAAACTAGCTCTAGTGCCATATTACTAAGCGAAACTATCAACACAAAACCCAAGTTGGTGGATGAAGCGGCCCAAAATTAATACAAGAATGGGATACCTAATGGATGGTATGGGATTAAATGGCATTCACCAACACTAAATATTGAATACTCAAAAGAGGGGGAGAAATCCTCCAATTATATTTTCAAAAAGAGGCAAGATGGGTAAAAGTGAAAAGCACTCATGTTTTCTTTTCTCCTTCCACATCTCTTTCCTTAAGCAAGCAAGATTTTACATACTCCAAGAGAAGGCAAAAATGTGAAACCCAAAAATAAGCAATGATGGATAATTGAAATGTACTTCCAACTACAGCCAGTTCCTTTTTTAAGGAACAGGTTCGAACATTACAGAGAATCTCTCAGATATAGATTGTATCCATAAAAAAAGTTGCACAATCAATCAACTATTGCATGGATACCATGACATTATGCTGTGGGTCAAAACATACACCATGGTGGCAATTGGTGAACAATCCACATGTTCCAAAATGATGCCTGAATATTGTTTGCAGGAACCAATCCTAATATTGCAGAAAATATTTCACAGATATAAGTTTATATTAAAAAAATAAAGTCACGCGGCCCATCAACCATTGACTGGAAACTCTACCATTGTGATGTGGGGCAAAACACCCACCACTGTGGCATCTACTTCAATTGATCATTAGAGTGTGAGCAGGCCAATTGCTGCCTACATATTCTTTGCAGGAACCAAGACCTAGATTACAGAGAATATTTTTCATAGATAGGATGATATTCATAGAAAATGGATTCATATGGTCCATTTCATGAGAGATGCATTCTTTATTTCTGCCTTCAGCAGTCCCCATTCAAGGTGTGGGGTAGGGAAATAAAAAACACACTCGAAGAGGCTTTAAATTTGTGACTTTCATGTTGATGACAAACTAGGCTTGCAATCAAAAGCAACACATTTCACATTGCCCTAAACAAGCTTAGAAGAACAGATTCTGAGATCCAGAAAGTCATTCACACTGATACCAAAAGGGTCTCGTGACCGACTTACAACCCTGGAAACAGTGGGTATCTTTTTTATGCATTCTAGTTTCATGAGCTCCGCTTCAGGCACTTTTCCCAGGTTCAATGCAACAAAGGTAACATGCCTTCTGAAAGTACATACATACAGCTTTGAACCTTCATTTTTTTCAGGTCCGAATATCTTCCTCAGAGGAATAGACAAATGCTAATAAAAGTTTGCATTTCTTCATGTTGCCTTGAACTTTCTACCCCTCTGATCTTATGCCAGAAGAACTAACCATGTTACGTCTACAATTGATTACAAATGTCCCCCACCAGAGGGGGAGGTCCCGAGTTCAATCCCGGGTTCCCCCCTCCCCATTAAAAAAAAAGGTACCTACCAAAAAAAATACAATTGATTACAAAAGCCTCTTGGAACCCAAAAGAAAATCCATAAAGCTAGCTCATAGAAATGAAGAAAAGATTTCAAAGTTTATATAACTTAATAAAACTTTACTGCAAAGGACGTTAGCAGATAGATTGTCTTAGGGATCTCATTACACTGTATATAGGGGAACATTAAGATTTAAGATAGTCTTGCTTTTGCTAGAAAGGCATCAAACTTCATTAGAATGAAAAAGGAAAGACATTTTCGAGTATAGTACCCACAACAAAAGGACCCATATCAGTTTTCAAGATACATCATACAGAAGGAAGATGTATGAAGGAAGATGACCCACAGCCCACTTCCACATGAAAATGGGAAGCGGCCAATCCATCAGTTACAAAATGTTACATCCGCCAGGAATGGAGGAAACACCCCCAGCCAATTGTATCTTCCTAATACAGCTGCACACTTCTTGGCAACTGTTCAACTCTCTTCTTCAGAACACCTGCATTTCCTACAAATCATCCTGAACACTTTTTTCCAACAAAAGACTGACAAGAAAAGATAAAAATAGGACTTCAGCAGAAAAGAGTCAGCATCACAGATACATTACCATTTTCATCTGAAAAGTGGATTTTACCCCCATTACATTATGTAAATCCTTTGCGTCGCTGTTTAACAAGCTGGTAAGACAGGGTATCCTTTAAATGAAGGGAGTATAGAATTATAGATCATGCTTCATAAGTTGGGAAAAACAGAAAAGACATTCTTACTGTCAAAAGACATTCTTACCATTTTCACTAAAATATTTTATGTTAAGACTCAACGGGAAGGATTCCATTGCCACAGGACAACATTCAAATTATTTTTCCCCTTTGAACTGCATGTCATAATTTCTGTTTCCTAATCAATACTGCCAGTGGGTATCTTTCACCGTTTGGTAATCAAGGCCTTATTTTTGAGCCCATTGACTGGATGCTGACTAAGGATTTCCAGACCAAATCCTGATGATCTAAACAAAGTTTCCACTAGCCATCAGCGTAATACCAACCTCATTTGTTATGCTGAAAGTTTGGTAGACACCAAATGTTGCGAATTTCTAACTAATGCATGTTGAGCAATAGTGCAACAGACTAAGGGAGAATATAATAGTGTGACAGGAGTCACGATTTTTCATTTGTACTACAGTAACCTAACAACAAGGACACAAATATCAGTAGCCTTCACAAAACATTATGCCATCTGCTAATGTGAATATTTTAAAAAAAAATAGTGCACATTAAACCCTCGAGTCGTTGCATCAATTTGAAAAAAAAGTTAACGGTGCACATTAGGATATTTGATTCTAGCTTTACCCTAACTATTCCTCTTCAAAGCCAAATCCTTCGATTCAAATATGCCCTAACCACCTTCATCCAATTCTTCCTTTTTGTCTCTGCCACTGAAGGCGCATGACTCCGTAGAGCCATTCTTAATTAACAAACAATCTGTATAAAGAATTACTACATGGCCTTATTCTGAAATGACATCACCCATAGACTTCTGTAAGCATCTGCATTTTTGTCCTGGCATTTAAATTGTGGCAGTACTCCATCATCTCCCCTACATATTTAACTAGTTTTAATGTGACTTCTTGACAGCCTAATTCTGCACCCCATGATATATACATGGTCGTTTGTCAACCATGTGAAGCCTCAATTGTATCCCTATGAATAAAGCGGGAAAACAAACAAAATGATGTTGCCCATACCATCCAGCTGACATGGATTCTTCTGACAAAATTAACCTCAAGTTCACTACCCTTTTGTAAAATTAGACCCAGCTACAGATGTGTGTTAGCTTAGCAATCTCATGTCGTCAAGGTGATTCCTCCATTTTTTTCTCCTTTTGAAGCACTTCAAGTAATGTTATACATATTGCATTCTATTTTCTCTTCTAAATGTGTGACCACATCAGAGTAAGGTTTGTACGCCAGAAGTAAGTGCCTGCAACATCGGGCACATATAGAGTGATGATGGAATAGTAGAAAAAGGAATGGATGCGTGAAACCACAAACCTAAGTTTTTTGAAGGTGAAGAACAAATGGAAGGTGAAACAACAAACCTGTTCCCCTTGAGTTCCAACTGATGCACTAGCAGAATCTGTTGCAGCTACTGTTTTCTCTGATGATTTCTTCTTCCAAGGCCAACTCCGGCGATCCATCTTTTCACTGTTAGTATGCAAGAAGCACAATGTGAAAAATACAAGATAAGAAAACTAGGGCACAAAACAGTGAGACCAAATATTCACATGTTTCTGACTGAAGTTTACATGACAAAGAAAAAAATATAAGGCCATAGAGTAATCGTATCTCATTAGTCGGAGTAACAAAATAAGGATTGAGGGGGAATAAAACAGAGAATAAGTGAATCACATAAGGGAAAAGGTGGTTTTACCATTATAAATAAGGAAGATTATTCAAACATATGAAAATATCCAAACATGTATACTTATGCAGCTATTGATCAATTGAAGTTTAAAATTATTTATGATGGACCTAAAAATGTTTGCTTGATCACAGGTGTTGTTTGAAGAAAATTTGAAATGCCAAAGAGCAATGAAGTAGAGGCATGACAGGTGTGCATATGTGCCAAACTAAGTGCTTAGGAAGGCTGCATTGATTTAAAAATGTGCATCCCCTAAATTGTTGGTTTTGGAAGGGGTAACAGAATTCTTCCAAAGTAGCGGCAATTTCCATTTCCCTGAAAAGTCAATAAATCATAGTATTGAAATTAAAAGGAGTGTACACAATACAAAAGCAGATTAACAATAAACAACAAGAAAGGAAAACCAGAAAACACCGCCACATCCAAGGCTTTATGCATATTAGAAAACGACTCAGGGTCAGCCTGATTTGACCTTAAATTGGATTTGTCAGGATATTTCCATAAGCCATCTCAGTTTTAGGTTTCTAACAGACTGGCCTGCTTCCTTTTGGCCTATTCTAATAAACGGATAATGTGGGATCCCGGTCCAGCTGACTCTGGATCAATCTTGGCTGGTTTCTTTTGGCCCATCAAACTGACAGGAGAAAACATCTAGCGTATCTGTAAACTATCTAGTCGAAATTTCCATGAAGCAACTATAGTGCTGATGGACCAATGTCTTTAAAATTTTGGAGGCATGGACTTGGGTGCGCAACAGACTGCTAGGATTAAATCACTAATATAGCAATCCACGTAGCAATCACTCTAGCATCTCCCTTTTAGGATCTGCATATTATTTACCATTAATCTTATGTTGTGTTGCAGAAGACAGTAGCCAAAGTGACAAAAGGTGAACACTTATTAATGACCAAGAGGAGCTTCCTTGGTCTTTGGGCAAATGTTTGTATCCAATGCCCATTGAAGTGGCTATCCGCTCCGTTGACAGATTAACAAAATCCATATCTGGTTCAAGCCTCCAAGGAAGCAGTAGTGGAGAGATCCAGACTGCCAACAAACTTAAGAAGAGGGGGGGAAAAGCCACTTCACAGCTATTACCTTGCAAAGAAAGTGAAGTAATCCAATCTTTATTAAAGCATTTCACATTTTGAACTCAGAAAAATGACCCTGTAATCTTCAGAGAAGAGGTGCTCTCTTGTGATTAAGAAAGTGGCATATACCAGGGGTTGCAATTGTTTATTAAAACAAAGGACTCTGCTAAGTGGCAACACAATTATAGAGTATGTATGACCTGCCCAGTGCTGGCAGGTTGGAAGAAGAAACGTGATAAGCTACCAATGGAAGCCCGGGTAAATGGCAGCAGTAACTCTAACTTTCCTAGGGCAGCAAAATTGATCGTCATGAGTTTGATCTGTATTAATGGTGCAACAATTGCCTTTCTGCCTCCAACATGGATCCCGTTAAAATGAATTCTCCAATAGTCTTGAAAACTAGAAAATTGGGTCAGAAGATGTAAAGAGAGAGAAGTCTGGTTCAATGGGATAAACAGTTTAGCATCTAAATTCTATAACCCCGTATCATGCACTTTTTATCGATTACTTTAAGCAATATTCTGTGAATGGATTATCAAACTATCATTGTAGAGTGTATTGTATAGCTTAGAAGAATTAGTTATATTGTTACAGAATTCAGTAATAAAAGGAAAACAAGAATAGATAAAATTAACCTCTCATTAGAGACAAGCAACAACCAGAACCTTGCACCATAGTGTTAAAGAGGGTTTTTACTATAAAGAATGCCTGTAATTGCTAGAAAGCATCCTTGGCTCATGGGTTCTTGTCTCAATCCAAAGTGAAGTGGTTAACCAAGATAAGGAAACCTTTCCAATAAAATGTCTAACATATGTCAATGGCTGGAAATCAAGATTTCCAAAGTGAGATTAAAGGAAGGACAAATCCGTGATTGGATAAGATCACCATCTAAATGTGCTTTGCATTTTGGAGCAGCAAATCCATTAGTTCTCCTTTAACAAGTTATAAACACAACCTACACAAGAATCAATGCCCAAATCGAAGTTAAAAAGGAGTTAAAGGATTCTAAATTAAAGAAGGTGGTCTTGTAATCGTCAATCAAATACGAAGGAAGAACAACCACAGAAAAATGATAGCCGAATGCATACAAAGTTTTAGCCAAGGAATGACTTGTGAACACCTAAACAACCAAACTTCAAATTAAGAAAGAATAAACACAAATCTGACAGCATCATTTGATCGACTCCACTCTTAACCTGCTGCCATTAACCTATGCTCGTGTTCTACAGTTTGGAAGAGCTATCACTAACTCATGCCCGTGATGCAGTATGGAACCACCCCCCACCCCGCATTGAGAAAGCAGGAGTCTGAAATGAGAAGTGTAATTAAGAAATCAGTAACCTAGCTTTTGCCAGTAGAAGAAATCCTGTAAAGATGCTTCATAAAACTAAGATATTGAAGAAAATAGACCACAGAATTTTTTTATCACGTTGGAGAAACCAAAGTGCTAAAAACAGAGAGAGAGAGAGAGAGAGAGAGGATACTGCTCTGGGCACAGACATGACAGCCAACTAAGTCAATATAGGAACAGGATGACAAAAAGGAGTAAGAAAGATCACCCAAGAGACATCAATTACCACATAAACATGATGCATGAAAAATCTAAAAACGTCGCAGATCACGGCAAAACGTCTTCCAGCCTACAGAACAATCTCGAGCCACCAGGATCCATCCCAGAGCGGACAAGGAAAGCATCAGAAAAATTGGAATTTGTAACAAACAAAATTCTCTTCTTCTGCGACAACCTTTGGCTATCTTCCCAGATATGCAGCACCCCTCCAAGCCCAGAAGAAGAGCAGCTTCATAGCCGGCCTCAGAAGGGAAGCGGGTGGTCAGCACTCAGAGCCACTCCGGAGAACCGACACTGGAGCCCGTGTCGGCAGCAGTGGCATTGCTTAGAGCCCCGGAATCCGCTGTCCCTACACATCAGAAAAACAAAAAACGATAAAAAAGCAAAAGCAAAGAGAACGTGGCACTGCATTAGAGAACTTGAAAAGTCGATACGGGGAACAAGTACACGCTTCTGACTTTTTTCTTGGTAGGAACTCCAAAAGAAGGGAAAAAAACGGAAATTTTGGCCAGAAAAGGGGGAATAATCTCCCGTTTTAATGGTATTGGCAGATGCTGAAGCAAATGGGGAAAAAAGGAAGATTTTGATACCAGTCTCGGATGACAAAAAGAGAGCGACTTGCAACATATCAGCAAATGCGGAGGATGGTTTCCATGCATAGAAGGAGAGCTCCAGAGGGTAGCCAGATTCCGGATAGAGATAGAAGAGAGAGAGAGAGATGGGTAGATGTAGAGAGAGAAAGACACACCCACACAGAGAGAACCAGGTGAAGACAACCAGTTTCTGGGATTGTTATTACACATCCTACTTTTTGATGGTAAAAGCACACGATCACCCGGGAATCCTCGTGCTCAGATGGTATGAACTGACCAAGCGTGGTGCACAGAAACACACACACACTCTAGAGAGAGAGAGAGAGAGAGAGAGGTTGTGGGTGCTTGCTCACCTGATAAAATGCCACTACAGAAGTGTGAACCAGGTCGGTGGATCTGAGAAGAAGAAGAAGAAGAAGAAGAGGTCTAGCTTTTAGATAGTTGTGTGTGGTAGAAGATTTTCAGGAATCGAGGGTGGGGGGGGTGGTGAGAGGCGGGAGACCCAGAGAGAGGAGTCGTGGTGGAGACAGGGGGGTGCAGCCAATATGATGTAATGGGCGTTTGTTGTATAATAAGAGAGTTGAAAACTCTTCGTAGGTGCGGGACGACAGTGATGGAGCTGGCATGGAGTGGTAGTTCTCCTGTCTTCCCCCATCCCCGTCTTCTTCTCCTTCAAAAAGTTTGAGCATTTTAGAGAGAGAAAGAAGAGAGAGGCAGCAGCCAGCCAGCCAACCTAAAAATATATGCGGGTTAGGCGTCACTTTAAAAGCCCGACGTCCGAAAGCATCCAAAGATGCTGCTACGTATAAAAACTCCACACCCGTCGCAACTCGCAACTCGCAACCCCAACCCAAGATTAATTTTTACATAACACAGAGACAGGGAGCAATCAAAACCCCCAACCTTAATGTTGTTCAAGAGGCAGAAGAAAGTGACGTGATTTTTAGCGGTCACTTTTTAATTTCCCATTTCTGTATTTTATCATCGTTATCTGAATTGGATCGATTCGACCGTGAATCAATCTAAGAATTGATCCGATTAAGATCGATCCGATCTAATATTAAAGAATCGGACGAATCGCAGTTCGATCGGTGAATCGATCCGACCTGATTCATCTTTTAAAATAAAAAAAATAAATGAAAAAATATTTAGATATTTAAATTAATATTTACGTGTAAATATAATTATCTTATTATTATTGATTTGTTATTATTTATTATTTTATTTTAAATATATTTAAAATTTAAAAATTTTTAAGATCATAGATGTCAATTGTGAAAAGTGAAGACTAATAAAATATTATAAAATTTTAAGGTCGATTTATTTAACTATGTTCTTGTTATATTTTTATTTATATAGTTACGTGATCCTGACTAATAATTCTATATGTATGTTTTTTTTATTTTAATTATTATATATTATTTCTTATTCTCTTAAATTATAAAATCGAGTCAGATCATATATCAATATTACGACGACGTCACGGTTCAAATTGATTTGATTGAACGATCTAATCGATTCAAACTGAATCAGCTCATTAATCGATTTAGACATCAATTCGATTATGATAACATTATATTTTACTTTAACCAATCTAATTTATCAAACTCAATAAATAGGATTTATCGTCTCCCATCAAATAAAAGTTCCCCCAAGTTAGTCGTGCTTCGTTCCATTTGGTGTCCGATCCATGTTGGAAAGACGAAGAATCTAACATCATGTGAGGGGGGGGGGGATGCATGGGGAGGTGCGACCTAGTGGTGCTGCATGGAGTGAACCCAGTACTCGTTACGAGAAGTTAGAAAAATTCTTGTACACAAATTTCTCTGGCCAACGAAGAGGAGAGCCACAATTAATCTTTATTATCATCAGATGTTGTCCAGTAAGGCAAGTAGCATTCACTTATTCCTATATCACTAATGCTCCCTCACGAGCTCTTTACCACCTCACTCACCCACCACCGGCCATTCTCGCAACAAGTAATCCATTAAACCTCCAATTAATGGCCCTATGATCCCATACTTATTCACATTAATTATCCAAGGTACACCAAATATATATATATATATATATGCCCTTTACTCTCACAACCAACGCAAGACCACACTGCCGCTACTTCTCCCCCCCCCCCCACCGACCCACTCTTCCAATCCCCCTTTTCCCCAGGCGAGCACACGCACTTACTATTAGTGTCATGCAGCTGGAACTGTCGTTACGGTGGGACTCTGCCAACTATTTTATTTATTCACCCCGGGCGCGATGGCGACCGTGGTGGTCGCCGACTAGTGGAGGCGCCCCTCACACGCGTTGGGACGTACGGCGTCGAATCGTCGAACACCTGTCTGCCGTTGGATACACCCCACCCTCCCCCATTAGATCTGCATGGCGGCCACAAGCGCAGCTCTGGCACCACCCTCCTCCTTCTTCTCCTTCCGTGCTGCCCGCCCGCCAGCGAGAGCAGATGCAGCCAAGGGCCGCTCGTCCTTGCGTGCCCCAGGCGGAGGACGGGCGGCCAGCTCACGCGACGGCGACCGCCCGATGGGTCTCCTCGGCTGGGGGCGTCTCGAAGGCCATTATTAGCGGAAAAAGCTCTCCTCTGTTCGACCCTCTTCCATGCCAGGAGTGGCTGGCTTGCTCGCTCGCTCGCTCGCTCCCCCTTCCATGTAGTTGCGGTACAGAAGACACGGAGGCTCGTCCTCGATCGACGGCACCAGAAGGGCGTTTGGATTCTTGCCTCGGAAGGGAGGAGAAGACAGAATAGAGCGAGTCCACTGGGAACAGAGCATGAGTTGCTTGGCATCTTTTGTCATGGGGCATGCAGTGGTCGTGCCTCAGACGGCCCAGGGGTCAGAGTACGACAACCGGGGGTGGGGTGGAGGGAGGTGCTCAAGGACCAAGGTTGTGTCGCCATGTCCGGTTCTTCGCAGCTCGAGGGAGGGGTGACCACCCATCCCGTTTTCTGCAACCGAGGAATGGGGCTGGTGGGGGGAGAGGAGGGGCGCTCGCCTCGCCGTTTTCCGGAAAACAATGGTGCCGGCTTCCCTCGCGGTTTACAAGCCAGTGCAAGCACGCGTGCCGGCTGCGTAAGCGACGAATTCCGGGAGCGTGAAGACTCTGGACGGTTTGGACCGGATAATTAGATGGCGATGATCTAAAGAAGCTCGCTACGGAACCCCGTGCACTCTTTTTTATTTCTTTATGTAAATCCTTTTACGTTCACATGCTCGAAGATTTCTATTGATGCAGCTGTTGGAATTAGGGATTCTTTTATAGATTAACACCTATGTAATTTCATTCTATTTCCATCTCATTCCTTTGTCTTAATGTTATAGCATAATTCTTTAGACCTAATTTGTTAATCGTGTAGAATAAGCCAACTCTACCCACCCTCGAGAGTAACCAAAACATGTTGGGCCTCATATAACATCCTGTTTAACCTGGGCCTTGCCAAATTTGGTTATTGTGAAAATCGGTGAACAAACATGATAATCGGGAGGGCACCGGCGAATACCCTACCCTACTCGATTATCAAACTGGGCCTTACGGTATAATGTCTCTCATAAGTAAATCTCATAATTTGAAAAGTAAGTGTAGACATATCGATCTCGCACCTTCTCTGGATAGACGGTGGCATGAAAATTTTGTCGTAGTAAATGGATCACTTTCTGATCAGATGTCATGTCATCAAAAGAGTAAGAGAATTAAGAGGATGCATACGGTGGAGCCCGACATGGACAGGGATTAGCCAGAGGGGGAGAGGGTGACCAAGAGAGTCATCGGGAGTGGGGAAAGGGGCCGCCAAGATTTCTCTCTCTCTCTCTCTCTCTCAAGATATTTTAGATATTTTATATATCCTAACGTTTTCTATGCTATAATTCACAAAATATTTGCCTATGGTTGATGATCGAAAAATAGATAGGTATAATCGCAAGTGTAGCAACTAAAAAGTGTTCCATTGGCCTCATACTATACCTTTGAAATTTGTGTAGAAGAGAAGAGCGTCTGACTATCCAGAAAAAAATTCCAAACACTAAACACGTCATAAGGAGTCCTGAGTATGATCTCAGGAAATAACCTTCCGATGTTTAAGTCAATGACAAGTGTGGAAGTAAATGAGAGAAGAGAGAGAGAGGGAGAAGAGAGTTATGCCGGATGAGTCACTGCTCGGCTAAGTGTCGAGTCCTCGAAGATGTGGTTGAGGCCCGGAGATGGTGGAGATCTCTCTGACTCTCCCTAGGGCAAGAAGGCAAGTGTGTCTCTATCTGTGTATCACTGTGTGTGTCTCTCTTTCTCCCCCTCGTCTAGGTATGTCTAGGACCTATTTATATCGGTTGTAGTAGCATCATCTATTTCCTGACTTAGCGAGGGCGTGGTTAGTGGAATGATGCTCTGCTCGATTGTGGGGATCGTCCGTTGCCCATTCATCAATTCTCTGAGAAAGGACATTATGGTGGGCATCTCGGCGGTGTGGGCGCAATTCGGCACTCGTCAGAGTAAGTCCCGCAAATGTAGCCTCAACACTCACCCGGCCGTTAGCAGATCTTATGACGTCCGGGATGCACGTTTGCGAGGATCATGCTTGTGTCCCAGCTAGTCCGGAGTGGGCCTCAATTGGGCTATGTCTCTGGACTGTGGGTAGGTTGGCGATGGCTGCTATAGACCTGGCGACATCGGGCCTTACTAGGCCTGACACTAATGGGCCATGCTAGGCCTGGCAATTTCCCCCCTCCTCGCTAGCCCCCCACTCTCAAGCAGTGGGAGTGCTCGGTGCTCGGGAGGAATTAGACGAGGTCAGATGAGGGGGATGTTCTATTGAGCTTTCTCGAACATTCTCATATCTCTAACACGGGAAACGGTGCTACCTACCATCTTCCTTGGCACGCAAGGTGGTTCCCATGCATGCAGGGTGACATCACTGTTATCATGACGATGTCTTCTCATTTATGGAGAAGCGGAATCGAACAGTCGTTGGCACAGTCCTTCGCTTTCTCACCGAGTGAACTGGCAGTGGCGATTGAGCTTTCAACCGGTCGCTCGATTAGAGGTGTCAGAACGAGGCAGATATGCCGACATCTGGAGCCTTTAAAAAAGGTGAGAAACACCTAAGGAGGTATCTCTGCGATCTTTCCCTCCGGTGTTGGTGCCCGTTGCCTCTTTGTTGCTTGCTTAGCATCTAGTGAGGTTCCTTCTTTCATTCTTCTTCTTGTCGAGCCCATTGCTCCACATAGGAAGATCATCCTCCCCGATTTTAAGCCTTCTGGCGAAGGGGAGGGCAATTGTGGTGGTGCTTCAAGCACCTCAGGTGCCCGACCTGGCCCTTGGCTTCCATCTCTTACAATGTAGTCTACGGCCTTAGGGAAGCCATTCCAATTCCGGCAGACATTGACATCTTCTTCCCCGTTGTAGATGAGTACCTAGGAGGGTACTTCTCCAGAGGAATCAGCATCTCCACATAGGCCTTCAAGGTCAGATTATGTCTTTCAATCCCTCCTCTCTTCGAGGGGATTCTTCATTTTTATGGCTTGGAGCCAGGGGAACTATCACCCAACTCCCGGCACATCCTTTGCGTCTTTGTATATAACTGCCATCAGGTCAGTGCCACCCCCACCCTTTAGTTTTTCTGCCATTTCTTCGGCGTCCAACATTGCCCCGACTCCAATGCCCTAGCCTATTACTTCTGAGCTCGAAGCAAATGGACTTTCCTACACTTCTCTCCTGCCATCTCGAACGTCAAGCATTGGTAGGAGTGCTTCATCATCCTGGTGAAGGCTGACGGCATCGAGCGAGCCAGTGACTGGGACTTCACCAGCCTCAGCCAAGTCCGCCTGACCAACAAGCCACCACCACCGACTAAGGAGGAGGCAATCACTATTAAGCCGATGTTCCATAATCCGATCTCAGACATCGATTTGAAGCTGACCCCCACGCTCCTTAGGTCATTGGAGTTGAGCCCCCCACTGCCTCATGGTAGGACCCTATGTTATCTGTGTAGCTTGGTTGGAACTGGCACCTAATTGTAGTTGTTGTCATCTGCAGGTGCTTCTGAGCCTCCTCCGAGTGCTCAGAGAGTGGAGCCAGAGTTGGCGTTTGAGATGCTCATGCTGCGGTCGTCTGTTCCTTACCCACACGACCACATCCCTTTACTCGTAGCCACTCAAGCAGAGGCCACAGCTCTCAGCACTGTCTTGTCAGCTACCGTGCTCACCCAGGCGTGCCTTGTGTACCGCCCCCTATAGATGGAGGTAGGAGAGGGGGTGTCTCACCGTCAAACATCATCGCCATCACCTCCAGTGCCCACCGTTGTCCCTAGTCTCAAGACAGAGATGTCGGAGGCAACTCTAAGCATAGGCGTTAGTCCCCTGAGCGCCTCCCATAGCCTATTGAGCAAATCTTCTGCCATGGCAAGGTTGTGGACCTAGAGACCGTGGTGATGCTAGATCACCAACGTCACCAGGAGAAGAGAAAGAAGAAGGCTGCATCGCCCTGCCCCGATAGGACAGGTAGGGCCTCTGGTGTCATCGTCGCCACCATCTTCGACCATACCGCCTCAAACCTCTGCCCCAATCGCCTCAGTCTCGCCCGCTGCTCGGTCCACGTCTGCTCTGGCACCAGCCCATGAAGACGATGTGTCGCTGATCTTAGCCTTCGTTAGCTCGCTACCGTCAGAGTCCAGGATGAGCTCAGACCTCTTTGTCATGTCCTATGACATGATAAAGAAGTGCTCTGGGCTGAAGGACCTACTTGTGAGCCTCTCCTCCAACATTGACGTCGACCTCATGTGATTGTCGGTGAAGAATCTGGTGTCCATGAGTTGAGTCCTCGATTTATGGGGTGCTCACTTCCGGGCGGCTGAGCAACAGTTGAACGCCAGTCAGAAGGAGTAGGAGGACCTAGCCAAGAAGGTCCAGATGTTGGAGAATGAGTGGGAGGGCGTCAATGCCATCCTAGAGTCCCAGGGGAATGCCCTGGAGGTGGCTGAGTGGGAGCGGGATGCCTCCCAAGAACAATTGCAGATGTCGGAGGCATCATGGCTACCGATGAAGGCATGGGTAGAGAAGGCGAAGGTGGTGATGCTGGAGGTCGCTATCGAGGCGATGGAGGTGAAGGTGTCATCAGCGGCAGAGGGGGCGCTCAAGTGCTTGCAAGCATCCACGGAGTACAAGGATGAGCTAAACGCTGAGGCTATCCTCATCTATAGGCTGGCTAAGGATGTTGGTTTCAAGGATGGGTGGGCAGCGACGCTAAAGGCGGTTGCCCAGGTCATCGGTGCTCCAATGCCTGAGCTCCCACTGCCTTCTTCCCCATACGTGGAAGATGATGACCAATGGTAGGAGGCTCAATGTGTTGAGGCTGTGCAGTCTGGGGAACTATAGGAGGAGGTCAGGGACCTGATTAGCCTCCCAGATGGTCTCCAACCATTCAGAGTCGCATCCGTGGATCCCATCGTCGAGCAAGGTGCTGCCGCTGAGCTGAATGCCACCCCTGAGAGGAGGTGCCTACCACTTTGATGCGGGACGGGACGCGACTCGACGCCAATTTGAATGCGATCCTGAGACTCTAGGCAAACTCGTGACTCGTCCCTACCGAGGGAAGTGTGCGGATGTGCGCAGTTGAGAAACCGGCAATGAGCTAGGGTGGTCAACTCTCACTTTCGTGCCCAGATCGGGTCACGGGACAGGTCTCGCTTTCTCTCGCAGCGGTGATTGAAATTATTTAACGAGCTAGATTAACCTATCACATGCAAGTATCGGCATATAGAAATATACAAAGTAAGCAAATGCCAAAGAGGGGAGCAGACACGATACCTCCACCCTCCGGGTGTGGGGAAGGCGACCCTGGCCAAGACTCGTAATCCCGGTACAAATAATTAGCCAAATATTACAGAAGTGAACTTATTACCCACTCCACGCAGGGAGGTAAAGGGCTACACGTGGGTCCCGGGAGTAGCGAACTCGGGTTGACGGGCAGCAAGCCGGAAGGGCTATCGGGCCGGAGGCGGGCTGCTGGTCTGACTCGGTACTGTTCTGACTCGCTGGACAGCAAGCGAACTCGGCTGCTGGGACGGCGGCTTCCGGACGTCTCCTTGCTGCGGCGGCTGGCTGGGACGCTGCTGGGGGGTTGCCGGTCGATCCCCGGGAGCGGCGGTCGCTGGTTCGGAGTCGGGGAATTATGGGAGAATTAACTTCCAACTCTATTCTGCAGTCCTATCTCGGGACAGATTTAAGTGACCCAGTGAAAAGAATTGTTACGCCCAGATCCGGAGGTGGATCAAGGCGAGACTGGCGCCGTTGGACAGAGGACTCAAAGGGATACAATATAAATTAATTTCACAACCATCCAGTAAACGGATTGAAAATGAAAAACTGTGTGGGTTGTAGTTGTTTCTGGCTCGTAATCCAGATCACACAGGATAGATTGGGATCTGTCTGAAAATGAATTTTGACCCAAAGGAAAACGGTCAATCTGGACTCTGGGAATTTTATGGGTGGAAGGGGGGATGTGAGGACAACACAGAAATATTTTGGGATTTTTTTGGATATGGGTAGCAGGGCGGGAAAAATATAATAACAGACTACTATCCCACAGATATGCTGATGAGCAGACTGTCAGGGGTGGAACTAAAAGAGTGGGAAAAATAACAAACGACGTCTGATTGAGATAAAAATTGAACTGGAGATGGGGGACGACAGGGGAACAAACCCTAAAAATTTGAGGCCGATCTGATATCTAGATCTGGAGATAAAACTTCTTTCTTGAGCTTTAGTTCTGCTGGTCGCAGATCTGGACATCAGGAGGAAGGTGGAGTTGTGGTGGCTCGACGGTGGCGGCGGTGGCTGAGCTTCACACCCAAGGGGAGGGATAGAACTTGGAATCCACCAAGTTTATGGCTTCACACCATAGAAATCACAGCAGTCCAGCTGCAAGGGGGAGAGAGGAGAGAGGGGCGCCCAAGGCTCCAAGAACAAATTCCTGATTTTTCATTCATTAATTGTCAAAATAATGAAAATACATGAGTTTCATAGGCCTAACTAAATGACCATCACTACCCTCAGATCTAGGGTTAGGGAGGGGCAATTAGAGGATGAGAATATTTAATTCCTTTTTCCTTCTCCCATGTGATCAAAACAACATAAAAAAAGGATAAATGGCAAGTGGGCATCTTGGACTTTTCTTGGTCCAACTTTCAAAGGTCTTAGTTTAAGCCCACCTTGGACTTTGAACTAGCCCCACGTGGGCCCTAGAGCCTAGGTGGACTAATGGGAAAGAAGGTGGGGGTCCCGCCGGGCCACATGGGCTTTTGCAAAGAAACCCACTAAAACCTAAGGACTAACACCTTGGCTTATAGTTGCCATACAATTACAAACCCATTTAACACAAGGGTATACATGCAAACAAAAAAAGTTACTGGTCTTGCATTGATGTCCCCATCAATTCTCCCCGGGTGGGAGAAACTCGACCCTGTCGAGTAAGGGGTGCGGCTGCGCATGTATCGCTCCAGAGGATCCGTCACCGTACCAGGTAGAGCGGGTACACTCCACTCCTAGTAATCGTCACCTGCTCATCCTGTATATGTTCTTTATGCACAAGTTGCTATGGAATGAGACTAGTGGTGGACACTTCGGGGTGGGGTCACTCTCAAAGGGAGGAGACGGCTCAAAGACTCACTAGGAATCATCGATGGGTCCCTTTATGTGACTAGATCTGACACATTGTAGATGGAGCTGATCCCAAATTCTGGCAAGTCTACAACGTACGCATATGACCCGACTTGCCTCACACTCGAAAGGGACTGACACTTGCGAGCTTGCATTAGACCGACTCGTATGCAGACTCTCACAGACTGTATGAAACAAACACTCACACCTGATCCTAGGCCATACATGACCCTAGGCAAACATAGACACTCTAGTACTACTATGATTGACGACAAAGAGGTACAAACACAAGGGATGACTCGGTAAAAATGACGGACACCGTCTGCATATACCAAGTGTAAGGATAAGTTGACCCACAACTTGAGGAAGTGAGTCTCATTCCTCGTCAACCGTCTCCGGTTCGAGAAGACTCGCCCGCGGGTATGGACGTGCGGGAGGATGAGGGGGCGGGTGATGGGAGTGTAATCCGAACGTCTAGTGTGGAGCATGGAAAATGGGAAGTCCGGATACTGTCGCTCGTATGCGCGGCAAAAATCAGACCATACTGTGTCAACATAGAGTGTCGACAGTGATACGGTAGTCACTAGTGACTGCGCTACCGTAGGAGGGACGGGCAGAAGAGGGTCGGCTGACTACTACTCGGGAGTGACTAGTAAAAGAGAGGTGGCAGACTGGTCAGGACCGTTGTGGAAAACTGGGATGGGCGGAAGCTCGGGTTCGTCTACGGGCTCCTGAATGATGGGCAAGGTCGGGGCAATTGGAGGAATCAGGACGACTGGTGCGACCGGGCTGACTGACTGGACATGGGTGACAGGCGACATCAGGACGACTGACTGAATGTCATCTATGGGTGCAACTGTCAAAATGTTGTGGAATGTGAACTTGCCAGGCAAGTGTGGAGGATGTAGAGTGCAGGTCCTTCGCCCTGGGTCAAAGGTCGCACTCCTCTCTTCAAGCCATAGTCGCCCTAATATAATGCATGGTCCTGCTAGCGTACCGATTTTGCACCTTGCACCATCGAAGTAAAGATCGGAGCCGATCTTCCTTTGGAACTCGACAAAGGCTAATTCACCCTCGCGGACAATCTCGCCAGTCTTGGAGAGGGACTCAACGATATCCAGAGAAACCCAATTATCTGACTCCATATAAATGAAATCAAGTTCCGTTGTGGACCCATTGGGTAGAGTGGCAGTAGAAATGATAGGGTGTGGGATCGAACCACTTGAGGACATGTGGGTCGGGTCAATCGGTGATTGAATGATAGGGGCAAGACCTGGGGGTCGGGCCATGAAAGCATTGAATTGGGCCACCAAGGATGACCAATCGGACGCATGGTCTCGGGGAACGGCCATGGGGCTGGTGGGTAGTGGACATGCAGACACATGATGACAAGACCGGCTGACTCTTTATTGGACTAGACACGACCCTATACAACAATGCAAAGTTAGAATGCAGACTCGACTACAAACCTAGACTCCACCCGTATCCGGTACGTGGCGGAGGTATGATATGAAGATCGAACTCACGCAAGTGTGTTACCTTCCCGATAGGCGTAACCTATCATTCCGAGGCACCTTTTAATATACCGGGTATCGGAATGTAATGCAACCTAAGAGTTAAACCATGCTATGATGGACTACCCTACACTCAAACCCACTCTGATACCAATTTGATGCGGGACGGGACGCGACTCGACGTCAATTTGAATGCGATCCTGAGACTCTTGGCAAACTCGCGACTCGTCCCTAGCGAGGGAAGTGTGCGGATGTGCGCGGTTGAGAAACCGACAATGAGCTAGGGTTGTCAACTCTCACTTTCATGCCCGGATCGTGTCACGGGACGGGTCTCGCTCTCTCTCGCAGCTGTGATTGAAATTGTTTAATGAGCTAGATTAACTTATCACATGCAAGCAGCGGCATATAGAAATATACGAATAAGCAAATGCCAAAGAGGGGAACAGACACGATACCTCCACGCTCCGGGCGGGGGGAAGGTGACCCCGGCCAAGACTCGTACTCCCGGTACAAATAATTAGCCAAATATTACAAAAGTGAATTTATTACCCACTCCACGCAGGAAGGTAAAGGACTACACGTGGGTCCCGCGAGTAGTGAACTCGGGTTGACGGGCCGCAAGCCGGAAGGGTTATCGGGCCGGAGGTGGGCTGCTGGTCCAACTCGGTACTGTTCTGACTCGCTGGACAGCAAGTGAACTCGGCTGCTGGGACGGTGGCTTCCGGATGTCTCCTTGCTGCGGCGGCTGGTTGGGACGCTGCTGGGGGGTTTCCGGTCGATCCCCGGGAGCGGCGGTCGCTGGTTTAGAGCCGGGGAATTATGGGAGAATTAACTCCCAACTCTGTTCTGCTGTCCTATCTCGGGACAGATTTAAGCGACCCGGCGAAAAGAATTGTTGCGCCCAGATCCGGAGGCGGATCGAGGCGAGATTGGCGCCGTTGGACAGAGGACTCAATGGGCTACAATACAAATTAATTTCACAACTATCCAGTAAACGGATTGGAAATGAAAAACTCTGTGGGTTGCAGTTATTTCTAGCTCAAAATCCAGATCACACAGGACAGATTGGGATCTGTCTGAAAATGAATTTTGACCCAAAGGAAAACTGTCGATCTGGACTCTAGGAATTTTATGGGTGGAAGGGGGGATGTGAGGACAACACAGAAATATTTTGGGATTTTTTGGAGATGGGTAACAGGGTGAGAAAAATATAATAACAGACTACTATCCCGCAGATCTGCTGATGGGCAGACTGTCAGGGGTGGAACTAAAAGACAGGGAAAAATAGCAAACGACGTCTGATTGACATAAAAATTGAACTGGAGATGGGGGACGACAGGGGAAGAAACTCTAAAAATTTGAGGCCGATCTGATATCTGGATCTGGAGATAAAACTTTTTTCTTGAGCTTCAGTTCTGCAGGTCACAGATCTGGACAGCAGGAGGAAGGTGGAGTTGTGGCGGCTCGACGGTGGCGGCGGTGGCTGAGCTTCACACCCAGGAGGAGGGATAGAACTTGGAATCCACCAAGTTTATGGCTTCACACCATAGAAATCACAGCAGTCCAGCTGCAAGGGGGAGAGAGGAGAGAGGGGCGCCCAAGGCTCCAAGAACAAGTTCCGGATTTTTCATTCATTAATTGTCAAAAGAATGAAAATACATGAGTTTTATAGACCTAACTAAATGACCATCACTACCCTCATATCTAGGGTTAGGGAGGGGCAATTAGGGGATGAGAATATTTAATTCTTTTTTCCATCTCCCATGTGATCAAAACAACATAAAAAAGGATAAATGGCAAGTGGGCATCTTGGACTTTTCTTGGTCCAACTTTCAAAGGTCTTGGTCTAAGCCCACCTTGGACTTTGAACCAGCCCCACATGGGCCCTAGAGCCTAGGTGAACTAATGGGAAAGAAGGTGGGGGTCCCGCCGGGCCACATGGCCTTTTGCAAAGAAACCCACTAAAACCTAAGGACTAACACCTTGGCTTATAGTTGCCATACAATTACAAACCCATTTCACACAAGGGTATACATGCAAACAAAAAAAGTTAGTGGTCTTGCATTGATGTTCCCATCAATTCTCCCCGGGTGGGAGAAACTCGACCCCATCGAGTAAGGGGTGCGGCTGCGCATGTATCGCTCCAGCGGATCCGTTACCGTACCAGGTAGCGCGGGTACACTCCACTCCTAGTAATCATCACCTGCTCATCCCGTATATATTCTTTATGCACAAGCTCCTGTGGAATGAGGCTAGTGGTGGACACTCCGGGGTGGGGTCACTCTCAAAGGGAGGAGACGGCTCAAAGACTCACTAGGAATCACCGCTGGGTCCCTTTATGTGACTAGATCCGACACATTGTAGATGGAGCTGATCCCAAATTCCGGCAAGTTTACAACGTACGCATATGACCCGACTTGCCTCACACTCGAAAGGGACTGACACTTGCGAGCTTGCATTTGACTAACTCGTATGCAGACTCTCACAGACTGTACGAAACAAACACTCACACATGACCCTAGGCTTATACATGACCCTAGGCAAACATAGACACTCTAGTACTACTATGATTGACGACAAAGAGGTATAAACACAAGGGACGGCTCGGTAAAAATGACGGACACCATCTGCATATGCCAAGTGTAAGGATAAGTTGACCCATAACTTGAGGCCGTGAGTCTCATCCCTCGTCAACCGTCTCCGGTTCGAGAAGACTCGCCCGCGGGTATGGAAAGTGCGGGAGGATGAGGGGGCGGGTGACGGGAATGTAATCTGGACGTCTGGTGTGGATCATGGAAAATGGGAAGTCCGGATACTGTCGCTCGTACGCGTGGCAAAAATCAGACCATACCGTGTCAACATAGAGTGTCGACAGTGGTACGGTAGTCACTAGTGACTGCGCTACCGTAGGAGGGACGGGCAGAAGAGGGTCGGTTGACTGCTACTCGGGAGTGACTAGTAAAAGAGAGGTGGCATACTGGTCAGGACCATTGTGAGAAACTGGGATGGGCGGAAGCTCGGGGTCGTCTACGGGCTCCTGAATGATGGGCAAGGTCGGGGCAACTGGAGGAACCGGGACGACTGGTGTGACCGGGCTGACTGGCTGGACATGGGTGACAGGCGACACCGGGACGACTGACTGAATGCTATCTATGGGTGCAACTGTCAAAATGTTGTGGAATGTGAACTTGCCAGGCAAGTGTGGAGGATGTAGAGTGTAGGTCCTTCGCCCTGGGTCAAAGGTCGCACTCCTCTCTTCAAGTCATAGTCACCCTAATATAATGCATGGTCCTGCTAGTGTACCGATTTTGCACCTTGCACCATCGAAGTAAAGATCAGAGCCGATCTTCCTTTGGAACTCGACAAAGGCTAATTCACCCTCGCGGATAATCTCTCCAGTCTTGGAGAGGGACTCAACGATATCTAGCGAAACCCAATTATCCGACTCCATATAAATGAAATCGAGTTCCGTTGTGGACCCATTGGGTAGAGTGGCAGTAGAAATGATAGGGTGCGGGATCGAACCACATGAGGACATGTGGGTCGGGTCAATCGGTAGTTGAATGATAGGGGCAAGACCCGGGGGTCGGGCCATGAAAGCATTGAATTGGGCCACCAGAGATGACCAATCGGACGCATGGTCTCGAGGAACTGCCATGGGGCTGGTGGGTAGTGGACATGCAGACACACGATGACAAGACCGGCTGACTCTTTATTGGACTAGACACGACCCTATACAACAATGCAAAGTTGGAATGCAGACTCGACTACAAACCTAGACTCAACTAGTATCCGGTATGTGGCGGAGGTATGATCCGAAGATCGAACTCACGCAAGTGTGTTACCTTCCCGATAGGCGTAACCTATCATTCCGAAGGCACCTTTTAATATATCGGGTATCGGAATGCAATGCAACCTAAGACTTAAACCATGCTATGATGGACTACCATTCACTCAAACCCACACTGATACCAATTTGATGCGGGACGGGACGTGACTTGACGCTAATTTGAATGTGATCCTGAGACTCTAGGCAAACTCGCGACTCGTCCCTAGCGAGGGAAGTGTGCGGATGTGTGCGGTTGAGAAACCGACAATGAGCTAGGGTTGTCAACTCTCACTTTCGTGCCCGGATCGGGTCACGGGACGGGTCTCGCTCTCTCTCGTAGCGGTGATTGAAATTATTTAACGAGCTAGATTAACCTATCACATGCAAGTAGTGGCATATAGAAATATACGAAGTAAGCAAATGCCAAAGAGGGGAGCGGACACGATATCTCCACGCTCCGGGCGTGGGGTAGGCGACCCTGGCCAAGACTCGTACTCCCGGTACAAATAATTAGCCAAATATTACAGAAGTGAATTTATTGCCCACTCCACGCAGGGAGGTAAAGGGCTACACGTGCGTCCCGGGAGTAGCGAACTCGGGTTAACGCGTAGCAAGCCGGAAGGGCTATCGGGCCGAAGGCGGGCTGCTGGTCCAACTCGGTACTGTTCTGACTCACTGGACAGCAAGTGAGCTCGGCTGCTGGGACGGCGGCTTCCGGACGTCTCCTTGCTACGGCGGCTGGCTGGGACGCTGCTGGGGGGTTGTCGGTCGATCCCCGGGAGTGGCGGTCCCTAGTTCGAAGCTGAGGAATTATGGGAGAATTAACTCCCAACTCTATTCTGCAGTCCCGTCTCGAGACTAATTTAAGCGACCCGACAAAATGAATTGTTGCGCCCAGATCCGGAGGCGGATCGAGGCGAGACTTACGCCGTTGGACAGAGGACTCAAAGGGATACAATATAAATTAATTTCACAACCTTCCAGTAAACGGATTGGAAATGAAAAACTCTGTGGGTTGTAGTTGTTTCTAGCTCAGAATCTAGATCACATAGGACAGATTGGGATCTGTCTGAAAATGAATTTTGACCCAAAGGAAAACGGTCGATCTAGACTCTGGGAATTTTATGGGTGGAAGGGGGGATGTGAGGACAACTCAGAAATATTTTGGGATTTTTTGGAGATGGGTAACAGGGCGGGAAAAATATAATAACAGACTACTATCTCGCAGATCTGCTGATGGGCAGACTGTTAGGGGTGGAACTAAAAGACTGGGAAAAATAGCAAACAACGTCTGATTGACATAAAAATTGAACTGGAGATAGGGGACGACAGAGGAACAAACCCTAAAAATTTGAGGCCGATCTAATATCTGGATCTTTAGATAAATTTTTTTTTTTGAGCTTCAGTTCTGCAGGTCGCAGATCTGGACAGCAGGAGGAAGGTGGAGTTGTGGCGGCTCGACGGCTGCACGAACGGCGGCGGCGGCGACGGTGGCTGAGCTTCACACCCAGGGGGAGGGATATAACTTAGAATCCACCAAGTTTATGGCTTCACACCATAGAAATCACAGCAGTCCAGCTACAAGGGGGAGAGAGGAGAGATGGGCGCCCAAGGCTCCAAGAACAAATTCCTAATTTTTCATTCATTAATTATCAAAATAATGAAAATACATGAGTTTTATAGACCTAACTAAATGACCATCACTACCCTCAGATCTAGGGTTAGGGAGGGGCAATTAGGGGATGAGAATATTTAATTCCTTTTTCCTTCTCCCATGTGATCAAAATAACAAAAAAAAGGATAAATGGCAAGTGGGCATCTTGGACTTTTCTTGGTCCAACTTTGAAAGGTCTTGGTATAAGCTCACCTTGGACTTTGAACCAGCCCCACATGGGCCCTAGAGCCTAGGTGGACTAATGGGAAAAAAGATGGGGGTCCCGTCGGGCCACATGGCCTTTTGCAAAGAAACCCACTAAAATCTAAGGACTAACACCTTGGCTTATAGTTGCCATACAATTACAAACCCATTTAACACATGGGTATACATGCAAACAAAAAAAGTTAGTGACCTTGCATTGATGTCCACATCACACTTGAGGCTTCTATCTTTTCTTTTTTCTTTTTTTTGTACCTATCTTGGGCACATTCAAAAAGGCATCTCTTTTTGTAAGTTCAATCTTTTCATTTTGGAATGAAAAGATTTTATACTCCTTTCCACCTCTTGGCGACAGGTTGGCTTGCCATGTACTTCTTATGTTGATGCATTCTTGGTGGGAGTTAAGAACTCCTTCGATGTTGGGTCTCTCGAGATGTGGAATGTCAATTGGGTTTCCTGGGAAGTGACAGTCCAGGACTGATGCGATTCTCAAGATCCCTACTGTAGACACGCTATTCCTGACGTCTCCTGAGAAAGTCTCATATCACTATACAACGCCCCGCGACGGCTTACGCGTTTTGAATCACTTGAGTGCTTCCTTTTCTTGAGTCTTCTTCCGCTCTTTTCGGCATCCGGAATCGTCTCGTCACGGCATTCGGACGGCATCAACACTAGTCAGACGCATCAGGAGGTTCCGGAACCAAGAAGGGTGTCTGCCGGGCGGCCGCCAACGCCTGAACTGAGGACCCGGGTGGGTCTTTATGGGGGCGTCCAGGCCCCTGGACGCCCCCATTCTTTTAATTTCTTTTTAATTTATTTTTCGAAGAACAAAATCAAATAAAAAATAATATATTAATGGAGGCGTCCAGGCCCCTGGACGCCTCCATAAAAACAAATATAAAAAAATTAAAATGCCAGCTTTGGCATAAAAACAAAACACAAAAATAAAAACAATATATTTATGGAGGCGTCCAGGCCCTTGGACGCCTCCATCACCTCCCTCACGGGCGTCGCCGACCGTTTGTCGTGTGTGAAAAAATCCAAATTATGGAGACGTCCAGGCAACTGGACGCGCCCATTTTTGAATCACGAGGCGTCGCTCACAAAACCACGCGTTGTGCCAAACCGCATGCGGCCGTCGGTGGTGTTCGGAGGACCTGTTGGAGGCGTCCGGGCCCCTGGACGCCTCCACAAAAATATTCTGAAAAAATAAATAGAAATAGAATAAAATATCTTTTTTGCCCTGATGGAGGTGTCCAGGGTCCTAGACGCCTCCACCCTCCGGAGCCCTATAAATAGAGGCCCACCCCCTCAGTTCTGGAGGAGCTTCTAAGAGATCCGATAGGCTGCCGGAGCCCAGAGGCTACCGGAGTCATTTCTAACCCGTGGGGTCTTTTGTAGGTGGAGGTTCTGCCGGCTTCTCGGGTACCCACGCTCACGAGAGGAAGGTCGTCTTCATCCACCGCGCTTCCATGTCGTCCCCACGCTGCCGGAGCTCCGCTGGATTTCACCATCGGCTCCTCCAATAAGCCTTTTCTTCCCCTTTTTTCTCCATAGTTCTTTACATTCATCATACTGCATCCTCTATCTCCCTACATAAGGGCGCCGTCTCTCGCATACTTCTTGCATTCATCATCGCATTTTCCTCCTACTCGAGTCCGAGAGGGGTTTAAAACCACACCAACCAAGTGTGTGTCAGGTCACGATCTCGTTACTTTTATTGCAAGGAATTGTTACTACACTGCCATTTTCTAATTCCGTTCGTTTATTGTCTACTCTTTTGCAAGGGTACCCAAGGAAAGCCCTCTCCGTCGGCCGGCCGAAGGGGGAGGAAGAAGCAACCCGCCATCTCCCGCTCTTGAGGTAGGCGCAATCACTTTCTTTATTTTGGGGTCTTTTGGCCCCTGGCGATCACATCTTGTTCTCGAGGCCGCGGCGAGCCACTTCCCCAATGGCCGTTTAAATTCCCGTTCTTATATTCTCTTTATATTCTGTTGTATTCTGCTCATATTCTCGAGGCCGCGGCGAGTCACTTCCCCAATGGCCGTTTAAATTCCCGTTCTTATATGTTATATTCTTATCTATTCATATTCTCGAGGCCGCGGCGAGTCACTTCCCCAATAGCCGTTTAAATTCCCGATCTTATATATTATATCCTTATCTATTCATGTTCTCGAGGCCGCGGCGAGTCACTTCCCCAATGGCCGTTTAAATTCCCGCTCTTTATATTCTCCTTATATTATGTTATATTCTTATCTGCTCATATTCTCGAGGCCGCGGCGAGTCACTTCCCCAATGGCCGTTTCAATTCTTGCTATTTAATTTCTGCACCATTCCCGTCCCCCCGAGGTCGCGGCAAGTCACTTCCCGCTATGACCGTTTAACCCCCATATCTCGCTATATTACATTTGTCTCGCTCGCCCCGCCGGGGCAATCTCCCGTGGTGGCCCCTTCTCTTTTCTCTTATTTCTGTGTTGCAGCAAACAAAAGAGGAGCCTGCGCGCTCCGCGTCCTCTTCGCACCCCGAACCGCGTGACGTCGCTCACAGATTGGCGATCACGGTGGGACCTCTACTGCTTCCTTTCGGCTACCCTTGCAAGTTCGGCACCATCCGTGCCTCTCCACCTTGGCGCCCGCGCGCGCCCCCGTTGTGCTCACGGCAGCACTGCCAGTTTTGATTGGTTGTTTGTTTATTATATGTCTGTTATTTCTGTTGTTTTCCCACTCCATATCTCTGTCATCATTCCATTGCATACATCCATCCCTCTTTTATATCCTTTTTCATTTTTTTAAGGATCACCCTTTCCCGGTAAAGGAAGGACTCTCCGTTTGAGAATTCCTCTCAACGGACTAGAATCTCCTCCACTGGGACCTCCGTAAGTCCCCGACATCGAAGAATCTCCTCTTCGTTCACTGGGCTGGTTGTACCATTGAAGTTCCCTGGAGTTAGTCATTTCATTCGTGGTGAGACGAGAGACCCTAGCTGACACGGCGGTGAAACAAAAATAAACTAGGGTCTCTATTTTGTGTGAACTTCGGATCTCGCTAAAAACACAAAAAAAAATTTATCAAAATCAAAACACAAAAAAAGGCGTAAAGGCATCCACTTGTTTGATAATCTCTGCTACCTGCTTGCTAGTGTATGTTTTTGCGTTCTGGGAAAACTGTGAGCATGGCTCACGAGTCTTTTGAGGAGAACCACCCTAGTCATGGTTTGTCAGCCGACCCGCGAGTCTATGCTAAGGACTCGGGTCCTTCTCATGAGCCCTCGCATGAGGTGCAGGTTATTGCCGGGGACACATCCCCACCGCAGGATATCTCTTCCTTACTGGGCGTCCTCGCCAACACGGAGCTTACCTCTGAACAGCTCCGGGCCTTCCAGGCCATTCTGAAGGGGAAATTTGTTTCCCCCATGCCCCAGGAATCAACTCCGGCCATCGCACCTCTCCAAGAGTCCGTGCAGGCCATTCCATCTCCTTCATTGGCGCAAGCCATCCAGTCTCCCTCGCTTCAAGGACAAGCGAGCCAACAACCACCCTCATTCCAGTTCCCGTCACAATCTCAAACTCCCGTTGTTCCCCACACACCGCTTCAGCCAGGGCCAACTGTCGACGGTCCTACAGCTCCCTCTCATTCCGGGTTCCCCCCTCAAGTCTCCGGGAGACAGTTTCTCCCCCAGTGGCAAGTGCCACCTTCACCTCCAGAGGAGCTCGCCCAAGCGCTCCTCAATAGGTTCAATCGCATGGACGAGCAGTTTCAAAATCTGAGAAGGATGGTGGACGTGAAAGCCACCCCGGAGGTTGCTTTACCAATCCTTCCTGTCATTCATCTTCCTCCCTCCGAAATGTCCACGTACCGCAGATACAATGGTACCGACAACCCCTTCATTCACCTCAAGGATTTCATGTATGAATCCTCCTATTGGCAAAACGATCAGAGGTCCCTGGCATACCTCTTTCGGAGATCATTGGATGGTCCCGCGCTAGAGTGGTTCTATTCTTTGGAGTCCCGCGAGGCCGAGAATTTTGAAATAGTCCAGAGAAGGTTCTTGCAGAAATATAGGGATAGGGTCGGTCCCTCACTCTCCATTACCGACCTAATGGCCGAAAAGATGAAGCCCGATGAAGATTTTGTCCGCTATGCTGATAGATGGAGGTCTTTGGCGGAAAGAATAAGGGATACCCTCTCCGAGCCCGAACAAGTGAAGATGATTGTGTCTAATGCAACCCCACAGTTCAGACACGTCCTGGCCATGAATAAACTTACTACAATGGAAGAACTCTATGAAAGGGCCCGGTACATCCAAACCCAGTTAAAAGACTCCCCCATTATGAACATGTTTGAGTCGCCGAAGCCCAAAGTGGTCAGAAAAACAGGTGCTGGTGTCCCGGGCGGAGCCACAGAAGGGGTCGTGACAAATGAGCAAGTGGGTGCGGTCAACAATGCCAGCTATGCAGTCAACCCAAGGCCTCCACAAATGCCCCGACTTCCCCTCCAACCAGGTCCTTTCCCTCTTCGTCCTCCACTCCAAAATAATCCACCCCAGGATAATATGCCTCCATTACGTCAACCCCAGCAACAACAACCACAACCTCAGCAACAACAACCACCGATTCAGTACAACCAAGTTTCACCCCCGGGGAACTATGGTCCCCAACAGCAACAAAGGAGGCCGCTCGATCCCAAGAGAGCCTACTATCCACCATTGCCAGAAACCTTAGCAGACATTTTTAATGCCCTCATGGCATCAAACCAACTCGCCCTACCCAGAGAAAGGCCCGTGTGGCCCCCAAATGTTGATACCTCCAAATACTGCGTCTACCACAGGCAGCCAGGACACATAGTAGATTACTGCTTCCATTTCAAAGATTACATCCACGATATGAATGATGAACATCAAATAGATTGGGATGAAATGAGACGATATGTCGCCGCTCTTAAGGCTAGGAGACCTCCTCATAGGCCACAGCAGCAGTTACAACAGCAGCAGCAGCAGCAACCACAACAACAACAACAGCCTCAGCAGGCCCCACAACAACAGCCCGACATGGGCATAATCCAGAATCCATTACCGGAGCACCAACAGCCCAATCATCAGGTTAACCCCATCTCCTCCTTCCCGAAAGTCGGGAGAGAGCAGGTGTCGCACCAGAAAAGTACTTCCATTCTTTCTACCGCCAATCCTATCATCACGCAACACCCTTGCCTTGCCCGGGTAGCACCTCTCTCTCATCAACCCGCGTCAGTATCGCCTTCACCATTTCCACTACCATTACGCCCTCTCATCCGTACCCCGATCCCCTATCAACCGACACTCTCCACTACGCCTTCACACCCTCTCATCTTCTCCCACTCCCCCACTTTACCATCCACCTCTACCACATTTACCCCTACGCCTTCTAAACCCCTTATCATCCGTCAACCATACATAACCCCGTCTTTCTCCACCGTATCACCACTAATGCCTTCAAAACCACTCATTACCCATCACCCACCTCAAAATCATTGCCCACTTCAAGCCCTACCCACTTCTACTTCGTCTCCACCTCCACCTTCCAGACCCCTTATCCTTCATAGTCCGCGCGATATCCCCTCTACCTCCACCATGCCTCCACCTAACAAACCCCTCATCAGAATCCCTGCTCCCGTCATCACCCCTGCTTCATCGACCATTCCTCCACCACTACCCCTCAAACCTCTGTTAAAATCCACTGCTACCCCCACAGAGGTACAAAAGCCGCAGGCAATGGTGCTCCGGAGTGGAAGGATTTTCCACAGGGTTTTCCCCCACAACAGTCAGAATCCTGAGCAATCTCAGCCAGAGAAGGATGATGGAGAACAACCAGAAAGAGCTATCCCTGGAACACAGTATGATCTATTGAAACACTTGGACAAGACACCTGCTCGGATCTCCATCCTGGAGCTACTTCAAAGATCCACATCCCACCAGGCGGCCTTGATGGAATATCTTCAAAAAGTCATGGTTAATGAAGACCTCCCCGTGGAAAAGATCTCTACTGTCCTGACCCCAACGGACACACAACCAGCCATCATGTTCCACAACTACGAGCTCGCTCCCAAGGAAGCTCGGAAATATGCATTGTGCATTTCAATAAAAATTAATGGGGTATCCATAAACCCGTGTCTTGTGGACACAGGTGCGTCCATAAATGTGATCTCCATGGACACCCTTCAGTTGTGTGGGGTCAACGAGGAACAAATAAGACCTTCCTCGATCACGGTCACGGCTTATGACAATAGTAAAAGGCCGCCACAGGGGATGATTATTCTGAAGGCAGAACTAGGCCCCATGTCAATTCCCACGGAATTCCATGTCCTCGACATGGGCCCCACATTCAAGGCTATACTGGGTCGCCCTTACATCGAAGCCATGGACGCTGTGCCTTCCACCAACCATCAGTGCCTGAAGTTTCCTTACAATGGGAGGATTATTAAAGTGGTCAGTACACCTGTCCTTCACACAGTGGATGCTATCAACACCTCTCTGCCCTCTGTGTGGCCATCTCATCGGCCCATATTGTCATTGCTGGACGTGCGTGATCTATCTCACATTCCACTAGCACCAAAGGAGCCGGTCAGGACAACCGCAACATCATGTCTCCCTTTTCACTCCAAAGGTTGGGAGATTATGAGGAACATCGGCTATCAACAGGGTAAAGGTCTGGGCGCACAATTACAGGGTATGCTCAAACTGCCAAAGGAAATTAGGCCGAACCGTAGGTTTGGCCTAGGCTTCAAAGGACCGTTCAAGGCGGATTGGAAGCCCCTCACATGGACTCTATCAAACCACTTCAACAGAGGGCCCGTTGTTCAGATGGGAGATTACCCACGAGAAGCATATGGGGGATCACATGCTGTATATTTGGCTGAAAAACGTCCGAGGATCACCAAAAGAGGCAAAATCAAAGATCCGGAATGCGAGTGGAACAAATGGTTCGACATACGGGACATTTCCGTTGCACTGGAAAGGATGTTCTCGTCTCCGCAGCTTGAAGGACCACCATTGATCTCCGGAATACCAGAGAATATTACCACTCTTGCCAAGGTTCCAAACTATCCTCGTCCTCGCCAGAAGGACCCTGTCATCGACGGATCTTCATCCGTCCTCGACATTGCCGTCGACGGCTCATTAGCCGCCATCTTCTCCATCCACTCGTCTCAGCCTTTGCTGATATCTTCTTCCTGGGCCAGACAATTGTCTGATGATCTTCCCAGGTCCCCTTCTTTGCTTACATACCTACGCGGGCTTCTCAACCCGCGCCAGGTCTTCAACCATGATCTGCTCTATGAGTCTCACAATCCTCTAGCCATAACCACTTTTCTCTCTCCTCCAATCTCTTTTCACTGCTTTGTCATTAAAAATGAAAACGAAAAAAAAGTGTCAATTTTCAAACTCCCCAACAACACATCTTCGTTGAGGAAACCTCCTACATTTCCCACGGGTGCGTCCCGCCCTGCGGACCACCCGTCCAAGGTCCGATGAGTGACCTTTTCTACCCCTCCTCTGAGGGGTCTTCTCCTGTACATTCTACACCATCCTCTTCGTCTTCCTCTTCTTCTGTAAATATTGTCAGTCAATCTAGGAATGATATGTCAAGGGTAGTACCTAGGAAGAAATCCAAGGGTAGACAGATCTCTCGTCGATTCCTTCTGGATTTAGCCGCCAGGTGTCAGGCCCTTCTTGCCATCCCCCAGTTGTTAGAAAATCCCATCCGGCTACCGGAAATAGAATGTGAGGGCGACTGTGCATTTGATGAAGGGTATGGAGTCTACGAGATCACGGATGAAGAATGCCCCACTGAAGATGAGGGTGAAGAATATGAGGATGCGGCGGGCGCATACGCTAGTGGAATGAGGAGATTCGACGAGCCGTCAACCGCCGTAGAAGAATCCACCAAAGAAGTCAACTTGGGAACTGAGAAAGACCCTAGGATCATCCTCATAAGTGACAACCTACCACCCTCTGAAGAAGAGGCATTAATTGAGGTTCTCAAGGAATATAAGGACACGTTTGCATGGAGCTACGAGGATATGCCGGGTCTAGATTCAACCTTGGTCGAACACCGTTTAACCCTAAAACCAGGGTCCGTCTCGGTAAAACAAAGGTTAAGGCGTTTCCACCCTCAGATGGCTTTGAAAATGAAAGAAGAGGTCGATAAGCTCCACAAAGCCAGGTTCATTAGAGTCGTTCTTTATCCTCAATGGGTGGCGAACATTGTCCCGGTCATGAAAAAAGATGGGAAAGTCAGGATTTGTATCGACTTCCGGGACCTTAACCGCGCGTGTCCAAAAGATGATTTTCCCTTACCTCACATTGATGTGTTGATTGATAACACGGCAGGCTACGAAACCCTCTCATTCATGGATGAATTTTCAGGATACAATCAAATTCATTTGGCAGAAGAGGATCAGGAAAAGACGTCATTCACTACCCCTTGGGGAACATATTGTTACGTGGTCATGCCGTTTGGGTTAAAGAATGCTGGAGCTACTTACCAAAGTGCTATGATGGCCATATTTCATGACATGATGCACATATATCTGGAAGTGTATGTGGATGACTTATTGGTGAAATCAAGGACCAGAATGGAACATCCAGAAGTTTTGGCTAAGGTCTTGCAGAGGTCAAGGGAGTTCCAATTGAAAATGAACCCGAAAAAGTGTGTGTTTGGTGTATCATCGGGTAAATTGCTGGGGTTCATTGTGAGTAAAAGAGGGATCGAGATAGATCCCGACAAAGCCAAGGCTATCAGGGATATGCCGCCTCCCAAGAATTTGAGGGAAGTCCGAGGTTTAATCGGGAGGTTGCAGTTTATTCGTCGGTTTGTGTCCCAACATTCACAAAGGTGTAGACCTCTCTACGAGTTGACCATTCCAGGAGTAGAATTCCACTGGAATTCTAAATGTCAGAAAGCTTTTGAAGGGTTGAAGGAATATCTGGCTAGTCCACCCGTTCTCATTCCACCTAAACTAGAAAAACCTCTGATCCTTTACGTCTCAGTCTTGGATGACTCCGTGGGAGCCGTCCTCGCACAAGCTGATGAAGAAGGCAAGGAACGGGCAACCTATTACTTGTCCAAACTTCTCAATCCCTGTGAGCAGAAGTACACCATCATGGAGAAAACCTGTGCTGCCCTCGTTTGGGTAGTGCAGAAATTGAAGCACTACTTCTTGGCTCATGAGGTCCATTTGATTGCTCGAATGAATCCTATCAAATTCCTTCTGGAGAAATCCGTCCTTACGGATAGGCTAGCACGCTGGCAAAGTTTTCTCTCTCAGTTCGACATCACCTACATCCAGCAAAAGGCGATTAAAGGCTATGCCATAGCCGAGCATCTCGCTCACCATCCTCTTCCCAAGTTCGATCCCGTCCAATCAGAGTTTCCAGATGAGGAACTAATGTCCGTCAACCAATCAGAGGAGCCAATGTGGACGCTATATTTTGATGGAGCTCTGAATTCTCAAGGGAGAGGAATCGGCATCGCCCTCCTGTCGCCTGAAGGCCTCACATTCCCATTGGCATACCAACTCAAATTTCCAGTCACCAACAATATAGCCGAATATGAAGCCCTTCTAGCTGACCTAGAACTCGCCCATTCTTTTCGTATCACTGAGTTGCGAGTCGTAGGTGATAGTCAACTCATCCTTCGCCAGGTGCTCACTAAATATCGCACTCACGATCCCAAACTCAAGCCATACCAAGAACTCACTGCTGCCTTTGCCAAACTGTTCGCCAAACTGATCTTTGTTCATGTCCCTCATCATCAGAATATTCTCGCTGATGCCCTTGCCTCGTTGGCATCATCCATAAGGTTCCCTCTAGGAAGATGGTTTAAGTCCATTTCCATCTACAAACTTCACGCCCCTGCAATCGATGATCCTTCCTACGTAAATATCAAAGACAGGATAGCAAGAAAGATCCTGCAGGAAGATATCCTTGAGAAGAGGGAGATCATGTTGGCAGAGGCCGAAGAAGAACTGGCTGATGAAGAGAAACCATGGTTCTATGAAATCGTCAAATACTGCCAAGATCAGTCTTATCCTGAAGGGGCCACCACAGAGGACAAGAAAGCCATAAGAAGGGTGGCTCAGAAATACACATTGGTTGGAGGTCTACTCTATAGGAGGAGCCTTACTGGTATTCTGTTAAGATGTCTTGGTGATGATGAGGTTTGGAAATGTGTAGAGGAGACGCACTCGGGTGTCTGCGGTGGCCACGTGAATAGTCAGATGCTCGCCAAAAAGATCATTCGCCAAGGCTTTTATTGGCCCACTATGGAAGAGGATTGTGCTGTCTATGTCCGTAGGTGTGTCAAGTGTCAACTTCACGCCGATAAAATCCATTCACCATCTTCCTCACTTCATCCAATATCCTCCCCATGGCCTTTCTCCATGTGGGCATTCGACATCATTGGTCCCCTAGGTGATCCCAATTTCCTCACCAAGTAGAAATCTTTCATCCTTACTGCGACGGAATACTTCACCAAATGGGCCGAAGCTGAAGCTTACGCGGAAATCAAGGCGTCAACAGTCTGCAAGTTCATCATGAAGAACATCCTCGCCAGATTCGGCGTCCCAAGCACGATCATCACCGACAATGGGCCACAGTTCATTTCTCAGGACCTACAGGACCTCTGCAAAAGGTACGCAATTGCATTGCATCATTCATCGCCTTATTACCCACAAGGTAACGGCCAAGCGGAGGCCACCAATAAAATATTGCTCAAAATCATCAAAAAAACCTGCGAGTCTAGTAAGTTTTCAGACTGGCCAGAAAAACTTATCGAAGCCCTATGGGCCTATCGCACTTCAATCCGTACCCCCACCGGGCAGACTCCATTTGCCCTTACTTATGGTATGGAAGTGGTAGTCCCGTACGAGACTCTGATCCCTTCTCTCAGGGTACAATTGGACGAGGAATTTCCCCTCGACGATCGTCGTAATTCACTCCTCGCCCAGTTGGAACTCTTGGATGAGAAGCGGCTGGCCGCTGCCGAACACGCGCGTGTGTATCAAAATAGACTCGCTCGCTTTTACCAAAAGAAAGTCGTTGAGAGAAAATTCAAAGTCGGTGAGATGGTCGTAAAAAGAATTTTTGTCAAACCTGGAGGTCCGCGTTCTAAGCTCCAACCCAATTGGGAAGGACCATTTGTAATTCAAGCCGTGTACCCTGGCAACGCCTACAAGCTAATCAACGCCGAAGGGACCGAGTTATCCCACCCTTGGAATGGGCTTTATCTTAAGAAATACTACCCTTAGCACAAAACAAAAAAAATGATGAAAAGATAAAAAAACATCAAAAACAAAGAAATACCAAAAACCACTAAAAATATGGAAGATTCAAAATGCCGATGCCTGGCAGTCACCATGTAGTTAAGTCCCTGCATCTAACCTTCATGTTAGGATAGGGCCCATTAAGTCTTGGTAGGCACCGGGTCTTGATTTGCCAGAACCGTGGAGATCCCTGTCCGGCCACGTCGGCCTATGCTCGCTCGAAGGAAGCTAACATGTGCTCACTTATGTATTTTATTCAAAAAATCGGTAGCATCACCTACGGTGGGGCCCCACCCAGAAGATCTCCGGAAGCTGTAATCTTTATTCTTTTCTCTTCGACCAAATGAGACAGTCGGCGCCCTTAAAACGCTGAGCATGAGAAACCGAAACTCAAACCCCAAGGGCAAGAGTAGGATCCATTTCCTCGAGCATCGATCAGAGCACGAGAAGAGGGCAGTGTCCCCGCAGGCATACGAAAGGGAGCCCACAAACGTCAAACGACTATATCTCCCTCACAAAAAGAAATACAAAATCAAAATCAAGAGCCTGGTCGTGACCGTGCCTGATGCGATAAATGGAACCCCTCAAAGCAAAAGTTTGAATCCACAAAAGGGGGGGCTATGGAATGTAAATGCTCGAGATTTGGTCCGAAGTTGCCCGAAAGGAAAGAGTTAATGGGCCCTTATTCGCTCGCCGGGTTAACGGCTTTGCCGGTCCTCTCAGGAGGTTTATCCCCTACACTCTTCCTTCTCCCTCTAAAGATGAAGGTTCGATGGAGTTTCTGAAAGGTGAAAACTGCCCAGGGTCTGCGACCTTATTTTAATATACACATATGGTTGCCTACTTTGAAAAGCAAAAGCTATCGCTGCAAAGGAGTCTCCGTGTTTCTGGCTGGTCAAGACCCCTGTTTACCGCCTTAATGTCTTCTTGTTTAACCTCGGGCTTAGGCCAATGCAAGCGCGTCACCTATGGGTGCGACGGCGTCTGATTCCGGGTCAGCGTCGCGCGGTTGGTCGTTAGGGTTCCAGGGTGTTCCATCATATACCATCTAGAGTTGTGAGGAAACAGACCCGGGTCAGGCAAATCATTTACCTCGAACACCTTTTGGGTGAATCCCTGTGGTCGGAAGCGACTGGGAGCCTAAGCATGGCATGACGGTATTGTCATCAGGGTAAGTCTTAGCCGGCGGGATCATCATTCGAGGGGTCTAGAGGCCCAAATCAACCTAGATGTGCACTTAGGATACCTGGGAGGTTAGTAAGAAACCCCTGTTCTCACGTAGGTTAGGTGCCATTTGGGTGCTTGCCAGGCGTTAGCAACAAAAAAATTTTTATAATAAAAGTAACAAAAAAATGGAAAAAAGAAAATGTACATATTTGCAAACAAAATTTTTTTTTATGATAAAACAAAAAAATGTCAAATATAAAAAAAGAAAACAAATCAATTTCGCATGATTGCATTTGCGTGCAGCATCTCACTTTTAATACCGCTTGCATTCGTGTGCTTGCCTGTCGCATTTATCATCACCGCATCTTTCCCTTGCCTTCGTTAAATAAAGGCTTGGCCCCTTGACCAGTTATCAAGGACAGTCACAGTGACCATTTACTTATTGAGTAAGGGGCCAAGTCAGAACAGAAATTCTGATTTGTTTGTTTCAGTGATGTGTGCAGGGAATCAGGCAACAGAAGCAAAGGTGAAAACCAAACAAACCGAACCTTGTATTTTATTCCAAAAAAACTAAAAAAATTACATCAAGTTCCGCCCTCTCTCTCTACATTACTCGTCCCACTACTCTCCGGGCAAAACGCTCTCAAAGGTGCTACCCAACTACGAAAAGCGGTACTCCTACCGCTCTGTACTCCCCTTCCTATTCCCACATCCCGGCGTTGATCCACGGAAGCAGCAGAGAAGCTACCAACACGAAAGCCCCGCTCTCGTGCTCTTCGGTAGCGCTCCTCACCATCTCTCAGCCACTGTTCAGCAAGACCAAGGCTGATTCGGAGTTCGAATAGTTGGGCCTCCATGGCCCTTCGTTCCTCCCTTTCAGTCATTCTGTTGGCTCTTTCTCTCTCTGCGTCTCTTTCTTTCTCTGCACGTTCTCTCTCGTGGTCTTCCCTCTCCAACTGGAGAGTGATCCTCAGTTCCACGGCATCCCTAGAGGAGTCGTCATCAGGATGACGCCGCAGTTCCCTCTCCAGTTCTGCTATCCTAGCCTCCTTCTGCGCAGTTTGGGCAAGCGCTTCTTCCGTCTCCTTTTCCTGCCGAGTGTACCATCTCAGATACGCGATAAGGCGTAAACAAAAAGAACTCAACACTGAAACTTTTACCTGTATACAGAGCATCCCTTCTGCCTCCGCAGCACGCTGCGTGGCGTGAGCAAGCTGCTCATGAAGCAAGTCAAGTTCTGAGGTGGGAATCCACAAGCTGGAAGAGGCACCACCTACTCCCATCGCTGGGGAAGCCGCGCCAATCTGGGCATGCTACGACCGCGTGAATTAGCAGCCAACATCTGGAATCTGGGGTTTTAATTAGGAACGCACTGTACACCTACCAAGGTGCTCGTAGCTCCGCGGGCATTGCCCAACCGTTGCTCCATCTCTGCCAAGCGAGTTCGTAAAGTCGCTATCATCGTATCACGGATATCCTGCAGCCTTACGAGTCAGCATTTTTTCCAGAAAACCAAGAAAAGGATAAAGAAGAAAAGAGAAAAGGGGAAACCTACCTCCACAAGTCTCCGGGGTTGGAACCGCTCTGCGTACTTTGTCCTATATAGACGCAAGTAGTCCTCGCTATCCCGCGCCTGCGATTCTACAATCGTGCCACCCCGTTGTCAGTCTTCGTACTGTTCGGGGAATCGCACGCGCCAGTCAATGCAGGTCGCCGGTCCTCGCGTCTCTCTCCCAACGCGAGGTGGCGCAGCTGAATCCACCCATTCTTGAGCCAGTCCCAAGGACCTCATAACCAATCGTAGCCGAAGCGGCTCGATTTCATTCAGGCAGTGCATCCACAGTTCCCGTCCAAACCGGGCACGACTTGCTAGAACCCACGGCTGGTCGGCATCGACCATGTCTGAGTAGGGTCTCCAGTTTACCATCGCTGCAGGGAACTCCTGTAGCTCCCGCCTTAGCACCATCAGTTGGTAGGTTAGGGGTGCCGCACTCATGATGGGTTCCCACCGCCTGGCTAGCGGCACCATCGCGGGTCGCCAATGCCGAGCTCTCCCCATGGGGAGGTAATAATAGCTCCACAGCTGCTCGGCGCAGGTCATCAGTACCTTGCAAAAACACAAAAAAAATACAAAACAAGCAAAACCAAAAATACCTGGATGAATGGTGTAAAACCACTCACAGCCATCTCACGATTCACTTCTTGGAACAGGCCTGCAAACAAGTGTGCCAGCATGGCAGCTCCCCAGGCGTAGTATCCTACTCTTTCAAGGTCTGATAGCAGCTCCAGGAAGCGACATTGGATACCGTCCCCTTTCGAGCTCAGTACCAATCTCCCCAAAAAGAAGAGGAAAAATCTTCTCAAATCTATGTTGCATCTTTCCCAATTGCCGAAATCTGTGCAGTACACGGCACGGCATCCTATTTCCATCCTTTCCATGAATTCTTCTGAGGATTCGTCGTCCCGCCGACGAGTGTCGGTGAGCCCTAATGCATCCATGAGGGACGCCCTAGCTACCGACCTATTTTACCGACCATCTAGGTCCAAACCCAGTAACTTCTGGGCACCTTCTCGGTAGTCCACGTAAGTGACTCCGGTCACTGCCTCGCCATCCACCTTGAGGCTCGTAATTCGGACACATCTTCCAGGCTGGGCACCATGTGCCTCCAAGGCATCAGGAATGCCTGACTCACTGGGTCCCATCTCTCACACAAGGCTTGGATCAGGACCAGGTCGAGCTGGATCGACTCGATCCGAAGAAAGGTGCCAAAACCCATCACGTCTAACCTGGCCTTCTGAAAATCTGGGAGACCTCGGTATGCTGCCACTACCAACTCCCATGAGATCTGTGATTTCATCACACTCTACGCATGCAGGTTTGGTCAGAAAGAAAGGAAGAAAAAAAGAAGAATGAAAAAAAGGGGCAGGAAAACTTGGCTTATGAGTTGTGATTGGGCCCTTTCACTGAAGTGCCCTTCGAGGTCCGAAAGCCTCCTGGAACTACTACCACTGGATCTGCTTCTCTTCGAGGAGTGGGAAGATTCGCCCTCCATCCAACTCTCGGAATTTTGAACTCCTCCTCTCCCGTGAGAACTTGTGCTCCTCGAGTTAGCTCTTGATATACCTGGGAGGATAAAAGGGACACGAATTTATAGAAATGGAAGGAGTGCAGGCCAAGATTACCTCCATCACCTGTTAATGATAACCCTCACGATGAGGCACCTGCCATGCGATCCTGTGTATCACTTCACCGCTCGCACAGGGTGATTGATTGGACGAAGAATATGACGACTAGCACCCTATGTTGTCTAGGGATACCCTATCATATTTTGGAGGACGCCCGCAAAATTTGACACAACATCCGGGAAAAGGGACTAGGGCCGTCATTATTGACTTCGACGGCAGATTCCTGTGGAAAATGGTCATAACAAGACGCGATTCTCCGCTCGGGGCGGAGTCTCGGCAGACCCATCACATGGGAACAGTGCAAAGGAGGAGAAGTGTAGGGAAGAAGGAACGCACAAGAGAACAAACAAGCAGCAGAAAATCAAATCACTCCCTTCATAATTCTACATGAGCTGTCAAAAACATCATAAACATAAGGAGGAGGCGAGTCCACCAGCTCGCCGATCCTCACCATCACTCATCTCTCTAGGCACTCCTCTCCTCTCCCTTGAGGTGCGGGTCCCTCAGAAGCCTCTGGGATCCTCGTGCAGCAGCACCTGCCTCGCCTCTTGGCGCCTGCTCCGCAGCAGTGACTCGCTGCTCCTCCCCTGGCGTGGCGAAGAAGCCACTAGCGGCAAAGCGACCGGACTGGCGGAGTCACTCCCCGAACTCTCGCGCTCTCTCGTAGTGCGTCTCCATCCCTCCTAGCCTCTGCACGACGGCCTGAAGGCCCAGCTGGAGCTCCCTCACTTAGACCTCCAAGGCCCTCCTCTCGGTCTGATCCCGCTATCGCTCGGACCTTCTCTCAGCTTTCTCTCTCTCTGCCTCTCTCCTCATCATCTGCAGAAGAACCCTTAACTCCAGGATGTCTGGAGAAGGCCTCTCCTCACCACGATGCCGCAGCTCCGCTACAGTCGCCACCCAGGCATCACGCTCCTCTTCCGCCCGGGTCGCCCGGGCCACCGCACCGGCAAGTTGTTCCCGGAGGGAGGTAATCTCGAGAAAAGGGGCCGAGGAACTGGAAGATGCGCCACCAGCCACTCCCCCCATCGCTGTCTGCTGGGCACGCTGGAACGAATAAACAACAACCGTCAGCTAAGCTCCACATTTAAAAAATAGAAAGTGCGGCACGTAACTTACCAGGAGCGACAGCTCATGTTGAGCGACGGCCAGCTGCCGCCTAGCCTCTGACAGTTGGGCGCGCGAGCCGCCGATGCCACGCGTGTCCCCAGCTTGGGGAAGCCCCGCATAACTCTCTCTCTGCCGCCGCAGGAAGTCGGCGCTGTCCTGCACCAATACACTCCCTTGCTGTCCAGGGAGACGTACGTGCCAGTCCTCGAGCCTCGCCTTGCCGCGACTCTCCCTCCTGACGCGGCTCGGCTCGTCCGCACTCGCCCACTCATCGGCCAGGCCCAGGGTCCTCGCCATGTCCTGCACCAAGGAAGGAGGACCTTGCATCATAACAAAGAACGCGTCCCCTGTCTAGGACGCGTCCATCACTTGAGTGCAACACTCGCCGAACCCTTTCCCCCTCGCACGCCTTGCTTCAAAACTTAAAATGTATCAAAGAGGAAGAGATTGGAGGACCTACCAGACCGTGTTCACCTCCCTCCGCGACATCGGGCCCCTCGGGTCCCTCGGGGGCCCGAAGCAGCCCTTCCTCCTCCATAGACGCCGTTCCGTGCTCTGGCGCGTCCCTCCTTGGGCGAGGGGTCCCGCGTCCCTCTCCACCTTCACCATGGTCGGGCCCACCGAACTCCATCGATCAAAAGAGGAGGAAGACGAAAAAGGGGGCAAGCGAGTTTCGGCGGAAGGCGGGCTCGTTTGCGGGTAAGGCACGGGAGAAGAAAGGCCACCCGACGCTTTAAATTTGAATTCAAGGATTAAGACGCGTCCTCGCGCCTGGACGCGCCCAAAAAGGGAGAAAGAAACATAATCCCCCCGTGCAAAGTAGTTCCCTTCTGTCCAGGGCAAAAGTCTCGTGAAGCGTAAACAACGTGGTGCAAAAGAAAGTGCGGGAAAGAAAAGGGCACGCCACACGAAATCCATTTCATATAATAGTCAAAGTACATCATACAGTGAGAAGGGTGACGTGTACAAGCAACTCTCTAACTCTCGCTGCCACCCTCCTGGTCATCTCTCTCCTCCCTCCTCTGCCGGGGATCCCTAGGGGGCCTCTACGAACCCTGAGAAGCCGTGCTCGCCTCGCCCTGCGGTGGCACTCCAGCCTCGAAGGCGCGACGATGCTCCTCGGCCGAAGAAACCAGATAGCTGCCCATGGAAAAAGAACCAGACTGACGAAGTCGCGCCCCGCGTTCCTTCGCCCTCTGGTACCGCTCCTCGCTCTCCCGAAGCCTCCCCTCCGCCGTGCCGAGACTCAATCGGAGCTCCAGCAGCTGGGCCTCCAGAGCCCTCCTCTCGGTCTGATCCCGCTGTCGCTCCTCGCTCTCTCCCTCCCTTTCCTCTCTCTCTCTCACCGCCTCCCTCCTCGATAGCTCGAGGGCGATCCGCAGATCCAGCACCTCAAGAGGGAGCTCCTCAGCCTCCCGTCGACGCTCCTCCTCCAGCTCCACAATCCGGGCGTCACGCTCCGCCACCCAAGCATCGCGCTCCTGCTCGGCACGAATAGCATGCGCCAGGGCCTCTCGGATCTCGGCCATCTGTCAAAGCACGCATGCACCGTAAGAGAACAGTGATAGAAGGAGAGCAGCCAGAAGGAGAGTCGAGGTCAAGCAAACGCTCACTCGAGTCTCGCGGTCACGCTCGGCCTCCTCAGCCCGAGCCACCGCATACGCCAGCTGCTCCTGGAGGGCAGAAACTTCCGGAGGAGGGCCCCGCGAACTGGAACCCGCTCCACCAGCCATCCCGGCTGCCGCTGTCTGGTGGGCCCGCTGAAACACAGAGCGAACGACAGTTAGAGGCCAAGTATCAAAAATCCAGGTCACAAAAAATGCATCGCATAAACTCACCAGGATCTCCAACTCCTGTCGGCTGGCCACCAACTGCCGCCTGGCGTCCGCCAATAGGGCCCGCAGGTCGGCGATCATGTTGTCACGAGCATCCTGCATTGCACATAAGTTAGTGCCACATGCATATACATATAGAAGGGTGAAGCATTTTCATTTCACTTACCCCTGCCATACCACCAAGGAAGAGGCGGTCCCCGTACGTAGCCCGGTACCGTCTCAGGTAATCAGTACTGTCCTGTACATGGGACACCACTGGGGCCCCGCCCTGCTGCCAGTCCTGGTACTGTGCTGGGAAGCGCGTACGCCAGTCCACAATCTTCGCCTTCCCCTTGATCTTCCGCCCGATGCGGGCCGGCTCATCTACATCAACCCACTCCTGGGCTAGCCCCAACGTCCTCATAACCAGCCTCAGCCGAAGCGGCTCGATCTCGTTCAGGCAATGGACCCACACGTCCCGCCTGAAACGAGGAAGACCCGCTACAACCCAAGGCTGGCCAGCGTCGCCCATGCCCAGGTAGGGTCTCCACACCACCTACATCATCATACATGCATCATATTAGTTGCCATTCAGTCACATGCATAAACACAAAAAAATCATACGCATCATACCATGGCCTCGGGATACTCGCTCAGCTCCCGACGAAGTGACGCCAGCTGGTAGCTGTGTGGTGCCGCTACCACGACCGGCCTCCACTGTCGCGCTAGAGGAACGGCTCTCCTGTTCCCCTGCCTGGCCCTCCCCATCGGGAAGTAGTAATAACTCCACACCTGCATCCATCATACATCATTAGCACGAGTAATTGCATATTTAACTACGATAAAATGCATAAATAAATTGTGTACCTGGAGAAAAGGTGCGAAGCCGCTGACTGTCGTCTCCCTCTCTGAAGTCTGGGAGAGATCAGCAATCAAATGGGCAAGCAGAGCCGCTCCCCACGCGTAGTGCCCCACTCTGTCAAGGTCCGCCAGGATCCCGAGGAAGCGGCAGTGGATGCCATCCCCCTTCGTCCCCAGCAGAAGGCGGACCAAGAAGAAGAAAAGAAACCTCCGGAGGTCTAGGTCCACCAGCTCCTGCTCGCTCGGGTCCTGGGTGAAAGCTGCACGGGCATCTCCCTCCAGTCGTGCCAGAAACTCCGCTCCAGTCTCGCTAACCCGCTGGCGCGGGTCGACGAATCCGAGCGCCTCCATAATCTCCACTCGGTCAACTACCCTGTTGTCTCTATCAGTCACGCTCGTCTCTAACCACAGCAGGTCCAGGGCACTCTCTCGGTAGTCGGGGTAGGTAACCCCACTCACCGCCTCTTCGTCCACCCGTAGCCCGGTGATCCGAGCCACGTCCTCCAGTGACGGCACCATGTGCCCCCAGGGCATCAGAAACGCCCGGCTCGGCGCGTGCCACCGCTCCCTCAATGCCTGGATAAGAGGAAGGTCGAGCCGAAAGGGCTCGATCCTAAGGAAAGCTCCAAAGCCCATGGCGTCCACACGCGCCCTCTGAAAGTCTGGCAGCCCACGGTATGCTGCCACCACTAAGGACCAGCTGATCCGGCCCTTCATCACGCCCTGCACACCACAAAACCAACAAAGAACACATCAGCATCATGAATAGTAATAAACAATAACACTGTATATACTACTTATTTATTTTATTTTATTTTATTTTTTTAAAAATATTTATATTTTTGGAGGCGTCCAAACCCTTGGACGCCTCCTTTACATTTTCTTAATTTTTTTTAGAAAAGCCCAAAAATCAAAACAAAAACAAATAAAATAATATATATATTATCATGGAGGCGTCCCATGCCCAGGATGCCTCCTTATTTTTAATTCTATTTCTATTATTATTTACGTAAATAAATAAATAAAAAAGAAAAAAAGAAAATATGGAGGCGTCCAGGCCCCTGGACGCCTCCTCCCTCACCCCCGGCGTTCTCCACACAGCCTCTCGTCCGCCCTTTTAGCCCAGTGAACCAATAGAATGGAAGTCTAAGGGGCTTACCGGATCGTGCTCGTCCTCTCCTGCGTCGCCAGCATCCATTGCAGCCTCCACGGCCAAAGGAGGAGCCTCCTCCTCCGCGGCAATCTCCTCCGCCGCAGCAGCCTCCTCGGCATCGTCCCTCAGCCTCCTCGGACGACGAGCCCGTCGTTTGCGCTTCTCTCCACCCTGGCTCGGGCCCCCTTGCTCCATTGGGACTAAGAATGGATCGTCTGGATTGACTGGGTCGTTTGAGTGAACAGTAAATGAGCAAAGGGGGGAGGCCCCCCCATATATATAGAATCCACTTTGTTTGGGGCGTCCAGGCGCCTGGACGCCCCCACTTTATTTATTTATTTTAATTTTTTCAAAATTCAAAAACGTAGGGGCGTCCAGGCGACTGGACGCCCCCAAAACAAAAAACCAAAAAAAATAATAAATAAAAAATTAGGGGCATTCAGGACCCTGGACGCCCCCAAAACAAAAAAACTTAAAAAATCAAAAATAAAAAATTAGGGGCGTCCAGGCCCCTGGACGCCCCCATAATAAAAATTTCAAAAAAAATATATAATAAAAGAAAAAAAAGATAAGAGTATGTATATAATCCAAACAAAAGAAAAAAACACAAAGCAAAAGAAAAACCACAAAAAAGATAATAATAATTAAGGGGACAAGGGTCCAAAACATCCAAATGCCAGATTTTATTCCATCAGAAAAGCAGAATGAGCTACATCAGGGGTTTAGGCGCCTTAGGCCTTAACTTCCCCAGTTCGGTTACATAAGCCCTCCACAGCTCGCACTCTTCCCCCACGTGCGCTAAGGCCTTTCCCGCAACACTTGTCTTCCAGGGTGCTTTGACGGCCTTCGCTTCCTTCGCATCAGCTTCAGTGCCCAACTCTCTCTTCTTCAAAGGAACGATGCCAGTCGGTAGTGGGAACGAATGACGTGGAATGCCGATCTGGAGGCAGCACCGATGCGCGTTGTAAAGGACAAACTCGGTCGCACCAATCAGTTGGAGATCAACTTCACAAGAAGGCCTCATAAGGAGATCAAGCGAAAGCAAACATGCCGGTGCGCAAGTGAAGAAGCCTTGTGTCACGGTGCGGAAGTGAGACCGCCAGTCTTCACGTTTCTTCAGCCACGGAGCGCGGTTCACTACAGTACCACTGAAGCCTAACACGTCGGCTATGTGATGAAGAGGGCTTTGTTGGAAGAGCTTCGAAGCAGTTGGCATTCCCTCGCGGTGGTCGAATTTGAAGTGCAAATCAAGCCAGCAATTTAAGACAAGTGCGCAACCAAAAGGAGGCTTACCCATGCTCGAGGCAGTAAGGCCACTATATAGGTAGGCAAGGACAGCGGGTCCCACCCTCTTTCCACGCCAGATCCCGCAGATAGCACTCAGTTGGTCTTCCTCCACCATGTTGTCGGTATAAGGAAACAAGAGAGCACCCGCCAGACAAATGGTGAACCCTTTCATGATTCCCTCCAAATAGTCATCGTCTGGTAACCCTCTCAAGGCCTCCATGACCCATTCCGCGAGCTTTTGTAAATCAATTCCCTTTTGAGTACGAACCTTTCGGGCTGCGTCGGGCGGCATGAAGCTTCCAAGGACGCTTTCGGAAGTCCCCCGTGTCAGCATCCGCATAGCCTTCACCTTCCCGTCACTCTTGAATTTCTTCAATCCGAGCAGAAGTTCCACCTCCTCGAGGAGGATGGTCACCTCGAAGGTCGGGATGATAAAAGTGTGGGTCTGGGGATGCCAGATCTCCACTAGTGCGCCCATAGCCGCCCAGTCCATACGAATCTTCTCGTAGTGTTTGGCGTGAATAAGGAGCCCCTGCAGATGCCACTTCGAGAGTATGGCCCTCATGCCGATGGAGATGTTGGAAGTTAGCTTTGAAAGCCATGGCAGTTTGGAAAACTTCCTCGGGCCTGAGAAGAGTGGATATGGCTGGAAGAGAAAAGAAAGAAGAAGAAATGAAGGAAGTAAGAAGAAGGCTCACGTGGAGAAATTTGAAAAGAATCAGCTTACCATATGCGACATGATCGTCCCACTCAGATGACCCTCGAGGTCAGAGAGTCGCCTGATCTCGCTGCTAGGCCTGCTCCTCTTCATAACACGGGAAGACTCTCCTTCCATCCTGAGATCTCTAGATCCCTCTCCTTCCTCTCCTGAGCTTCCAAAACCCACCTTGGTGCATTTGAATGAACTAGCCTAAGGGGAGTTCTTATAGGAAGGAAAGATCGCTACAGGACAAAACATGTCACATCAGTGGTCATTGTCAAGATTTTGTCTGGATCTCCTTTGTACTGTGGTGCGATTCTACTATGATTCTGCTACTTTCTGATAACCTTTGCTAGTCTGTGCAGGTTTTACTAACGGACGTCTTTGTCCTGTCTCCTGTCCCACCTTTCAATGGTTGGTCCCACCATGTCATGCATCATAGTATATGATACCTACGCTACTAGAACATGTCAAGGACCTTGCGACCCGAACGAATCCGGGATTTGAGTTCCCCTTCAACAAAAACAGTGATGATCCCGAAGAATTTGGGTTGTACGGATAGGCCGTTAACTTGTGGTAGCATGGGGACGACGGTTCCATTCAGTGAGTTGGTGCGCGGATAAACGGGCCCCAGCCCAGTGTCGACTCACCGGGTCGGTATCCTGACCCATTCTTAACAAGTTGACAATATTATCCTTGGCTATTTTCTATTTTAGTTTGTTTTAAATTTCTCTTTAAGCCCAGCATGCATTCATATAGGACTTTGATTTATTGCGGAAGATCATTCAAGTGATTCGATTGCGAAAGCCGCTGTGCTTCAATTCTTACAAATATGAGATATTCCACTCCGAATAAATACTGAGTTTCCTTGAAACGGCCCTACGTTGCTCTTCCAAAGGAGACCCTTGTTTGGACAGACCCTCAGATATTCCTTTGCTTTTTACCTTGCTTGACCCACCTTGGCCGCAGCACTTCCACGTTGGCTGGTAACCGCTCCCCAAAGGTGAAACCTGCAGGTTTATGACCCAGGTACTTCCACACCGAGAAGTTGGTCTCTTTTTCGTGCCTGAGCACACATCTCACCCTCCCTTATTTGATCTCCGTCCAAGCAATCGTCAAGATTTGAAAGACCTTCTTCAATGTTGCCTCATTGAAACTCAGGAAAAATTCCAGACAGTAACGTCAAAAGCGTGTCTCATCACACCTTGGCATCAACTTATCAGTCCGCTCCCACTTCATTTCACTCCACTTCGAAACCATTCCACTACGTGTCGCTCCCTTGCAAAGCAGACGCCAAGGCGGGACAGCTGTAGACACGCTATTCCTGACGTCTCCTGAGAAAGTCTCATATCACTATACAACGCCCCGCGACGGCTTACGCGTTTTGAATCACTTGAGTGCTTCCTTTTCTTGAGTCTTCTTCCGCCCTTTTCGGCATCCGGAATCGTCTCATCACGGCATTCGGACAGCATCAACACTAGTCAGACGCATCAGGAGGTTCCGGAACCAAGAAGGGTGTCTACCGGGCGGCCGCCAACGCCTGAACTGAGGACCCGGGTGGGTCTTCATGGGGGCGTCCAGGCCCCTTTACGCCCCCATTCTTTTAATTTCTTTTTAATTTATTTTTCGAAGAACAAAATCAAATAAAAAATAATATATTAATGGAGGCGTCCAGGCCCCTGGACGCCTCCATCACCTCCCTCACGGGCGCCGTCGACCGTTTGTCGTGTGTGAAAAAATCTAAATTATGGAGATGTCCAGGCAACTGGACGCGCCCATTTCTAAATCACGAGGCGCCGCTCACAAAACCACACGTTGTGCCAAACCGCGTGCGGCCGTCGGTGGTGTTCGGTGGACCTGTTGGAGGCGTCCGGGCCCCTGGACGCCTCCACAAAAATATTCCGAAAAAATAAATAAAAATAGAATAAAATATCTTTTTTGCCCTGATGGAGGTGTCCAGGGTCCTGGACGCCTCCACCCTCTGGAGCCCTATAAATAGAGGCCCACCCCCTCAGTTCTGGAGGAGCTTCTAAGAGATCCGATAGGCTGCCGGAGCCCAGAGGCTACCGGAGTCATTTCTAACCCGTGGGGTCTTTTGTAGGTGGAGGTTCTGCCGGCTTCTCGGGTACCCACGCTCGCGAGAGGAAGGTCGTCTTCATCCACTGCGCTTCTACGTCGTCCCCACGCTGCCGGAGCTCCGCCGGATTTCACCATCGGCTCCTCCAATAAGCCTTTTCTTCCCCTTTTTTCTCCATAGTTCTTTACATTCATCATACTGCATCCTCTATCTCCCTACATAAGGGCGCCGTCTCTCGCATACTTCTTGCATTCATCATCGCATTTTCCTCCTACTCGAGTCCGAGAGGGGTTTAAAACCACACCAACCAGGTGTGTGTCAGGTCACGATCTCGTTACTTTTATTGCAAGGAATTGTTACTACACTGCCATTTTCTAATTCCGTTCGTTTATTGTCTACTGTTTTGCAAGGGTACCCAAGGAAAGCCCTCTCCGTCGGCCGGCCGAAGGGGGAGGAAGAAGCAACCCGCCATCTCCCGCTCTTGAGGTAGGCGCGATCACTTTCGTTATTTTGGGGTCTTTTGGCCCCTGGCGATCACATCTTGTTCTCGAGGCCGTGGCGAGTCACTTCCCCAATGGCCGTTTAAATTCCCGTTCTTATATTCTCTTTATATTCTGTTGTATTCTGCTCATATTCTCGAGGCCGCGGCGAGTCACTTCCCCAATGGCCGTTTAAATTCCCGTTCTTATATGTTATATTCTTATCTATTCATATTCTCGAGGCCGCGGTGAGTCACTTCCCCAATGGCCGTTTAAATTCCCGATCTTATATATTATATCCTTATCTATTCATGTTCTCGAGGCCGCGGCGAGTCACTTCCCCAATGGCCGTTTAAATTCCCGCTCTTTATATTCTCCTTATATTCTGTTATATTCTTATCTGCTCATATTCTCGAGGCCGCGGCGAGTCACTTCCCCAATGGCCGTTTCAATTATTGCTATTTAATTTCTGCACCATTCCCGTCCCCCCGAGGTCGCGGCGAGTCACTTCCCGCTATGGCCGTTTAACCCCCATATCTCGCTATATTACATTTGTCCCGCTCGCCCCGCCGGAGCAATCTCCCGTGGTGGCCCCTTCTCTTTTCTCTTATTTCTGTGTTGTAGTAAACAAAAGAGGAGCCCGTGCGCTCCGCGTCCTCTTCGCACCCCGAACCGCGTGACGTCGCTCACACCTACCTTGACTTTTGGTGGTCATTTAAGGGTAGTAATTCCCGTGACCTTCTGGAGAGCCTACTCCCACTATAAATAGGAGACCCAGGGGGAACTCTTGAGCACACCGCGCCCCCTCTTGTGCCTTCAATTCTGATATCTTGAAGCGATGTCATTGCAGGGATCCGATTCCTCCTCAGAAAAGAAGTCACCCAAGCGTCCCTTCCGCAAGGAGGCATTGCCTGAGGCTGGCAAGTCCCAGGTGGAGGGTAGCGGGAAGGGCAGAGTAACAGAAGACTACAATAAATTAAGGTCATAGATTCATCAGAAATACGTCAAAATATTCGGACGTATTTCTGACAAAAATACGTTTCGTCAAAAATAAATAAATGCAGGTTAAAATATATGAATAGTTTACGACAGACAAATTAAGGTCGTACATTCATAGAAAATACGTCAAAATATTCGGACGTATTTTCGACAAAAATAAGTTTCGTCAAAAATAAATAATTGCGGGGAACAATTTATGACGGATAAATTTAAGGTCGAATATTCGTTGGAAACTTGCCGATGTATCTCTAACAAACCTTTATCCGTCAAAATATTTTGATATATTTCCGACTGATCTTTTGTCTGTCAAAAAATGATTAAATAGTTTTCCACCCTTCCTATTATTAATAAACATTATTATATTGTTATATTTATTAATTAGCACTTTTATGGTTTTTCGTCAGTTTTGTAATTATTTTATGGTTATTGGCAAGTGGACCAATGGGAATTCAAAAAAATAAAATATTTTATCCACTTGAATTCCCTTTGATGTTGCTTGAGTCACCTTCTTCTCGTAGACACATGAAAGTCACCCTGGTTTTTCTGGTTGCACGCCCTTTCTTCTCAATTTTTTTGTCTGTGATTTTCTCTTCGTTATGTAAGCACTCCCTCTTCGCAGGGTATGGAGACCCACAAAGATTGTTATGACAAAGAAGGACTCTTGACAGAATCCTGATAAAAAACTCTTTCATCTGTAAACATAGCAGTTTATCTGTTCAGACACTTATCAGGCACCGTAAATTAGTAGAACTGGAGATAATCTCGTTCCTTGATCTTAGATGAGTTTAATCAGTGTCATTTGATGACTAGGAAAGCTTCAGATCCGTGTTGGTAGAGTTATTAGGAAGCCCATACGCGGTTAAACCCTACAAACGTACTTGAGTTTCTCCAAGTTTCATTGCCATGAGCTATTTGTCACCGTTACATAGTTATTTGTCACTTCTGATGGGCTATTTGTCACTCATAACGAGATATTTATCACCCTTATCCTACGCTAGGCGTCGCGTTTGTTTCACTTCATAACATATTGTGACTTCTGTTATCCATTTATCACCCTTGCGAGATATTTGTCAGTCTTGAAGCCTATTTGTCACTACTGATGACTATTTGTCACCACTATGCGGTGTTAGCCGACGCACTTGATTTTGACTTATCTGACTGACTGGCTCCAAAACTTCAAAACATGTTCTTCTTTCTGTCTAACAGTGATAATTAATAAATATAATAGTATAATTATAAAAAAAGTAAATACAAAAATGAAAAAAAATCATAAAAATTAAAAACCAAAGGTTACGATGTTGCCATCCTACTCTCTAAACAGAGCATGGAAACCAAGGGATGTGAGGGTATGCCCCTGCGAAATGGACAATACCACAAGATGATTATGTAAACATGACAAAAGTCACGAATGAAGGAAATACAACAGAGTAGGTGGATACAACGTAGTCCAAATACAACAGACACATTACATTATAACAAGGTAAGAAATTGAGCAAGTTCACGAAACAGATAATAATTCATAGCACATATACTATTAGGCCGTATCTGTTCAGCAGTTGTTACATATTTGGAATCCTTGAATAACCTACGACCTACCAACATGTCCCTCAACCTTGCATTCTGAAGACTTTGTTCAGTAGTAGTCACCTTCTATTAGACTTTTATAATTATTATATTAATTGAATATCATTTTCATGGTTTGTCACAAAGTCATGTATTTATTGATTATCATTTTTTATGGATTTGTATTATTATTATATTTATTTTCTCTTTTGGGTTCACCTTCTGTATGTGAGAGCAACATAGTAAAATATATGATGAGGGCGATGAATACATATTATTGGTGACAAATAAGTTGACAGAGGCAACAAATGCACATTAGTGGTGACAAATAGGTTAACAGGGGCGACAAATGCACATGAGGGATGACAAAAGGCTCTTAACGGTGAAAAATGCACAAAGACGACGTCTCCCAAGAGCAAAGGCGACGGCTCCTGCATGCTAAGAGTGAAAAATGCCTATTAGTGGCGACAAATAGATCAACAGGGGGAAAAATACGCATGATGGGTGACAAATGGATCCTAGCGATGAACTATGAGTATGAAGATAAGCCCTACTAATATTAGAACCATCGACAAACCCTGCCACTTATAGAGGAAGAACTCTGCTTTGTAAAGGTAACCCCTACCTGCGATGAATGTTATCCTTCATTTGACGGCAACCACATTACACAAAGATCAAACATCCATTATGCAAAGAAAGGTTACAGAAAAAGAAAGTATATTGATAGGGGGAGAGGGTACAAGCGGTTACTCATCCTCTTTGGGACGGAACCTGTTAGGTTGGAGGCTCGACTCCCCCTTTGTTACAAAACAGGCGGTCCACCTTTGCCAAGGCATCTCGCCACCCTTGCAGGTACCCCTGCTTGTATTCCTCCGAAACATCGTCGCTGCTGCTTTCCCCTGATGGCTGGTCCGGCACCGGCAGGGCTTCCTTTCGGAAGCACAGACGTTTGGCGAAACTGACTTCTCAGACGACGACATCTTCACAAGAGTGTCTTTGACCTCCAAAGGAACTCAGGATGTACTTAGTGTTTCCCATAGAGTCTCTATTTATAGGGAGGAGATGAATACTTTAGCAGCAGCATGAGTGTAGGACTGCAGGAGGTTGAGACGTGTGCTAGGAGCCACCATTTTTCTGTTTGTTAATACCCCTCTCTCTCTCTCGCTCTGTCTCTTTCATTTGTCACCACTACATGCCATTTTTCACGTTTAGACACCCATTTATTACCTTTAGAATCTATTTGTCACCCTTAGGACCCATTTGCTACCCTTAGCAGCATTTGTCACCCTTACGACCTATTTGTCACCCTTACGATGTATTTCTTACCCTTAGAAGCCATTTGTTTTTCCCCCATCCCTTGCTTTTCCTCCCGTGTGTAATAAATAATAAATATAAATATAAATATATCAATAGTTTAGCTGGATAATATTAAAATTCGAATCCGTATTAATTAGCAGATAATATTGTAAAAAGTATTTATTTTTTCGGATATGGATAATATTCAAATTTGAATCGGAGCGGATACGGATATTATAGTATTCGTTTCATAAAATATCAGTTCGTAATATTATATTATATATCATATGATATATATATGTAAATAATATATTATAAAATAATTTTTCTAATATAAAATATAAAAAAATATGATAAGATGGAAGATTGTTACACTTCCCGAAACTATAATAACTACCCTATTTTAACAATTTGACTTGTAAAATTAAAATCAGCCTTTAGTTGGGAGAGACACTTCGTCTTCCACCGACTTTAGGTCTTTTACTGCCTTTAGTAAAATTAAAAACCTCAACTCACGAGTAGTTGGCAGAAGCAGGACTACAGGACTGCAGGAGGGAGAGACGTGTGCCAAGAGCTACCATTTTTTCTGATTGTTAATGCACTCTCTCTCTCTCTCTCTCTCTCTCTCTCTTTCATTTGTCACCACTACAAGCTATTTTCACGTTTAGACACCCATTTATTACCCTTAGAAGCGATTTGTCACACTTAGGACCTATTTGTTACCCTTAGAAGCATTTGTCACCCTTACGACCTATTTTTCACCCTTACGACATATTTCTTACCCTTAGAAGCCATTTGTTTTTCCCCCATCCCTTGCTTTGCCCACGGGTGCCCTGCGCACCCTCCCTCTCCTCCGTGAACCAGCACCGCCGTGAGTGCCGACCAGCCCACCGTCGCGCTCCCCCTTACAGCCACGTCGGCAGAGCACTGCTGCCCCTCCGGTGCCGTGCCGTGGCAATCGACCGTTGTTCCTGCCGGAGCCGCCCCCCGGCTGCCGTCTAGCACCGCTGCAGCAGCCGTCATCAGCTGCCCATGCCCATTCCACCATCGCCGCCTGCGCAGGGCCTCTATAACATCACATCCAAGGTGTGACTGCTAGGGTTTAATCCCTCATGCCATGATTCCTAATTTCATCTCAGTTCACATGTTGGATGTATTTATATTTTGTTTAATATATTTTTTCAGGATGTCAAAAACTGTAAAATAGTTTTCTAAAGCAGGTATCATGATCTCTCTCTTCTGGAGAATTTACAGCGACCAACCTATATGTGTAAACCTTCCTCGTCTATCCTGGTCTAAAAGCAGGACCAATGACTTGGCGAGATACCAAAGCTATTGTTCGTGCTTTTAGACCAGCACAGACGAGGAAGATTTACACATATAGGCTGGTCACTGCTGATTCTCCGGAAGAGAGAGATCATGATACCTGCTTCAGAAAAGAGCTTATTTCAAAATTGTGGTTTGAATGGAGCGAGTATTCTAAAAAAGTACTGTCTCAGAGGATTCTAGTGTCGAAACTTTTCAATCAGACGAGGGTGACACTGCAGAGTTGTATATAGAGGACGAAGTGGATGAAGTTGATCCAACTGAGCTAAACGAAGCAATTGTTGGGCAAGAGGAGTCATCTGAGAGAGGGGATTCTTCTACAACTGGTGATGGTGGAGGATGATCCAACGGATATCTGTTGATTTGTAATTGTAAAAAATGACACATTTGAATTAATGTAATTATAATTTATTTTATTCATTGATTTAATTGTTGTATGGATTTTATCGGGGGATGTGTATTTTATGTTGAGTTGTGTAGGTTGTGTATAAATGGACAACAAAAGTAAAAGGTTTGATGGATAACAGAAGTAAAAGGTTTGTTTTGTAGCGAAACAAAGGCGACGGCTGGCTAGCGATAAGGGTGACAAATAGATGTTCTGAGTGACAAATAGCTGGTAGCAATGACAAATAACTCTGTAACGGTGACAAATATCTCATGGCAGTGAAACTTGAAGAAACTCAAGTTCGTTTGAAGGGTTTAACCGTGTATGGGTTTCCTAACTCTACCAACACGGATCTGAAGCTTTCCTAGTCATCAAACGACGCCGATTAAACTAATGTAAGATAAAGAAATGAGATTTACCTCCAGTTCTACTAATTTATAGTGGGATCAAGCCAAGTCGTTGACAATGAGTAAAATATCCAGTACATTATTTCCCTACGCAGACAACAACAGTAATAACAAAGCAACTAATATGAAGAGGAGCAACACTACTAGAGTACATAATAGAATAACAACAATACAAGGCACATTTGACATTTGTGTAGTCGTCTGCTGGCGTAGCCCGGGACTTGCATGATATGTAGGCATGGGCCTTTCCTGTAGTTGAGGATGATCAACATACGCATGGTTGCTATTGCCAACCCCATTTATAGCAGCATGTGCTTCCTTTACCGAGTGAAAACCCTTATAACGAGCTCCAGGGTATCCATTCACTTGGACAAAGCATTTGGGCCAACTATAATATACACCGGGGTCGCGAATAACCCACACTACATAGCATTTGTACCTTCCCATTTTCTAAACCTCAACTCCCTGCATGTAAGCTGTTATAAAAGACAAGGGACCAGTGACGACAAGGGACCGAGAAGAGGATGCAGAGGAGACGGGCTCTTATGCTGGGGAAGCCACCGCTACGCACACTGATGAAGGGGATGACATTACGGAGGAGCCTTAAGAACTTAAAATAGAAGAGCAGGTGTCAGTGTAGGGTCACGAGCAGGATCAGTGTGTCGATTTAACACATCACTGCAATAGAGGTGGTAACACAGCCCCTCGGGAGTAGAAAAAAGGGGAACGTCAGGAGCGTATTGCAGAGGTGATTGGACAAGGGAGGGTGTAGGCGCAATTAGGTTCCCCAACCACCCTTCTGACGTTGCAATCTACCGTGACGGTCGCTGTTGACGTTGGCCCTGGGAACGCACATCCACTGTGACGGCGAAGGCAACAAGCTACACCAAGACTGGCGCAGTGAAGCGGCAGTGAGAGTGCGATGGCAGAGCACAGCGTCGAGGGTTTCGCGAGTGGAGAAAGGAGGATAAGGGTGTTATGTAACCCACATGGGTACCCCGGTTTATACCACGGTTTGACGACAGGTCAGTGGCGACGGGGTGTATAAGGGTGACAAATAGTTGCCTAGTGCTGACAAATGTCCGATAGCAGTGACAAATAGCTGCGTAAGTCTGAAAAATAGCTTGCAGCGTTTAAATTGTGAAAATCTCAACGTCGACGCATGAAGCAAAGCCAGTGGATAAGGGTGCAAATACCCCATCAGCGGTGACAACTAGATCTGCGTGGTAGCCAAATACACTGGTAAGGGTGAAAAATAGATTCTAGAGCTAACAAATGAAAAGCAGAAGGAGCTGAAAGAAGGAGTCAAGTTCACAGGAGGAAAAAAATATGAACAGAGTAGCAAGAGTTTCTACAACAATTAGAAGAACAACGAAGGGACTTGGTCAATGCCAAGACAGTTAATGTTGACTGGTCAAGGTCAATGCAAGTCAAAGAAGTCTCCAGCCAAGCTCAACTTTTTGTTGAACAGTTATGAAGTCCCAGTCAAAGTCCAAAGTCAATTAATAGACTAGTCACCACTATGCTCCCCAGACAAAGCCAAGCAGGTAATGAAGAGAAGAGAAGGCAATGGCTGCTCATGTAGTCATGTGGTAAGAGTGATAAATATGCAGTAAGGGTGACAAATGGCACTTTAGTGGTAACAAATGCACAACTAGCGGTGACAAATGGCTAAGATAAGGTCTGTGCATAAGGTCTGTGCACATTTACATTTTGCAAGGTCTGGTCGGTGTACGTGTTAGTGATAGCATCTAAGGTCGATGCACATGTGTTAGAGATAGGCATAAGGTCTGTGCACATGCGTTCGTGTTAGAAGCATCAGGTCGGTGCACATGCATTAGCGATTGAAACATAAGGTCTGTGCACATAGCACTATCAGGTCGGTGCACATTCACATTCTAGTCTGTGAGGTCGGTGCATGTCTTCATTCCACTCTAGTCGACACTTGTGCAAGTAAAGGCTTCATCTTTTCACACTTCAACCCAGTTCCTTAACCAAACTTGAATCTATCTTCAGAAAGCTCACTGATATTCATGAATACACATTATCAAGCACACATTAATGGCATTAAAACATATGAAACTTTGAAGATCAAAATGTATGAAAAAAGAAATATCAATCAACACAGGTATGTCACATTCTGAGATTTGAGATGTGAAATTATTTAAGATCTTATATTTCCAAAGTTAATGAGTTGGGGGCCAAATCGGGCTCTAATCATATTACAATCACCCTCATTAAATGTCCATGATGTCTCCATCTTCTTTGATAATTCATCAACATATTTCAGTACATAAATGACACAGTTGAGGCTTCGATCCTCCTGTTGGGGACATTCGTTGTCGAATACAAGATCCCATTTCTCAACTCCCTTGAATGCCCCATAGTTTTTCATAAACCCCCGTACAACTGCAGCCTGCAAATGAAATATTTGACATTATTAAGGAATAACTAAAAGACACATTAAAGATATCTTTAATACATGTACATGGATAAGAAAAAGTACTCATTTTCTTGTAGTGGCATCATGGATGGCCATGTCTCTCATGGAATTATATGAGACAAAGCGGCGATTCTCCATGTCAACAACAAGTAGATGCCAGTGATTTGATGAGTGTAACACGAAGAATAAATATTTGTTCCTCTGTAGTTCGGTTAATTCAACATTCTCGAAGGCGCACTCCAACAATTTATTTGATTTTGCAGAGTCGGCCTCTGGGTTGCTGTTGATGTGATTCACTAAAATGGTGGGAAAACAAACCCACTGATGAAAAATGTCAGATTCATTGCGTCTTGATTGGAGAAGGTACATCATGGCGTCGATCACCTGCAAATTAACAATCACGATTCTATTAGCAGTAGAAACACAAGTTCAGGGTAGGGCGAGGCATAAAATTGCACAATTAATGAAAGAAAGTACCGTATCATCTATCATCCGGCTGTATAATAGATCAATGACATGACAATGTCTCAAAACAATCCCGTTCTCTAATTCAAATATGGGGTCACTATATTGGATAAAAATTTTCATGGTAGTCAGAGTAAGGCGAATCAGGATAATTACAGAAACTATAAGAGGACAACTTACTCAATATCCCCTGAGACACACAGATCAATGAATTCATTCACAACGTTGTTATCTGTCGGCTTCAGCTGACCTTTGCAGATCCAATCAGTACTCTGTAGGAGTGCACTAATCTGGTCGGCTTCATCTCCCTTCTACATGTATGCCAATATACCAATCTTAGATTCTATACTGTAAGAAGTAGGAACAACGCAAACTAACCTTCTTCTTCCCCCGTCCTGTTTTCTTTAGAGGTGCCCGCCTTTTCCTCACGGGCTTCTCGTCCCGTTGATGAAGGGACTGATAAAAGACACATGGGTAAAGGTCACCATGCCCAGTGGTCGCCTCCACCTGACCTTCGATATCACCTTGCACATCCTCTTCAGGGGCTGCCTTACATGGCACAGTATCATCCGTAATTTTTGGAAGGGGCCTTGGAGCTGGGACATCGGCGGTAATGTCCACCAAAGTTTGACAGATATTTTCCTCAACATTTTCAGCCCCATACACTTCCTCTCCAGGGGGTCCCTGTGATCGCTTGCCATCATCCGTCGCCTGTTCGATGGGGCCAGGAGGTGCTGCATCAGTGGCAATGTGAGCCCCTTCCACACTAGTCAGAAAGAAGGCCCTCATTTCCTCAAGTAGCCACTGTTGGTTCTTTAATGTAGTGGCAATATCCTGTAGCACATGCATGCATGGAGCTGATGAAAGAGTGTCCTGAGCACTGGGTCAGGTCATCATCTGACCAACGTACCCCGTGTCCCTTTCACTTGGCTCAACAAGGAGCCCTTCGATCACCTGCATTTCAAACCACATCACTTTGGCTATTCATTAATATTGAATGACAAAGAAGAAGTTTTTAGTACTCATAATACATGTTGGCCTCACAGGGATCCAATGGAGAATTTTAATTTCCTATCTAGGAATGGCCCCCACCTAAATAGTCGGGGGAATGCCACTTGCCGTAGTGGCTGCCGCACCCGCGTATGCTAAAAAAACCAGACCTGTAATATGAAATATATCAAGTTATTTTACAATGCAGTAGAATTAATGATTTACACATTATTACACAACAAAAATAAAAAAACTTACAGCAAGTGCAGCAGAATAACCAAATATGGGGGTATAGGCCTGGGATGCATTCCGGGCTCTTCTCTTAGCACGGTCAATTGTACCTGACTGCCGTTTCTGGACCACCGACATTAATTCCTCAAACTTGTGCATGGTTACCTGTTGCACGGCGGCTGCCCAATTGTAATATGAAACTCTCTCAATGTCATCTAAGCATGACAACATCTGTTGTGGACAAGAATGCGCCGACCGTGGGCAAAGAAAAGTGGACAATAGGAGTACAATCCATAACCGGACAGTGTCGGCCACATCCTACTCTTCATCGGACCCAACAATTTGCTGGATGAGAGAGCACACTTTCTTCCGGTCAAATGTTGCTGCAAATCCAAATCGATTATGCAACTTCGACTTGTGCTTCGCGGATCCATAATGTTGAATCGGCTGACAGGAGCAAGGTAATCCTAAAATTATGCCCACATCTTCCACACTGAATGCGACCTCCTTACTACCCATACGAAAGTAATTTTGTCCACTATGGGCGCAAATAATCTCCTCCAATAGTGTCATGGTGAAGAATACGCGAGAAGCATTGTCAACATATGGACCAAAGGATGTGGTCCTCATCAATGATTTGTGGCATTCTCGAAATGCCATCTGATCCCTATCCTTCATGTAAATATCCATAGAACACCGGGCCCAGATGACCCGTGTGTTCACTAGATTCAAAAAATTAACGTGTAAACAAGAAATTCAGTTAATTAATTGACGGATCAAGAAATACAAAAAATATTAACAGTAAGACAAGGGTGACAAATGTATATATAGACAAGGGAGTTTAGGTGTGGCAAATAGGTGCTTAAGGGTGACAAATGTATGAAATACGGTGACATGTAGGTCTAAATCTGACACAAATAGGTAGATAAGCGTGACAAATAAATAGGTCGATAGGGGGGGGCAAATAGATATGTAAGGAAGATAAGGAACCACAATACCTTTACATTGTCATTCTGAAGTGGAGGCCGTAGAAACCCTAGGTTCCTCAAACGTTTCTTCTTCGGCCGTAGGAACTGGTATAATGTCCTGAGATGCAGGTGGGACATCCACTTTACGGCGGACGGAGCGTTGCATGGGTGTCTCCTTCGGCTCCATGGTTGAGAGGTCGTAAATGGCACCGCGAGGAAGACGAGACGCTGAGCACGATGGAGAGACGAATCGCCTTCTGGTAGGTTTCGTAAGAGGCAAGACATGGCGGGAAGGGTATATAAGGAATTGGGGATTTTTAGTTTCGAGGTCCAGTTCGGCCCTTCGGCGTCATCATTTTTGTTGATGTGGCCAGCGGCATTGGATCGGCAGCAATACGCGAACAACACCCACGCGTGGCCGACGTGTCCCGTTTTCCACGTGGGCCAATTGGAGGTTAAGGGTGACAAATGTGTCTACACGGGTGACAGTGGGTTAGCAAGGGTAAACAATACCCTACTAACGGTGACAAATAAGGCCCAATAGAGACAAGCTCGACGTGCGGCTTTCAAGCAGTGTAGGAGTAAGGGCGACGATTTTTGGAGTTTAGTGGTGACAATTAGGTGAGTATGAGTGACAAATGCTCAACTGGGGTAACAAATAACTTCACATTGGTAAAAAGTGAGAAGGAAGCTGAAGGTGAAAAAGAATAGAAGAGGAACTTGAGGAGAAAGAGACGTGCTCACTAGAAGAGGGTGACAAATAACTTCAACTTTATGTTGACCGAATGCACCAACACTCCAGGCAAAGTCAATAGTCAAAGTTAAGCTTTTGCAGCTGTTGACATCCAGTCAAAGCATGGTCAAGCTTCGGCCAGCGACAGTGGATACAGAAAATGACAAATGTGGATGAACAACAGAAAAAGACTGAAGGTAAAAAATACTCTCCTAAGGGTGACAAATGAAGATTCAGCGGTGACAAAGAGATATATAAGGCTAACAAATGGATGTTAAGGGTGACAAATGTGGGAACAACAGTGAAAATTTGTAAAACAACAGCTACAAATAAGTCGCTAAGGGTGAAAAATGAGTTAGCACGACGGCAATGTTGCAGCACGAAAAATGCTAAGGCGATGGTTGTTGCACTCCTACAACTTTGATGATGTCTCACACTATAAGTCAATCTTGATAATCTATATCAATACATTCCACTTATTCATTTTTTTTTCGGATACTGCATTCTCTAGTTCTACTCAGATAGTCCGTGCATACTTAGTACATCCTGCATTGCGTCCGTGCATATGTTACTTTTTCAACTGAGTAGAGTCTGTGCATGCAAGCATCTAGTCGGTGCAATCTTAGTTGCTGCACGCGACTAAGTCGCTGCATTGTTTGTTCATGCATTAGTCAAGTCGGTGCAATTCTCGCACCATGCACATTTAAAGTCTGTGCACTCTTTCTTGCCTAGTCCGTGCATAAGAAGCTATAGGTATAACCTCGGTGCAAGCTTTGGCTCGCACTGGTCGGTGCATGCTCTGCACGCATCAAGTCAGTGCATTCGATGTCTGCACACACATACGAGGTCGGTGCAAATGTCTTTTATGCATGATCAACGTCGGTGCAATTTCTTGTCTTAGACATGATTTGAGTCTGTGCACTATTCCAGTCCTGAGCAATTATGTCCGTGCATGTTTGTGTTACGAAGCATTTTAAGTCTGTGCAAGTCTTACATTATCTTACACATACTAAGTCGGTGCAGGGTTCATTTTGTGCTAAACAGATCAGTGCACATCCTCTTGTCTTGCATATCTTCTATTATGCACATCACAGTCTGTGCATTCTTTGCATTAGGGCACCCGAACTAGGTGCAATTTCTATCTCGGTGCATCTCATCGTTGGTGTAGTTTTTCTTATAGAAGGCATGTTAGTGTCCGTGCTTTGTTTTTGTCTTGTGCAATAATACCCGTGCAATCTTTACATTGGGTTGCATAAAGTCGGTGCAATCTTTGCTCATGCACGCACGTAAGGCCTGTGCATGTCTTGGTTTATGCTCAATCAAGGTCTGTGCATGCTCGTGATCAGTGTAGCTTCCACTAATGTCTTCTCTTGCTTGGCAGGTCTGTCACCTGGTCGAGCAGGTGTTCGACGAACCGAAAATTAGTGAGGGTACTCCACGTGGAAGTTAATGTACCAGGACTAAGGGCTCGTGACTCGAGGGAACAAAGAGAAAGGATGATCCTGCCACGTGGAATCGAAAAGGGATCAGCTCTACCAGAAGGAATGGGCGGGAATTGTGTTAACCACACGCCTCCTTCTAGATATAAAAGAGGTCGAAGGCTGCAAGAGAAAGTCGCTGAAGAATAGAAAAAGAAAGAGAGCATCTGCAGCCACTGAATGATTTCCCTATACGAGAGAAGAGCCTGAAGTGTTTGAGTGATCATTGTTGGGTTTGAGAGCTTGGAAGATTGCTTCTCTGGAAGCTACATTTTCGATGTTTTGAGTGATTGATTTCATCTCATTTCTTCGTTTTCAAGTTGTTTCTCCAATTTCTTATATACTATCTTGTTACCCTCTAAGTGTTCTTAGAGGAAGGGAGATTGGTTCTCCAGTTGCGAGTGAAGGCACTTCGCTCGTGTGTACCCTCTAGTTTAGAGGAAGGGAGGTTGGTCCTCCGATTCTGATCTTGCTGGGACAAGGTCAGGTTCAGATCCTGTGGGTAACAGGATCGGTGTTGAGGGATTTGTTCCCTTGTGGCAAGCTGTGCGACAGCGGATGTCTGCAGACTGAGTCTGATGTGCTTTATATTGCTTAGTGCAAGGAAGCCTTACTCCTGTGGAGTAAGGGGTTGACGTAGATTGCTGTTCGCAATCGAACCACTTAAAAACTCTTTGTCTCCTTTGTGGTTGGGTGCTTGGTTGACTGCTTCTGTGTGGTTCGTTCCGCTGATCCTTTGTTGTGGTTCAAGCCCATCTGCTGTTTGATCACGGTTCTATTTCAACTCATTCTCGTTTAGTTTCTACTTAGTGTCTCTCTCTGTGGGTTGTTCTGTAAGATTCACTTACTGCAACTAGGATTTCATCGCTCATAATTCAAATCATTTTAAATTGGGGAGTGATCTATTCATCCCCCCCTTCTAGCTTACTCTTCGTGCTATCAATTGGTATCAGAGCAGGTTACCCATCATGTAGTCCAACGGCCAGGGTAATCCTGGATCTAGCGGTCCTCAAAGCTTCATGGATGAGGGACAGTCCATAAGTCGTCCTCCTTTCTTTGATGGTACTAACTATTTCTACTGGAAAAATAGGATGGAGGTGTTTATGAGAGCTCTGAGCCACAAGCTCTGGAGAGTGATCACCATAGGGCCTTATGAGCTTCCACCGAATGAAGATGCGTGGATGGATGATCACGTCAAACTTTCAACCATTAACTGGTCGGCCCTGAACATCATGCAGTGCACGGTTAACCCTGATGAATACGCCCGGATTTCAGCCTGCAAGACTGCCAAAAAGATGTGGGATGAATTGGAGTTGATCTACGAAGGTACATCCCAAGTGAAGGCCACTAAGGTAAACATGCTTACCTCAGAATATGAATTATTTAAAATGAAATTTGAGGAGACGATCACTGAAATGTATGCCCGGTTGTCCTCGATTACTTATAGTCTTAATGGGCTTGAGAAACAAATTTCAGAGGGGGACATTGTCAGGAAAGTTCTTAGGTCGCTATCCCCCGCCTGGCACACTAAGGCCATAGTGATAGAAGAGTCTAGGGCCCTGTCGAAAATGACAGTCACTGAACTGATAGGATCCCTAATGACCTACGAGATGAACTTCAAAAGGAACGATGAAGGAAGTGAGAAGAAGGGCAAGAACATTGCCCTCAAGGTGTCCAACAGTAAAGCTAGCAGCAGCAGTGGTAGTAGCAGTGGGGAGTCTGACGGCTTGTCAGACCTTGATCAAGAGGAGCAGGCTATGCTCACTCGTCAGTTTCGAAAGTTTTTGAGAACGAAGGGAAAAACTTTTAGAAGGAAAGGGTCGTATCCCTCTGGTAAGAAGTTTGATTTTAACAATGATAAAAATAGGAGCGCTAAGAAGATTACGTGTTATCACTGCAGGAAGATAGGACATGATGCGGGACGGACACGGGGACCGACCTACGTGGTATGGACCTCGGACTCTAGATGCGGACACGACCAGCAACACATGATGGGAGAGACATTAGGCCCGACACGGAGAGCTCCTATGGGCTATACGTCGCTAACAGAACGCAAGCTCACTCGTCGTCCCAAGCGAGGGAAACGTGGATCGTGTGCGGTTGAAGAACCGGCAGAGTTCAAGGTAGTCAGACTCACTTCCGGACTCGGATCGTGTCGCGGGATGGGTCACTCTCACACTCACAGCGGTGACATGAACACACGGGCTAGTACCTATCGCTCTCGAAAGCGGCAAAGACCATATACTAGCTAAGCAAATGAACGCCAAGAAGTTCGGACCATTACCTCCACGCACCCGGCGTGGCGAAGATAACCCCGGCCGAATTACGGACTCCCGGTTAACAATGATTACAGCAATACAATAAGTCGACCCACTCCACGTAGGGAGGTAACAGGTCACATGTGGGGTTCGAGAATCTCGCAAATCGGGTTGACGGGCAGCATCTTGATGTCGCCCGGCGATGCCGAACTCCGCGTTTTCGTGCTTTCCGAGTGGTGGGTTTTACGGACCCGTGGGGCCCGCGGACGGCGCTGTCCTCCGGATCTGTGGGGGTGGGACCCACTATGATGGGGACCCCTGGTGGCGCGCCTCCACGGACGGCGGTCGGCCGGGAACACCGATCGGGGGTCGATCGGCCCTGATTCCCAATTCTGGAACTAACTTCCCACGGATTTTGGTTGCTATCTTCCGGCGCGCGCTCCGGCGAAAATGGCCGCTGCGATCAATCCCGACGTCGGATCGGGACGCATGAGCTATCATTGGAAAGCTCTATTCAAATGCTTCAATCTAGAGCCAGAAATATCTGCTGGATCTGGTTGGATCAGAACTTTATTGAATTTACAAGTCCCTGTTGTACAGTAACTGAAATCTCAGATCTACAGGTGAGTTATCTGAAGACTACCTTTGACCGCGAGGAAGATGGCCGATTCAGCTCTTGAGCTCTTCATAAAACTTGTGGGATTTTGAACAAGGAGAACGGGGATATTTTTTGTGGACTGCGTGGAGGTGGAGGTGGAGGTGATTTGTTATGATTTGTTTACTGGAGGGTGGTCGGATCTGGGAACTGGTGGACAGCACTGTAGCTATCTCTGAGATTGATTTTTGAAAAATATGGGATGGCCTCAAAAGAATTCAAGAAAAGTTGGGGATGGTTGGGTTGATGGACAGAACCCCCAGTAAAATTGGGAGCTCTAACAAAAATCGGAAAGAGGTCCGAACATGGGAAACACAGGGCGGGTGGAAATTGAAACAGCATGCAGACAGATCTGGAAATTAAGGTTGGACGAAAATAAAAAAATATCAAATGAGATCTTTATGACCAACCAAATTTTTTGGGACTTGCTTGACACCTCTGGCGCATGCCCTAAAATCCCCAGGTCGATCTGAGCTCGTGCCTGACACAGAGAATTCGTGGAAGCTGCTATGGTCGGATGAAGGCAGAACTCCGGCGATCTCGGCGGTGATGCGATGGCGGCTCCGGCGGCGGCGGCGGCGGCGACCGGAATGATAAGGGGAGGAGTCACACCTCCAGAGGGAAGCCTTCACAGCTCCAAGGGGGAGAGAGGGGCGGCCTAGGCTTTTGCTCAAGCAATTTCCAAGTTCAAATGGCATTAATTCTCCAAAATGGGAAATTACAAGTATTTATGTGTTACATCTCAAATCCATTGTCCACCGTTGGATCTAGGGGATGGGAATGGGTGGCCTGGATTGAGTGTGACACACACAAAAATTACAATAAAAAAAACAAGGGGGGGGGGGGGGGCGGCCTATTGACTAGAATGGCAAGGGGGACATGTTTGGTAGCCACCTTGGACTTTGAAGTCCACTTGTCTCCCATGTGCCTTTTACCATTCAAACTTCTAGATGCCTCCATTTGACATGTTGACTGACCCCACATGGGGCCCATGAGCTGAGGTGGACCAATGGGAGGGGGTCTGTGGGCCCGTGGGACCCGGGGGTCCCATTTTACAAATAAACCCATCTTACAATCAAAATTACATACCGAATAAAATGAAATAAACACACATCACACAAATAAAGTCTAACTAAATATGATAAATGCCGGGACTCAAGGGGGCATCTCCAAGCTATCTCCGAGCCAGATGGATGCTGAGGTGGCTCGCGTCGTACTCCGTGTGCGGTATCAGTGACTCGGCGTATCGCGCCGCTCAACTGCTCGGGTGTCCGCACCAGGACATATAAAGGGTGAATGTCCTGATCTCCAGAAGAAGGCCTCCAAGGTGCAGAAGAAGAAACCTCAAGCTATGGTCTGCACGTGGAGTGATGAGGAGGAAGACCCAGAGTCCAACTCGTCAGAGGAAGACGAAGAAGGAATATGCCTCATGGCCAAAAGCAACGAAGAGGTAACACATATTTTTGAGAACTTTACAATTGATGATTGGGAAGATTCCTATGCCGAATTGCTAGCTAAGTTTAATGCTTTAAGTAAAGAGCATAGGATGGTAAAGAGAAAACTGACTGCTGTCACTGAAGAACAGATCCAAACTAACGAAGAAAATAAAAAGGCCAAGGAAGAATTAGAAGAATTGAACACTCTCAGAAAATAAAATGATGAACTTAAATCAAAGCTTCAAGAGAGTCAAAGTGAAAACAACTTAATCATTGAGAAGAACGAAGCTGTTAAGAAAGTGAATTCTGAAGTCCTGAAAAATTGTGAAAAATTACAGGAAGAGCTAGAAGAAAAATAAAAAACTCTAGAAAAATTTGTTCAGGGAAAGACGAACTTAGAAACTCTGTTGGGTACTAGAGTTAATTTTAATAAGGAAGGATTGGGCTACAATCTGGCACAGAAAAGACCATTTGAATTCAAAACTACAACATTTTGCCCAGCTAAAGGGAAAGAAAAACTAGACACACCATCCAGTTCTAACAATGTTCAAAATGTTCAACACCCAAAGGAAAACTCAACAAATAATGCTAGACGACAATCTAAAATAGGAATGAACTTCGTGAAGCAACCTACTATGCCCATTCACCAGAACAAGAACAGGTCAAGCTATGTGAGTCAAAACAGAAACTTCAACTTCTATAACAGAATGGGTCAGTACAAAATGAACTGGGGAGGTCCTGCATATTCACAAATTTTTTTTAATAAACCAAATTCCTCTAGACAGTTTGGGTACAGTAGATACCCGAGGAATGTTCAGTCCACCAACAGGAACAGGTTCAACATCAATAAATCAAGTAGACAGAACTTGAGTCATAACTTCAATAAAACTGCAAATAGAGTACAAACGAAAAACACCATGAGACAATTATGGATTCCAAAGTACTTGCTTAGAGAATTGAATAATATTTTTGGACCCAGCCTATCTTGGGTTCCAAACCACTTTGCTTAATTTGCTCCATGCAGGTTTGCCTAGCAGTCGAGAACAACAAGTGGTATCTAGATAGCAGCTGCTCCAGGCACATGACAGGTGACCGATCCAAATTCAGCAAGCTGGAGATGAAGGTAGGGGGCTGGTCAAGTTCGGAGGAAAGAACAGAGGTAAAATTGTTGGCATTGGAACAGTTGGTAAGTCCCCCACTACTTCTATTGAGAAAGTTCTTCTAGTGGAAGGTCTACAACACAACTTGATCAGTATTAGTCAGCTATGTGACAAGGGTCACAGAGTTGTGTTTGATAATGATCCATGCAAAATTCTGGAAATAAATTCTGATAATGTGAAGTTTGTAGCCAATAGGGTCAATAACGTCTACATTGTGGACTTAGATGATAAATCTGAGTTAAATCTCTATTTGTCTGTTGATTTTGAAAATAATGCTTTCAATTGGCATAGGTGCTTAGGTCATGCTAGCTACACTACCTTAAATAAATTGGTGAAATTTGATCTGATTAAAGGTTTACCCAAAATAAAATTCAACTCAAATTTAAAAATTTGTGATGCCTGTGCTCTAGGTAAACAGACCCGAAAGTCTTTTAAACTAAGATCTGAGCCATTATCTTCCAGACCAATGGAACTTCTTCATATGGACCTCTTCGGTCCTACTAGAACTCAAAGTCTTAATGGAAGTAGGTTTGGTTATGTGATTATTGATGACAACTCTAGATTTTCATGGATCTTTTTCTTAGCTAACAAAAATGATGCTTTTCAAAAATTCAAACAGTTTTTCAGTAAGGCCAAACAAGAAGGAAAACACAAAATTTGTTCAATTCAATCTGACCATGGAGGTGAATTTGAAAACTCCATGTTTTCTAGATCTTTGTGAAACTGAGGGACTAATGCACAAGTTTTCTTCTCCCAGGACATCGGAGCAGAATGGAATTGTGGAGAGAAGAAATCGAACCATTGTGGAGATGGCCCGAACTATGCTGATTGAGAGTCAACTACCAAGGAAGTTTTGGACAGACGCGGTCAATACAGCAACTTATACAATCAATAGGGCCATGGTAATACCAGTTCACAAGAAAACTCCTTATGATCTATTGAAAGGTAAGAAACCAAACTTGGCTCATTTCAGGATTTTTGGTGCTAAATGTTTCATCCATAATAATGACAAGACAGACCTAGATAAATTTGATGTTAAAACCAATCCTGGAATATTTTTAGGATACTCTGAAGTTTCTAGAGCATATAGGGTTTTCAACATTGTTGAACAAAAAATTGAAGAGTCTCCACATATCATTTTTGATGAAGCAAAAGGTGCTACTAACCTTGAAGATGCTGACAGGGATTCCAAGCATGACAGAGAATTCCTAGAAGATAAAGAAGAAGTGGAGATTCAGCCTAATGAAACACCAGATGCTCCCAACCAGGTAACACCAAGTCACGTCCCGAGCCTTTATTACAGCGGAAGACTCGCTCGAGGAATGTGATCAGCCGGCATGGTAAGCCTCTTGTAAGTAAGAACGATCAGAGCGCAAGGTAATCACACATAAGAATGCAATCGCACACTATTTACTCAACTTCAACTTTCATTAATAATCAAATCCAATATTCAAATACAACTACTAATTCAACTTCCATCATGTTAGACTCAAGAAATAAGAAATTACATAGACTCGATCTAAACAATGTAAACTTCCTAAGTCCTCGCTAATTCTTTATTCACTCTCGGATTTGCTACTTGAACATTCTGAATCCGAACCCGACTCACTTCCACTTCCTGAAAAAAGAATGGAAATAGGTAATGAGTGTGAGTGACGTCACACGGTTCGGGGAGCGAAGAGGACGCGGAGCGCGCGGGCTCCTTTTTGTTTGCTGCAACACAGAAATAAGAGAAGAGAGAAGGGGCCACCACGGAAGATTGCTCCGGCGGGGCGAGCGGGACAAATGTAATATAGCAAGATATGGGGGTTAAACGGCCATAGCGGGAAGTGACTCGCCGCGACCTCGGGGGGACGGGAATGGTGCAGAAATTAAATAGCAAGAATTGAAACGGCCATTAGGGAAGTGACTCGCCGCGACCTCGAGAATATGAGCAGATAAGAATACAATAGAATATAAGGAGAATATAAAGAGCGGGAATTTAAACGGCCATTGGGGAAGTGACTCGCCGCGGCCTCGAGAATGTGAATAGATAAGAATATAACAGAATATAAAGAGAATATAAGAGCGGGAATTTAAACGGCCATTGGGGAAGTGACTCGCCGCGGCCTCGAGAACATGAATAGATAAGAATATAACATATAAGAACGGGAATTTAAACGGCTATTGGGGAAGTGACTCGCCGCGGCCTCGAGAATATGAGCAGAATATAACAGAATATAAAGAGAATATAAGAACGGAAATTTAAACGGCCATTGGGGAAGTGACTCGCCGCGGCCTCGAGAACAAGATGTGATCGCCAGGGGCCAAAAGACCCCAAAATAAAGAAAGTGATCGCGCCTACCTCAAGAGCGGGAGATGGCGGGTTGCTTCTTCCTCCCCCTTCAACCGGCCGACGGAGAGGGCTTTCCTTGGTTACCCTTGTAAAACAGTAGACAATAAACGAACGGAATTAGAAAATGGCAGTGTAGTAACAATTCCTTGCAATAAAAGTAACGAGATCGTGACCTGACACACACCTGGTTGGTGTGGTTTTAAACCCCTCTCGGACTCGAGTAGGAGGAAAATCTGATGATGAATGCAAGAAGTATGCAAGAGAGGGCGCCCTTATGTAGGGAGATAGAGGATGCAGTATGATGAATGTAAAGAACTATGGAGAAAAAGGGGAAGAAAAGGCTTATTGGATGAGCCGAGGGTGAGATCCGGCGAAGCTCTGGCAATGTAGGGATGACGTGGAAGCGTGGTGGATGAAGACGACCTTCCTCTCGTGAGCCTGGACACCCGAGAAGCCGGCAGAACCTCCACCTACAAAAGATCCCACGGGTTAGAAATGACTCCGGTAGCCTCTGGGCTCCGGCAGCCTATCGGATCTCTTAGAAGCTCCTCTAGAACTGAGGGGGTGGGCCTCTATTTATAGGGCTCCGGAGGGTGGAGGCGTCCAGGACCCTGGACACCTCCATCAGGGCCGAAGTAATATTTTAGTCTATTTTTATTCATTTTTTTTGAATATTTTTTTGGGGGCGTCCAGGGTCCCGGACGCCCCTATAACATCCACCGAACTTCACCGAAAGACGCACGCAGTTTGGCACAACGCGTGATTTTGGAGCGGCGACCCGTGATTTGGAAATGGGCGCGTCCAGACAGCTGGACGTCTCCACAATTTAGATTTTTTCACACACGACAAACCGTCGTTCGGTGGTCGGCGCCCGTGAGGGAGTTGATGGAGGCGTCCAGGGGCCTGGACGCCTCCAAGAAAATATTTTTTATTGTTTTTATTTTTATCTTTTATGCCAACTGGCATTTTATATTTTTTTATATTTGTTTTTATGGAGGCGTCCAGGGGCCTGGACACCTCCATTAATATATGATTTTTTATTTGGTTTTGGGCTTGGAAAAATAAATTAAAAGAATGGGGGCGTATAGGGGCCTGGACGCCCCCATAAAGACCCACCCGGGTCCTCAGTTCAGGCGTTGGCGGCCGTCCGGCAGACACCCTTCCTGGTTTCGGAACCTCTGATGCGTCTGACTAGTGTTGATGTCGTCCGAATGCCGTGACGAGACGATTCCGAATGCTGAGAAGGGCGGAAGAAGACTCTAGAAAAGGAAGCACTCGAGCGATTCAAAATGCGTAAGCCGTCGCGGGGCGTCGTATAGTAACATGAGACTTTCTCAGGAGACGTCAGGAATGGCATGTCTACAGCTGCCCCGTCTTGGCGTCTGCTTTGCAAGGGAGCGACACGTAGTGGAATGGTATCGAAGTGGAGTGAAATGAAGTGGGAGCGGACTGATAAGTTGATGCCAAGGTGTGATGAGACACGCTTTTGACGTTACTGTTTGCAATCTTTCCTGAAGTTTTAATGAGGAGACCTTGAAGGAGGTCTTTCAAATTTTGTCGATTTGCTTGGACGGAGATCAAATAAGGGAGGGTGAGATGTGCGCTCAGGCACGAAGCAAAAATAGACCAACTTCTCGGTGTGAAAGTACCTGGTTCATAAACCTGCAGGTTTCACCTTTGGGGAGCTGTTACCAGCCAATGTGGAAGTGCTGCGGCCAAGGTGGGTCAAACAAAGCAAAGGAATATCTGAGGGTCTGTCCAAACAAGGGTCTCCTTTGGAAGAGCAGCGTAGGGCCGCTTCAAGGAAACTCAGTATTTCATTCGGAATGGAATATCTCGTATTTGTAAGAATTGAAGCACAACGGCTTTCACAATAGAATCACTCGAATGATCTTCCGCAATAAATTCAATGTCCTATATGAATGCATGCTGGGTTTAAATAAAAAATTTAAAACAAACTAAAATAGAAAATAGCCAAGGATAATATTGTCAACTTGTTAAGAAAGGGTCAGGATACCGATCCGGTGAGCCGACACTGGGCTGGGGCCCGTTTATCCGCGCACCAACTCACTGAATGGAACCGTCGTCCCTATGCTACCACAAATTAGCGGCCTATCTGTACAACCCAAATTCTTCCAGGATCATCACCGTTTTTGTTGAAGGGGAACTCAAATCCCAGATTCGTTCGGGCCGCAAGGTCCTTGACATGTTCTAGTAGCGTAGATATCATATACTACGACGCATGACAAGGTGGGACCAACCAATGAAAGGTGGGACAGGAGGCAGGACAAAGACGTCCGTTAGTAAAACCTGCACAGGCCAGCATAACATCAGAAAGTAACAGAATCGTAACAGAATCGCACCATAACGGAAGGAAGATCTAGCCAAAATCTTGACATTGACTGCTGATGTGACATGTTCTGTCCTGTAGCGCCCTACCCTTCCTATAAGAACTCCCCTTAGGCTAGTTCATTCAAAGGCATCAAGGTGGGTTTTGGAAGCTCAGGAGAGGAAGGAGAGGAGAATCTAGAGATTTCAGGATGGAAGGAGAGTCTTCCCGCGTTATAAAGAGGAGCAGGCCTAGCAGCGAGATCAGGCGACTTTCCGACCTCGAGGGTCATCTGAGCGGGACGATCATGTCGCATATGGTAAGCTGATTCTTTTCAAATTTCTCCACGTGAACCTTCTTCTTACTTCCTTCATTTCTTCTTCTTTCTTTTCTCTTCCAGCCATATCCACTCTTCCCAGGCCCGAGGAAGTTATCCAAACTGCCATGGCTTTCAAAGCTAACTTCCAACATCTCCATCGGCATGAGGGCCATACTCTCGAAGTGGCATTTGCAGGGGCTCCTTATTCACGCCAAACACTACGAGAAGATTCGCATGGACTGGGCGGCTATGGGCGCACTAGTGGAGATCTGGCATCCCCAGACCCACACTTTTATCTTCCCAACCTTCGAGGTGACCATCCTCCTCGAGGAGGTTGAACTTCTGCTCGGATTGAAGAAATTCAAGAGTGACGGGAAGGTGAAGGCTATGCGGATGCTGACACGGGGGACTTCCGAAAGCGTCCTTGGAAGCTTCATGCCGCCTGACGCAGCCCAAAAGATTCGTACTCAAAAGGGAATCGATCTCCAAAAGCTCACGGAATGGGTCATGGACGCCCTGAGAGGGTTACCAGACGATGACTATTTGGAGGGAATCATGAAGGGGTTCACCATTTGTCTGGCGGGTGCTCTCTTGTGTCCTTATACCGACAACATGGTGGAGGAAGACCAACTAAGTGCCATTCGTGGGATCTGGAGTGGAAAGAGGGTAGGACCCGCTGTCCTTGCCTATCTTTACAGCGGTCTTACTGCCTCGAGCATGGGTAAGCCTCCATTTGGTTGCGCACTTGTCTTGAATTGCTGGCTTGATTTGCACTTCAAATTCGACCACCGCGAGGGAATGCCAACTGCTTCGAAGCTCTTCCAACAATGCCCTCTTCATCACATAGCCGACGTGTTAGGCTTCGGTGGTACTGTAGTGAACCGCGTTCCGTGGCTAAAGAAACGTGAAGACTGGCGGTCTCACTTCCGCACCGTGACACAAGGCTTCCTTACTTGTGCACCGGCATGTTTGCTTTCGCTTGATCTCTTCATGAGGCCTTCTTGTGAAGTTGATCTCCAACTGATTGGTGCGACCGAGTTTGTCCTTTACAACGCGCATTGGTGCTGCCTCCAGATCGGCATTCCACGTCATTCGTTCCCACTACCGACTGACATCGTTCCTTTGAAGAAGAGAGAGTTGGGCACTGAAGTGGATGCGAAGGAAGCGAAGGCCGTCAAAGCTCCCTGGAAGACAAGTGTTGCGGGAAAGGCCTTAGCGCACGTGGGGGAAGAGTGCGAGCTGTGGAGGGCTTATGTAACCGAACTGGGGAAGTTAAGGCCTAAGGTGCCTAAACCACTGATGTAGCTCATTCTGCTTTTCTGATGGAATAAAATCTAGCATTTGGATGTTTTGGACCCTTGTCCCCTTAATTATTATTTTTTTGGTGATTTTTCTTTTTCTTTGTGTTTTTATTTTGTGCTTTTATTTGGATTATATACATACTCTTGTCTTATTTCTCTTTTATTATTTTTTTAAAATTTTTATTATGGGGGCGTCTAGGGTCCTGGACGCCCCTAAGTTTTTATTATTTTTTTTGTTTTGAAATTTTTATTTTTTTTGGGGGCGTCCTGGACGCCCCTAATTTTTTTATTTTTTTAATTTTTTTAATTTTTGTTTTGGGGGCGTCCAGGCGCCTGGACGCCCCTAATTTTTTTGAATTTTGAAAAAAAAATAAAAAAATGTGGGGGCATCCAGGCGCCTGGACGCCCCAAAGAAGGTGGATTCTATATATATGGGGGGGCCTCCCCCCCCTTGCTCATTTATTGTTCATTCAGACGACCCAGTCAAACCAGACGACCCATTCTTAGCCCCAATGGAGCAAGGAGGCCCGAGCCAGGGTGGAGAGAAGCGGAAACGACGGGCTCGTCGTCCGAGGAGGCTGAGAGATGATGCCGAGGAGGCTGCTGCGGTGGAGGAGATTGCCGTGGAGGAGGAGGCTCCTCCTTTGGCCGTAGAGGCTGCAGTAGACGCTAGCGACGCGGTAGAGGACGATCACGACCCGGTAAGTCCTTCGGAACTTCAATGTGTTGGTTTAATAGGCTGGATAGGCGGACGAGAGGCCGTGTGGTAAGGGTCGGTGAGTGAGGGAAGGAGGCGTCCAGGGGCCTGGACGCCTCCACATTTTCTTATTTATTTATTTATTTATTTATTTACGTAAATAATAAAAATAGAATTAAAAATAAGGAGGCGTCCAGGGCTCGGGACGCCTCCATGATAATATATATATTTTTTATTTATTTTTGTTTTGGTTTTTGGTTTTTTCTAAAAATAAAATAAAGAAAATGTAAAGGAGGCGTCCAAGGTATTGGACGCCTCCAAAAAAATATAAATATTTTTTAAAAAAATAAAAAAAAATAAAATAAATAAGTAGTATATAGAGTGTTAATGTTTATTACTATTCATGATGCTGATGTGTTCTTTGTTGGTTTTGTGGTGTGCAGGGCGTGATGATGGGCCGGATCAGCTGGTCCCTAGTGGTGGTAGCATACCGTGGGCTGCCAGACTTTCAGAGGGCGCGTGTCGACGCCATGGGCTTCAGAGCTTTCCTTAGGATCGAGCCCTTTCGGCTCGACCTTCCTCTTATCCAGGCATTGAGGGAGCGGTGGCACGCACTGAGCCGGGCGTTTCTGATGCCCTGGGGGCACATGGTGCCGACGCTTGAAGATGTAGCTCGGATCACCGGGCTACGAGTTGACAGAGAGGCGGTCAGCGGGGTCACCTACCCCGACTACCGAGACAGTGCCCTGGACCTGCTGTGGTTAGAGACGAGCGTGACTGATAGAGACAGCAGGGTAGTCGGCCGAGTGGAGATCATGGAGGTGATTGGATTCGTCGAGCCGCGCCAGCGGGTTAGCGAGACTGGAGCGGAGTTTCTGGCACGACTGGAGGGAGATGCCCGTGCAGCTTTCACCCAGGACCCGAGCGAGCGGGAGCTGGTGGATCTAGACCTCCGGAGGTTTCTTTTCTTCTTCCTGGGCTGCCTTCTGCTAGGGACGAAGGGGGATGGCATCCACTGCCGCTTCCTCGGGATCCTGGCGGACCTTGACAGAGTGGGGCACTACGCGTGGGGAGCGGCTCTGCTTGCCCATTTGATTGCTGATCTCTCCCAGACTTCAGAGAGGGAGACGACAGTCAGTGGGTTCGCACCTTTTCTCCAGGTATACAATTTATTTATGCATTTTACCGTAGTTAAATATGCAATCACTCGTGCTAATGATGTATGATGGATGCAGGTGTGGAGTTATTACTACTTCCCGATGGGGAGGGCCAGGCAGGGGAACAGGAGAGCCATTCCTCTAGCGCGACAGTGGAGGCCGGTCGTGGTAGCGGCACCACACAGCTACCAGCTGGCGTCCCTTCGTCGGGAGCTGAGCAAGTATCCCGAGGCCATGGTATGATGCGTATGATTTTTTATGTTTTTATGCATGTGACTGAATGGTAACTAACATGATGTATGTATGGTGATGCAGGTGGTGTGGAGACCCTACCTGGGCATGGGCGACGCTGGCCAGCCTTGGGTTGTAGCGGGTCTTCCTCGTTTCGGGCGGGACGTGTGGGTCAATTGCCTGAACGAGATCGAGCCGCTTCGGCTGAGGCTGGTTATGAGGACGTTGGGGCTAGCCCAGGAGTGGGTTGATGTAGACGAGCCGGCCCGCATCGGGCAGAAGACCAAGGGGAAGGCGAAGATTGTGGACTGGCGCACGCGCTTCCTGGCACAGTACCAGGACTGGCAGCAGGGTGGGGTCCCAGTGGTGTCCCATGTACATGACAATACTGATTACCTGAGACGGTACCGGGCTACGTACGGGGACCGCCTCTTCCTTGGTGGTATGGCAGGGGTAAGTGAAATGAAAATGCTTCACCCTTCTATATGTATATGCTTGTGGCACTAACTTATGTGCAATGTAGGATGCTCGTGACAACATGATTGCTGACCTGCGCGCCCAGTTGGCGGACGCCAGGCGGCAGTTGGTGGCCATCCGATAGGAGTTGGAGATCCTGGTGAGTTTATGCGATGCATTTTTGTGACCTGGATTTTTGATACTTTGCCTCTGACTGTCGTTTGCCCCGTGTTTCAGCGTGCCCACCAGGCAGCAGCAGCCGGGACAGCTGGTGGAGCGGGTTCCAGTTCGTGGGGTCCTCCTCAAGAGGTTTCTGCCCTTCAGGAGCTGCTGGCGTATGCGGTGGCTCGGGCTGAGGAGGCCGAGCGTGACCATGAGGCTCGAGTGAGTGTCTGCCTGACCTCGACTCTCCTTCTGGCTGCTCTCCTTCTATCACTGTTCTCTTACGGTGCATGCGTGCTTTGACAGGTGGCCGAGATTCGGGAGGCCCTAGCCCGTGCTATTCGTGCTGAGCAGGAGCGCGATGCCTAGGTGGCAGAGCGTGACGCCCGGATTGCGGAGCTAGAGGAGGAGCGGCGACGGGAGGCGGAGGAGCTTCCTCGCGACGTAGTGGATCTACGGATCGCCCTCGAGCTGTCGAGGAGAGAGGCGATGAGGGAGAGAGAGGAGAGGGATAGGGAGAGCGTGGAGAGAGAGAGGGAGAGGGATAGGGAGACCATAGAGAAAGAGAGGGAGTACAGGATGGCAGAGCGACATCGAGATTGGGACAAGAGGAGAGCTCTGGTGGCCCTGGTGTCGGAGCTCCGGCTGAGTCTTGGCACGGCGGAGGGGAGACTTCGGGAGAGTGAGGAGCGGTATCAGAGGGCGAAGGAGTGCGGGGCGCGACTTCGTCAGTCCGGTTCCTTTTCTGTGGGCAGCTTTCTAGTTTCTTCGGCCGAGGAGTGTCGCCGCACCTTGGAGGCTGGCATGGTGCCACCTGGAGAGGCGAGCACGGTTTCTCAGGGTTCGCAGAGGTCGCAGAGGCCCCCTAGGGATTCCCGTCAGAGGAGAGAGGAGGGAGATGATCAGGAGGGTGGTGGCGAGAGTTAGAGAGTTGTTTGTACACCCCACCCTCCTCACTGTATGATGTACTTTTGACTGTTTGTATGAAATAGATTTCGTGTGGTTCCTTTTGTCGTGTGTCCTTTTCCTTCCTACACTTTCTTTCACACCACGTTGTTCACGCTTCACGGGACTTTGCCCTGGACAGGAGGGAATTACTTTGCATGGAGGGATTTTGTTCCTTTTTTTTTCTTTTAGGCGCGTCCAAGCGCGAGGACGCGTCTTAACCTTTAAATTCAAATTTAAAGCATCGGACGGCCTTTCTTCGTCCGTGCCTTACCTGCAAACGAGCCCGCCCCCGCCAAAATTCGCTCGTCCCCCTTTTCGTCTCCTTCCTCTCTTGATCAATGGAGTTCGGCAGTCTGGACCACGGCGAAGGTTGAGAGGGACGCGGGACCCCTCGCCTGAGGAGGGACGCGCCAGAGCATGGAACGGCGTCCATGGAGGAGGAAGGGCCGCTTCGGGCCCCCGAGGGACCCGAGGGGCCCAATGGCGCGGAGGGAAGTGAACACGGCTTGGTGAGTGCTTCGCTTTCCCCTTCTTTGTTCTATTTTGAGTTTTGAAGAGGGCCGCGCGAGGGGGGAAAGGGTTCGGCGAGTGTTGCACTCAAATGATGGACGCGTCCTGGACAGGGGACGCGTTCTTTGTTATGATGCGAGGCCCTTCTTTCTTGGTGCAGGACATGGCGAGGACCCTGGGCCTGGCCGATGAGTAGGCGAGTGCAGACGAGCCGAGCCGCGTCAGGAAGGAGAGTCGCGGCAAGGCGAAGCTTGAAGATTAGCGCATACGTCTCCCTGGGCAGCAAGGGAGCGTACTAGTGCAGGGTAGTGTCGACTTCTTGCGGCGGCAGAGAGAGAGTTATGCGGGGCTTCCCCAAGCCGGGGATACGCAAGACGTTGATGGGTCGCGTGCCCAATTAGCCGAGGTCAGGCGGCAGCTGGCCGCCACTCAACAGGAACTGTCGCTCCTGGTAAGCTAAGTGCTACATTTCCTGTTTTTAAATGTGGAGCTTAGCTGACGGCTGTTGTTTGTTTGTTCCAGCGTGCCCAGCAGACAGCGATGGTGGGAGTGACTGGCGGCGCATCTTCCAGTTCTTCGGCCCCTTTTCTCGAGATTGCCTCCCTTCGGGAGCAACTTGCTGGTGTGGTGGCTCGGGCTGCCCGGGCGGAAGAGGAGCGTGATGCCTGGGTGGCGACTGTAGCAGAGCTGCGACATCGCGGTGAGGAGAGACCTTCTCCAGACATCCTGGAGTTAAGGGTTCTTCTGTAGATGATGAGGAGAGAGGCAGAGAGAGAGAAAGCCGAGAGGAGGTCTGAGTGACAGCGAGATCAGATCGAGAGGAGGGCCTTGGAGGCCCATGTGAGGGAGCTCCAGCCGGGCCTTCAGGCCGTCGTGCAGAGGCTAGGAGGGATGGAGACGCGCTACGAGAGAGCGTGAGAGTTTGGGGAGCGACTGCGCCAGTCTGGTCGCTTTGCCGCTAGTGGCTTCTTTGCCACGCCAGGGGAGGAGCAGCGAGTCATTACTGTGGAGCCGGCGCCACGAGGCGAGGCGGGTGCTACTGCACGGGGATCTCGGAGGCTTTTGAGGGACCCTCACCTCAGGGGGGAGGAGAGGGACGCCTAGAGGGACGAGCATGAAGATAATGGCACGAGTTGGCGAGCCAGTGGACCCGCCTCATCTCTATGATTGTAGTGTTTATGACAGCTTATGTAGAATTATGAATGGAGTGATTTAATTTTCTGCTGCTTGTTTGTTCTCTTGTACGTTCCTTCTTCCCTACACTTCTTCTCCTTTGCACTGTTCCCATGTGATGGGTCTGTCGAGACTCCACCCCGAGCGGAGAATCGCGTCATGTTGTGACCATTTTCCACAGGAATCTGCCGTCGAAGTCAATAATGACGACCCTAGTCCCTTTTCCCGGATGTTGTGTCAAATTTTGCGGACGTCCTCCAAAACATGATAGGGTATCCCTAGACAACATAGGGGGCTAGTCGTCATATTCTTCGTCCAATCAATCACCCTGTGCGAGCGGTGAAGTGACACACGGGACCGCATGGCAGGTGCCTCATCGCGAGGGCTATCATTAAAGGTGATGGAGGTAATCTTGGCCTGCACTCCTTCCATTTCTATAAATTCTTGTCCCTTTTATCCTCCCAGGTATATCGAGAGCTAACTCGAGGAGCACAAGTTCTCACGGGAGAGGAGGAGTTCAAAATTCGAGAGTTGGATGGAGGGCGAATCTTCCCACTCCTCGAAGAGAAGCAGATCCAGTGGTAGTAGTTCCAGGAGGCTTTCGGACCTCGAAGGGCACTTCAGCGAAAGGGCCCAATCACAACTCGTAGCCGATCCAGCTCGACCTGGTCCTGATCCAAGCCTTGTGTGAGAGATGGGACCCAGTGAGTCGGGCATTCCTGATGCCCTGGGGGCACATGGTGCCCAGCTTGGAGGATGTTGTCCGGATCACAAGCCTGAAGGTAGAGGGCGAGGCAGTGACCGGAGTCACTTACGCGGACTACAGAGAAGGTGCCCAGAAGTTACTGGGTTTGGACCTAGATGGTCGGAAAAATAGGTCGGTAGCTAGGGCGTCCCTCATGGATGCATTAGGGCTCACCGACACTCGTCGGCGGGACGACGAATCCTCAGAAGAGTTCATGGAAAGGATGGAAATAGGATGCCGTGCCGTGTACTGCACAGATTTCGGCAACTGGGAAAGATGCAACATAGATTTGAGGAGATTTCTCCTCTTCCTTTTGGGGAGATTGGTACTGAGCTCGAAAGGGGACGGTATCCAATGTTGCTTCCTGGAGCTGCTGTCAGACCTTGAAAGAGTAGGGTACTATGCCTGGGGAGCCGCCATGCTGGCACACTTGTTTGCAGGCCTATTCCAAGAAACGGATCGTGAGATGACTGTGAGTGGTTTCACACCATTCATCCAGGTATTTTTGGTTTTGCTTGTTTTGTATTTTTTTGTGTTTTTGCAAGGTACTGATGACCTGCGCCGAGCAGCTGTGGAGCTATTATTACCTCCCTATGGGGAGAGCTCGGCATTGGCGACCCGTGATGGTGCCGCTAGCCAGGCGGTGGGAACCCATCATGAGTGCGGCACCCCTAACCTACCAACTGATGGTGCTAAGGCGGGAGCTACAGGAGTTCCCTGCAGCGATGGTAAACTGGAGACCCTACTCAGACATGGTCGATGCCGACCAGCCGTGAGTTCTAGCAAGTCGTGCCCGGTTTGGACGGGAACTATGGATGCACTGCCTGAATGAAATCGAGCCGCTTCGGCTACGATTGGTTATGAGGACTTTAGGACTGGCTCAGGAATGGGTGGATTCAGCTGCGCCACCTCGTGTCAAGAGAAAGACGCGGGGACCAGCGACCTGCATTGACTGGCGTGTGCGATTCCCCGAACAGTACGAAGACTGGCAACAGGGTGGCATAATCGTGGAATCGCAGGCACGGGATAGCGAGGATTACCTGCGTCTATATAAGACAAGGTACGCAGAGCGGTTCCAACCCTGGGGACTTGCGGAGGTAGGTCTCCCCTTTTTCTCTTTTCTTCTTTCTCCCTTTTTTGGTTTTCTGGTGGAAATGCTGACTTGTAAGACTACAAGATATCCGTGATACGATGATAGCGACTTTACGGACTCGCTTGGCAGAGATGGAGCAACGGTTGGGCGATGCCCGCGGAGCTACGAGCGCCTTGGTAGGTGTACAGTGCGTTCCTAATTAGAACCGCAGATTCCAGATGTTGGCTGCTAATTCACGCGGTCGTAGCATGCTCAGATTGGCGCGGCTTCCCCAGCGATGGGAGTAGGTGGTGCCTCTTCCAGCTTGTGGATTCCCACCTCAGAACTTGACTTACTTCATGAGAAACTTGCTCACGCCACGCAGTGTGCTGCGGAGGCAGAAGGGATGCTCTGTATACAGGTAAAAGTTTCAGTGTTGAGTTCTCTTTGTTTACGCCTTATCGCGTATCTGAGATGGTACACTTGGCAGGAAAAGGAGACGGAAGAAGCGCTTGCCCAAGCTGCGCAGAGGAGGCTAGGATAGCAGAACTGGAGAGGGAACTGCGGCGTCATCCTGATGACGACTCTTCCAGGGATGCTATGGAACTGAGGATCACTCTCCAGTTGGAGAGGGAAGACCGTGAGAGAGAACGGGCAGAGAGAGAAAGAGACGCAGAGAGAGAAAGAGCCAACAGATTGACTGAAAGGGAGGAACGAAGGGCCATGGAGGCCCAACTATTCGAACTCCGAATCAACCTTGGTCTTGCTGAACAGTGGCTGAGAGATGGTGAGGAGCGCTACCGAAGAGCACGAGAGCGCGGCTTTCGTGTTGGTAGCTTCTCTGCTGCTTCCGTGGATCAACGCCGGGATGTGGGAATAGGAAGGGGAGTACAGAGCGGTAGGAGTACCGCTTTTCGTAGTTGGGTAGAACCTTTGAGAGCGTTTTGCCCGGAGAGTAGTGGGACGAGTAATGCAGAGAGAGAGGGCGGAACTTGATGTAATTTTTTTTAGTTTTTGGAATAAAATACAAGGTTCGGTTTGTTTGTTTTTCACCTTTGCTTCTGTTGCCTGAATCCCTGCACATATCACTGAAACAAACAAATCAGAATTTCTGTTCTGACTTGGCCCCTTGCTTAATAAGCAAATGGTCACTGTGACTGTCCTTGATAACTGGTCAAGGGGCCAAGCCTTTATTTAACGAAGGCAAGGGAAAGATGCGGTGATGATAATGCGACAGGCAAGCACACGAATGCAAGCGATATTAAAGTGAGATGCTGCACTCAAATGCAATCATGCAAAATTGATTTGTTTTCTTTTTATATTTGGCATTTTTTTTGTTTTATCATAAAAAAGATTTTTTTTGTTTGCAAATATGTACATTTTCTCTTTTCCATTTTTTTGTTACTTTTATCATTCAATTTTTTTGTTGCTAACGCCTGGCAAGCACCCAAATGGCACCTAACCTACGTGAGAACAGGGGTTTCTTACTAACCTCCCAGGTATCCTAAGTGCACATCTAGGTTGATTTGGGCCTCTAGACCCCTCGAATGATGATCCCGCCGGCTAAGACTTACCCTGATGACAATACCGTCATGCCATGCTTAGGCTCCCAGTCGCTTCCGACCACAGGGATTCACCCAAAAGGTGTTTGAGGTAAATGATTTGCCCGACCCGGGTCTGTTTCCTCACAACTCTAGATGGTATATGATGGAACTCCCTGGAACCCTAACGACCAACCGCGCGACGCTGACCCGGAATCAGACGCCGTCGCACCCATAGGTGACGCGCTTGCATTGGCCTAAGCCCGAGGTTAAACAAGAAGACATCAAGGTGGTAAACAGGGGTCTTGACCAGCCAGAAACACGGAGACTCCTTCGCAGCGATAGCTTTTGCTTTTCAAAGTAGGCAACCAAATGTGTATATTAAAATAAGGTCGCAGACCCTGGGCAGTTTTCACCTTCAGAAACTCCATCGAACCTTCATCTTTAGAGGGAGAAGGAAGAGTGTAGGGGATAAACCTCCTGAGAGGACCGGCAAAGCCGTTAACCCGGCGAGCGAATAAGGGCCCATTAACTCTTTCCTTTCGGACAACTTCGGACCAAATCTCGAGCATTTACATTCCACGGCCCCCTTTGTGGATTCAGACTTTTGCTTTGAGGGGTTCCGTTTATCGCAACAGGCACGGTCACGACCAGGCTTTCTCTTGATTTTGATTTTGTATTTCTTTTTGTGAGGGAGATATAGTCGTTTGACGTTTGTGGGCTCCCTTTCGTATGCCTGCGGGGACACTGCCCTCTTCTCGTGCTCTGATCGATGCTCGAGGAAATGGATCCTACTCTTGCCTTTGGGGTTTGAGTTTCGGTTTCTCATGCTCAGCGTTTTAAGGGCGCCGACTGTCTCATTTGGTCGAAGAGAAAAGAATAAAGATTACAGCTTCCGGAGATCTTCTGGGTGGGGCCCCACCGTAGGTGATGCTACCGACTTTTTTTGAATAAAATACATAAGTGAGCACATGTTAGCTTCCTTCGAGCGAGCATAGGCCGACGTGGCCGGACAGGGATCTCCACGGTTCTGGCAAACCAAGACCCGGTGCCTACCAAGCCTTAATGGGCCCTATCCTAACATGAAGGTTAGATGCAGGGACTTAACTACATGGTGACTGCCAGGCATCGGCATTTTGAATTTTCCATATTTTTAGTGGTTTTCAATATTTCTTTGTTTTTGATGTTTTTATCTTTTCATCATTTTTTTGTTTTGTGCTAAGGGTAGTATTTCTTAAGATAAAGCCCATTCCAAGGGTGGGATAACTCGGTCCCTTCGGCGTTGACTAGCTTGTAGGCGTTGCCAGGGTACACGGCTTGAATTACAAATGGTCCTTCCCAATTGGGTTGGAGCTTAGAACGCGGCCCTCCAGGTTTGACAAAAATTCTTTTTACGACCATCTCACCGACTTTGAATTTTCTCTCAACGACTTTCTTTTGGTAAAAGCGAGCGAGTCTATTTTGATACACACGCGCGTGTTCGGCAGCGGCCAGCCGCTTCTCATCCAAGAGTTCCAACTGGGCGAGGAGTGAATTACGACGATCGTCGAGGGGAAATTCCTCGTCCAATTGTACCCTGAGAGAAGGGATCAGAGTCTCGTACGGGACTACCGCTTCCATACCATAAGTAAGGGCAAATGGAGTCTGCCCGGTGGGGGTACGGATTGAAGTGCGATAGGCCCATAGGGCTTCGATAAGCTTTTCTGGCCAGTCTGAAAACTTACTAGACTCGCAGGTTTTTTTGATGATTTTGAGCAATGTTTTATTGGTGGCCTCCGCTTGGCCGTTACCTTGTGGGTAATAAGGCGATGAATGATGCAATGCAATTGCGTACCTTTTGCAGAGGTCCTGTAGGTCCTGAGAAATGAACTGTGGCCCATTGTCGGTGACGATCGTGCTTGGGACGCCGAATCTGGCGAGGATGTTCTTCATGATGAACTTGCAGACTGTTGACGCCTTGATTTCCGCGTAAGCTTCGGCTTCGGCCCATTTGGTGAAGTATTCCGTCGCAGTAAGGATGAAAGATTTCTGCTTGGTGAGGGAATTGGGATCACCTAGGGGACCAATGATGTCGAATGCCCACATGGAGAAAGGCCACGGGGAGGATATTGGATGAAGTGAGGAAGATGGTGAATGGATTTTATCGGCGTGAAGTTGACACTTGACACACCTACGGACATAGACAGCACAATCTCTTCCATAGTGGGCCAATAAAAGCCTTGCCGAATGATCTTCTTGGCGAGCATCTGACTATTCACGTGGCCACCGCACACACCCGAGTGCGTCTCCTCTACACATTTCCAAACCTCATCGTCACCAAGACATCTTAACAGAATACCAGTAAGGCTCCTCCTATAGAGTAGACCTCCAACCAAAGTATATTTCTGAGCCACCCTTCTTATGGCTTTCTTGTCCTCTGTGGTGGCCCCTTCAGGATAAGACTGATCTTGGCAGTATTTGACAATTTCATAGAACCATGGTTTCTCTTCATCAGCCAGTTCTTCTTCAGCCTCTGCCAACATGATTTCCCTCTTCTCAAGGATATCTTCCTGCAGGATCTTCCTTGCTATCCTGTCTTTGATGTTTACGTAGGAAGCATCATCGATTGCAGGGGCGTGAAGTTTGTAGATGGAAATGGACTTAAACCATCTTCCTAGAGGGAACCTTATGGATGATGCCAACGAGGCGAGGGCATCGGCGAGAATATTCTGATGACGAGGGACATGAACAAAGATCAGTTTTGTGAACAGTTTGGCAAAGGCAGCAGTGAGTTCTTGGTATGGCTTGAGTTTGGGATCGCGAGTGCGATATTTAGTGAGCACCTGGCGAAGGATGAGTTGACTATCACCTACGACTCGCAACTCAGTGATACGAAAAGAATGAGCGAGTTCTAGGCCAGCTAGAAGAGCTTCATATTCGGCTATATTGTTGGTAACTGGAAATTTGAGCTGGTATGCCAATGGGAATGTGAGGCCTTCAGGCGACAGGAGGGCGACGCCGATTCCTCTCCCTTGAGAATTCAGAGCTCCATCAAAATATAGCGTCCACATTGGCTCATCTGATTGGTTGACGGACATTAGTTCCTCATCTGGAAACTCTGATTGGACGGGATCGAACTTGGGAAGAGGATGGTGAGCGAGATGCTCGGCTATGGCATAGCCTTTAATCGCCTTTTGCTGGATGTAGGTGATGTCGAACTGAGAGAGAAAACTTTGCCAGCGTGCTAGCCTATCCGTAAGGACGGATTTCTCCAGAAGGAATTTGATAGGATTCATTCGAGCAATCAAGTGGACCTCATGAGCCAAGAAGTAGTGCTTCAATTTCTGCACTACCCAAACGAGGGCAGCACAGGTTTTCTCCATGACGGTGTACTTCTGCTCACAGGGATTGAGAAGTTTGGACAAGTAATAGGTTGCCCGTTCCTTGCCTTCTTCATCAGCTTGTGCGAGGACGGCTCCCACGGAGTCATCCAAGACTGAGACGTAAAGGATCAGAGGTTTTTCTGGTTTGGGTGGAATGAGAACGGGTGGACTAGCCAGATATTCCTTCAACCCTTCAAAAGCTTTCTGACATTTAGAATTCCAGTGGAATTCTACTCCTGGCTTGGTCAACTCGTAGAGAGGTCTACACCTTTGTGAATGTTGAGACACAAACCGACGAATAAACTGCAACCTCCCGATTAAACCTCGGACTTCCCTCAAATTCTTGGGAGGCGGCATATCCCTGATAGCCTTGGCTTTGTCGGGATCTATCTCGATCCCTCTTTTACTCACAATGAAACCCAGCAAGTTACCTGACGACACACCAAACACACACTTCTTCGGGTTCATTTTCAATTGGAACTCCCTTGACCTCTGCAAGACCTTAGCCAAAACTTCTGGATGTTCCATCCTGGTCCTTGATTTCACCAATAAGTCATCCACATACACTTCCAGATATATGTGCATCATGTCATGAAATATGGCCATCATCGCTCTTTGGTAAGTAGCTCCAGCATTCTTTAACCCAAACGGCATGACCACGTAACAATATGTTCCCCAAGGGGTAGTGAATGACGTCTTTTCCTGATCCTCTTTTGCCAAACGAATTTGATTGTATCCTGAAAATCCATCCATGAATGAGAGGGTTTCGTAGCCTGCCGTGTTATCGATCAACACATCAATGTGAGGTAAGGGAAAATCATCCTTTGGACACGCGCGGTTAAGGTCCCGGAAGTCGATGCAAATCCTGACTTTCCCATCTTTCTTCATGACCGGGACAATGTTCGCCACCCATTGAGGATAAAGACGACTCTAATGAACCTGGCTTTGTGGAGCTTATCGACCTCTTCTTTCATTTTCAAAGCCATCTGAGGGTGGAAACGCCTTAACCTTTGTTTTACCGAGATGGACCCTGGTTTTAGGGTTAAACGGTGTTCGACCAAGGTTGAATCCAGACCCGGCATATCCTCGTAGCTCCATGCAAACGTGTCCTTATATTCCTTGAGAACCTCAATTAATGCCTCTTCTTCAGAGGGTGGTAGGTTGTCACTTATGAGGATGATCCTAGGGTCTTCCTCAGTTCCCAAGTTGACTTCTTTGGTGGATTCTTCTACGGCGGTTGACGGCTCGTCGAATCTCCTCATTCCACTAGCGTATGCGCCCGCCGCATCCTCATATTCTTCACCCTCATCTTCAGTGGGGCATTCTTCATCCGTGATCTCGTAGACTCCATACCCTTCATCAGATGCACAGTCGCCCTCGCATTCTATTTCGGGTAGCTGGATGGGATTTTCTAACAACTGGGGGATGGCAAGAAGGGCCTGACACCTGGCGGCCAAATCCAGAAGGAATCGACGAGGGATCTGCCTACCCTTGGATTTCTTCCTAGGTACTACCCTTGGCCTATCATTCCTAGATTGACTGACAATATTTACAGAAGAAGAGGAAGATGAAGAGGATGGTGTAGAATGTACAGGAGAAGACCCCTCAGAGGAGGGGTAGAAAAGGTCGCTCATCGGACCTTGGACGGGTGGTCCGCAAGGCGGTACGCACCCGTGGGAGATGTAGGAGGTTTCCTCAACGAAGATGTGTTGTTGGGGAGTTTGAAAATTGACGTTTTTTTTTTCGTTTTCATTTTTAATGACAAAGCAGTGAAAAGAGATTGGAGGAGAGAGAAAAGTGGTTATGGCTAGAGGATTGTGAGGCTCATAGAGCAGATCATGGTTGAAGACCTGGCGCGGGTTGAAAAGCCCGCGTAGGTATGTAAGCAAAGAAGGGGACCTGGGAAGATCATCAGACAATTGTCTGGCCCAGGAAGAAGATATCAGCAAAGGCTGAGACGAGTGGATGGAGAAGATGGCGGCTAATGAGCCGTCGACGGCAATGTTGAGGACGGATGAAGATCCGTCGATGACAGAGTCCTTCTGGCGAGGACGAGGATAGTTTGGAACCTTGGCAAGAGTGGTAATATTCTCTGGTATTTCGGAGATCAATGGTGGTCCTTCAAGCTGCGGAGACGAGAACATCCTTTCCAGTGCAACGGAAATGTCCCGTATGTCGAACCATTTGTCCCACTCGCATTCCGGATCTTTGATCTTGCCTCTTTTGGTGATCCTCGGACATTTTTCAGCCAAATATACAGCATGTGATCCCCATATGCTTCTCGTGGGTGATCTCCCATCTGAACAACGGGCCCTCTGTTGAAGTGGTTTGATAGAGTCCACGTGAGGGGCTTCCAATCTGCCTTGAACGGTCCTTTGAAGCCTAGGCCAAACCTGCGGTTCGGCCTAATTTCCTTTGGCGGTTTGAGCATACCCTGTAACTGTGCGCCCAGACCTTTTCCCTGTTGATAGCCGATGTTCCTCATAATCTCCCAACCTTTGGAGTGAAAAGGGAGACATGATGTTGCGGTTGCCCTGACCGGCTCCTTTGGTGCTAGTGGAACGTGAGATGGATCACGTACGTCCAGCAGTGACAATATGGGCCGATGAGACGGCCAAACAGAGGCAGAGAGGTGTTGATAGCATCCACTGTGTGAAGGACAGGTGTACTGACCACTTTAATAATTCTCCCATTGTAAGGAAACTTCAGGCACTGATGGTTGGTGGAAGGCACAGCGTCCATGGCTTCGATGTAAGGGCGACCCAGTATAGCCTTGAATGTGGGGTCCATGTCGAGGACATGGAATTCCGTGGGAATTGACATGGGGCCTAGTTCTGCCTTCAGAATAATCATCCCCTGCGGCGGCCTTTTGCTATTGTCATAAGCCGTGACCGTGATCGAGGAAGGTCTTATTTGTTCCTCGTTGACCCCACACAACTGAAGAGTGCTCATGGAGATCACATTTATGGACGCACCCGTGTCCACAAGACACGGGTTTATGGATACCCCATTAATTTTTATTGAAATGCACAATGCATATTTCCGAGCTTCCTTGGGAGCGAGCTCGTAGTTGTGAACATGATGGCCGGTTGTGTGTCTGTTGGGGTCAGGACGGTCGAAATCTTCTCCACGGGGAGGTCTTCATTAACCATGACCTTTTGAAGATATTCCATCAAGGCGCCTGGTGGGATGTGGATCTTTGAAGTAGCTCAGGATGGAGATCCGAGCAGGCGTCTTGTCCAAGTGTTTCAATAGATCATACTGTGTTCCAGGGATAGCTCTTTCTGGTTGTTCTCCATCATCCTTCTCTGGCTGAGATTGCTCGGGATTCTGACTGTTGTGGGGGAAAACCCTGTGGAAAATCCTTCCACTCCGGAGCACCATTGCCTGCGGCTTTTGTACCTCTGTGGGGGTAGCAGTGGGTTTTAACAGAGGTTTGAGGGGTAGTGGTGGAGGAATGGTCGATGAAGCAGGGGTGATGACGGGAGCAGGGATTCTGATGAGGGGTTTGTTAGGTGGAGGCATGGTGGAGGTAGAGGGGATATCACGCGGATTATGAAGGATAAGGGGTCTAGAAGGTGGAGGTGGAGACGAAGTAGAAGTGGGTAGGGCTTGAAGCGGGCAATGATTTTGAGGTGGGTGATGGGTAATGAGTGGTTTTGAAGGCATTAGTGGTGATATGGTGGAGAAAGACGGGGTTATGTATGGTTGACGGATGATAAGGGGTTTAGAAGGCGTAGGGGTAAATGTGGTAGAGGTGGATGGTAAAGTGGGGGAGTGAGAGAAGATGAGAGGGTGTGAAGGCGTAGTGGAGAGTGTCGGTTGATAGGGGATCGGGGTACGGATGAGAGGGCGTAATGGTAGTGGAAATGGTGAAGGCGATACTGACGCGGGTTGATGAGAGAGAGGTGCTACCCGGGCAAGGTGAGGGGGTTGCATGACGATAGGGTTGGAGGTAGAAAGAATGGAGGTACTTTCCTGGTGCCACACCTGCTCTCTCCCGACTTCGGGAAGGAGGAGATGGGGTTAACCTGATGATTGGGCTGTTGGTGCTCCGGTAATGGATTCTGGATTATGCCCATGTCGGGCTGTTGTTGTGGGGCCTGCTGAGGCTGTTGTTGTTGTTGTGGTTGCTGCTGCTGCTGCTGTTGTAACTGCTGCTGTGGCCTATGAGGAGGTCTCCTAGCCTTGAGAGCGCGACGTATCGTCTCATCTCATCCCAATCTATTTGATGTTCATCATTCATATCATGGATGTAATCTTTGAAATGGAAGCAGTAATCTACTGTGTGTCCTGGCTGCCTGTGGTAGACGCAGTATTTGGAGGTATCAACATTGGGGGGCCACACGGGCCTTTCTCTGGGTAGGGCGAGTTGGTTTGATGCCATGAGGGCATTAAAAATGTCTGCTAAGGTTTCTGGCAATAGTGGATAGTAGGCTCTCTTGGGACCGAGCCGGCCTCCTTTGTTGCTGTTGGGGACCATAGTTCCCCGGGGGTGGAACTTGGTTGTACTGAAGCGGTGGTTGTTGTTGCTGAGGTTGTGGTTGTTGTTGCTGGGGTTGACGTAATGGAGGCATATTATCCTGGGTGGATTATTTTGGGGTGGAGGACGAAGAGGGAAAGGACCTTGTTGAGGGGAAGTCGGGGCATTTGTGGAGGCCTTGGGTTGACTGCATAGTTGGCATTGTTGACCGCACCGACTTGCTCATTTGTCACGACCCCTTCTGTGGCTCCGCCCGGGACACCAGCGCCTGTCTTTCTGACCACTTTGGGCTTCGGTGACTCAAACATGTTCATAATGGGGGAGTCTTTTAGCTGGGTTTGGATGTACCGGGCCCTTTCATAGAGTTCCTCCATTGTAGTAAGTTTATTCATGGCCAGGACATGTCTGAACTGTGGGGTTGCATTAGACACAATCATCTTCACTTGTTCGGGCTCGGAGAGAGTATCCCTTATTCTTTCCGCCAGAGACCTCCATCTATCAGCATAGCGGACAAAATCTCGTCGGGCTTCATCTTTTCGGCCACTAGGTCGGTAATGGAGAGTGAGGGACCGACCCTATCCCTATATTTCTGCAAGAACCTTCTCTGGACTATTTCAAAATTCTCGGCCTCGCGGGGCTCCAGAGAATAGAACCACTAAGCGCGGGACCATCCAATGATCTCCGAAAGAGGTATGCCAGGGACCTCTGATCGTTTTGCCAATAGGAGGACTCATACATGAAATCCTTGAGGTGAATGAAGGGGTTGCCGGTACCATTGTATCTGCGGTACGTGGGCATTTCGGAGGGAGGAAGATGAATGACGGGAAGGATTGGCAAAGCAAACTCCGGGGTGGCTTTCACGTCCACCATTCTTCTCAGATTTTGAAACTGCTCGTCCATGCGATTGAACCTATTGAGGAGCGATTGGGCGAGCTCCTCTGGAGGTGAAGGTGGCACTTTCCACTGGGGGAGAAACTGTCTCCCGGAGACTTGAGGGGGGAACCCCGAATGAGAGGGAGCTGTCGGACCACCGACAGTTGGCCCCGGCTGAAGCGGTATGTGGGGAACAACGGGAGTTTGAGATTGTGATGGGAACTGGAATGAGGGTGGTTGTTGGCTCGCTTGTCCTTGAAGCGAGGGAGACTGGATGGCTTGCGCCAATGAAGGAGATGGAATGGCCTGCACGGACTCTTGGAGAGGTGCGATGGCCGGAGTTGATTCCTGGGGCGTGGGGGAAATAGATTTCCCCTTCAGAATGGCCTGGAAGGCCCGGAGCTGTTCAGAGGTAAGCTCCGTGTTGGCGAGCATGCCCAGTAAGGAAGAGATATCCTGTGGTGGGTGTAGACACGCCATTCTTGACGCCTCCTGAGAAAGTCTCATATTACTATACAACGCCCCGCAACGGCTTACGCATTCTGAATCACTCGAGTGCTTCCTTTTCTCGGATCTTCTTCCGCCTTTTTCGGCATCCGGAATCGTCTCGTCACGGCATTCGGACGGCATCAACACCAGTCAGACGCATCAAGAGGTTCCGGAATCAAGAAGGGGGTCTGCCGGGCGGCCGCCGACGCCTGATTTGAGGACCCGGGTGGGTCTTAATGGGGGCGTCCAGGCCCCTGGACGCCCCCATTATTTTAATTTGTTTTATTCTTTTCTCAGGGCCCAAAACCAAATATAAAAATATAAAAAATATATATATTTATGGAGGCGTCCAGGACCCTGGACGCCTCCATAAAAACAAAAATAAAAAAATAAGTGTAAAATGCCAGTTGGCATACAAAAACAAATAAAATAAATAAAAAAATACATATTAATGGAGGCGTCCAGGCCCCTGGACGCCTCCATAAAAACAAATAAAAAATATAAAATGCCAGCCCTTGCATAAAAGACAAAGAAAAATAAAAAATAATAAACTTTTGGAGGCGTCCAGGCCCCTGGACGCCTCCATCAACTCACTCACGGGCGCCGGCCACCGAACGACGGTTTGTCGTGTGTGAAAAAAGCCAAATTTAGAGACGTCCAGCTGACTGGACGCGCCCATTTCTGAATCACGAGGCGCCGCTCACAAAACCACGCGTTGTGCCAAACCGCGTGCGGCCGTCGTCGGTTTTCGGTGGACCTGTTAGAGGCGTCCGGGACCCTGGACGCCCCCATAAAAGTATTCTAAAAAAATCAATAAAAATAGAATAAAATATTATTTCGGCCCTGATGGAGGTGTCCAGGGTCCTGGACGCCTCCACCTTCCGGAGCTCTATAAATAGAGGCCCACCCCCTCAGTTCTAGGGGAGCTAAGCAGTGATCCGATAGGCTGCCGGAGCCCAGAGGCTACGGAGTCATTTTTCTAACCCGTGGGGTCTTTTGTAGGTGGAGGTTCTGCCGGCTTCTCGGGTGCCTACGCTCGCGAGAGGAAGGTCGTCTTCATCCACCGCGCTTCCCCGTCGTCCCCACGCTGCCGGAGCTCCGCCGGATTTCACCCTCGGCTCATCCAATAAGCCTTTTCTTCCCCTTTTTCTCCATAGTTCTTTACATTCATCATATTGCATCCTCTATCCCCCTTCACAAGGGCGCCTCTTCTCTTATACTTCTTGCATCCATCATCTCATTTTCCTCCTACTCGAGTCCGAGAGGGGTTTAAAAGATAACACCAACCAGGTGTGTGTCTTGCCATCATTTCGTTATTTTTACCGCGAGGATTTGAATACTACACCTCCATCTTTCTAATCCACTTGTCATTTATTTGTCGTTGTTTTGCAAGGGTACCCGAGGAAAGCCCTCTCCGTCGGCCGGCCGGAAGGAGAGGAAGAAGCAACCCGCCATGTCCCGCTCTTGAGGTAGGCGCGATCACTTTCTTATTTTGGGGTCTTTCGGCCCCTGGCGATCACATCTTTTCATCGAGGCCGCGGCGAGTCACTTCCCCAATGGCCGTTTAAATTTCTGTTTCCTATATTCTCTTTATATTTTGTTAAATTCTGCTTATATCATCGAGGCCGCGGCGAGTCACTTCCCCAATGGCCGTTTAAATTTTCGTTCCTATATTCTTTCTATATTATATTATATTTTGCTCATATCATCGAGGCCGCGGCGAGTCACTTCCCCAATGGCCGTTTAAATTTCCGTTCTTATATTCTCTCTATAATCTGTTATATTCTGCTCATATCATCGAGGCCGCGGCGAGTCACTTCCCCAATGGCCGTTTAAATCTCTGTTCTTATATTCTCTTTTATATTCTGCTATATTCTGCTCATATTCTCGAGGCCGCGGCGAGTCACTTCCCCAATGGCCGTTTCAATTCTTGTTATTTAATTTCTGCACCATTCCCGTCCCCCCGAGGCCGCGGCGAGTCACTTCCCGCTATGGCCGTTTGAACCCCATATCTTGCTATATTATACTTGTCCCGCTCGCCCCGCCGGAGCAATCTCCCGTGGTGGCCCCTTCTCTCTTCTCTCTCATTCTGTGTTGCAGCAAACAGCAAAACAAACAAAAAAGAGGAGCCCGCGCGCTCTCCGCATCCTCTTCCCCGCACCATCGAACTCCGAACCGCGTGACGTCGCTCACAGATTGGCGATCACGGTGGGACGTCTACTGCTTCCTCTCGGCTACCCTTGCAAGTTCGGCACCACCCGTGCCTCTCCACCTTGGCGCCCACGCGCGCCCCCGTTGTGCTCACGGCAGCACCGTCAGTTCTGATTGGTTCTTTGTTTATTACATGTTTGTTATTTCTGTTGTTTTCCCACTCCATATATCTGTCAGCATTCCATTGCATACATCCATTCCTCTTTTCTATCCTTTTTTTCATTTTTTTGAGGATCACCCTTTCCCGGTGAAGGAAGGACTCTCCGTTTGGGAATTCCTCTCAACGGACTAGAATCTCCTACACTGGGACCTCCGTAAGTCCCCGACATCGAAGAATCTCCTCTTCGTTCACTGGGCTGGTTGTACCATTGAAGTTCCCCGAGTTAGTCATTTCATTCGTGGTGAGACGAGAGACCCTAGCTGACACGGCGGTGAAACAAAAATAAACTAGGGTCCCTATCTTGTGTGAACTTCGGATCTCGCTAAAAACACACAAAAAAAATCATCAAAATCAAAACAAAAAAAAGGGCGTAAAGGCATCCACTTGTTTGATAATCTCTGCTACCTACTTGCTAGTGTATGTTTTTGCGTTCTGGGAGAACTGTGAGCATGTCTCACGAGTCTTCTGAGGAGAACCACCCTAGCCGTGGTTTGACAGCCGACCCGCGAGTCTATGCTATGGACTCGGGTCCTTCTCATGACCCCTCGCATGAGGTGCAGGTTATTGCCGGGGACACGTCCCCGCCACAGGATATCACTTCCTTACTGGGCGTCCTCGCCAACACGGAGCTTACCTCTGAACAGCTCCGGGCCTTCCAGGCCATTCTAAAGGGGAAATCTGTTTCCCCCACGCCCCAGGAGTCAACTCCGGCTATCGCACCTCTCCACGAGTCCGTGCAGGCCATTCCATCTCCTTCATTGGCGCAAGCCATCCAGTCTCCCTCGCTTCAAGGACAAGCGAGCCAACAACCTCCCTCATTCCAATTCCCGTCACAATCTCAAACTCCCGGTGTTCCTCACACACCGTTTCAGCCAGGGCCAACTGTCGGTGGTCCGACAGTTCCCTCTCATTCCGGGTTTCCCCCTCAAGTCTCCGGGAGACAGTTTCTCCCCCAATGGCAAGTGCCACCTTCACCCCCAGAGGAGCTCGCCCAATCGCTCCTCAATAGGTTCAATCGCATGGACGAGCAGTTTCAAAATCTGAGAAGAATGGTGGACGTGAAAGCCACCCCGGAGGTTGCTTTGCCAATCCTCCCCGTCATTCATCTTCCTCCCTCCGAAATGCCCACGTACCGCAGATACAATGGTACCGGCAACCCCTTCATTCACCTCAAGGACTTCATGTATGAGTCCTCCTATTGGCAAAACGATCAGAGGTCCCTGGCATACCTCTTTCGGAGATCATTGGATGGTCCCGCGCTTGAGTGGTTCTATTCTCTGGAGCCCCGCGAGGCCGAGAATTTTGAAATAGTGCAGAGAAGGTTCTTGCAGAAATATAGGGATAGGGTCGGTCCCTCACTCTCCATTACCGACCTAGTGGCCGAAAAGATGAAACCCGACGAGGATTTTGTCCGATATGCTGATAGATGGAGGTCTCTGGCGGAAAGAATAAGGGATACCCTCTCCGAGCCCGAACAAGTGAAAATGATTGTGTCTAATGCAACCCCACAGTTCAGACACGTCCTCGCCATGAATAAACTTACTACAATGGAGGAACTCTATGAAAGGGCCCGATACATCCAAACCCAGCTAAAAGACTCCCCCATCATGAACATGTTTGAGTCGCCGAAGCCCAAAGTGGTCAGAAAGACAGGCGCTGGTGTCCCGGGCGGAGCCACAGAAGGGGTCGTGACAAATGAGCAAGTCAGTGCGGTCAACAATGCCAACTATGCAGTCAACCCAAGGCCTCCACAAATGCCCCGACTACCCCTTCAACCAGGTCCTTTCCCTCTCCGTCCTCCACCCCAAAATAATCCACCCCAGGATAATATGCCTCCATTACGCCAACCCCAGCAACAACAACCACAACCTCAGCAACAACAACCACCGCTTCAGTACAACCAAGTTCCACCCCCGGGGAACTATGGTCCCCAACAGCAACAAAGGAGGCCGCTCGGTCCAAGAGAGCCTACTATCCACCATTGCCAGAAACCTTAGCAGACATTTTTAATGCCCTCATGGCATCAAACCAACTCGCCCTACCCAGAGAAAGGCCCGCCTGGCCCCCCAATGTTGATACCTCCAAATACTGCGTCTACCACAGGCAGCCGGGACACACAGTGGATTACTGCTTCCATTTCAAAGATTACATCCATGATATGAATGATGAACATCAAATAGATTGGGATGAGATGAGACGGTACGTCGCGGCTCTCAAGGCTAGGAGACCTCCTCAGAGGCCACAGCAGCAGTTACAACAGCAGCAGCAGCAGCAACCACAACAACAACAGCAGCCTCAGCAGGCCCCACAACAACAGCCCGACATGGGCATAATCCAGAATCCACTACCGGAGCACCAACAGCCCAATCATCAGGTTAACCCCATCTCCTCCTTCCCGGAAGTCGGGAGAGAGCAGGTGTGGCACCAGGAAAGTACCTCCATTCTTTATACCTCCAACCCTATCGTCATGCAACCCCCTCACCTTGCCCGGGTAGCACCTCTCTCTCATCAACCCGCATCGGTATCGCCTTCACCATTTCCACTACCATTACGCCCTCTCATCCGCACCCCGACCTCCTATCAACCGACACTTTCTACTACGCCTTCACACCCTCTCACCTTCTCCCACTCCCCCACTTTACCATCCACCTCTACCACATTTACCCCTACGCCTTCTAAACCCCTTATCATCCGTCCACCATACATAACCCCGTCTTTCTCCACCACATCACCACTAATGCCTTCAAAACCACTCATCACCCACCATCCGCCTCAAAACCTTTACCCGTTTCAAACCTTACCTCCACCTCCACCTTCCAAACCCCTTATCCTTCATAATCCGCGCGATATCCCCTCTACCTCCACCATGCCTCCACCTAACAAACCCCTCATCAGAATCCCTGCTCCCGTCATCACCCCTGCTTCATCAACCATTCCTCCACTACTACCCCTCAAACCCCTGTTAAAACCCACTGCTACCCCCACAGAGGTACAAAAGCCGCAGGCAATGGTGCTCCGGAGTGGAAGGATTTTCCACAGGGTTTTCCCCCACAACAGTCAGAATCCCGAGCAATCTCAGCCAGAGAAGGATGATGCAGAACAACCAGAAAGAGCTATCCCTGGAACACAGTATGATCTACTGAAACACTTGGACAAGACGCCTGCCCGGATCTCCATCCTAGAGCTACTTCAAAGATCCACATCCCACCAGGCGGCCTTGATGGAATATCTTCAAAAGGTCATGGTTAATGAAGACCTCCCCGTGGAGAAGATTTCGACCGTCCTGACCCCAACAGACACACAACCGGCCATCATGTTCACAACTACGAGCTCGCTCCCAAGGAAGCTCGGAAATATGCATTGTGCATTTCAATAAAAATTAATGGGGTATCCATAAACCCGTGTCTTGTCGACACGGGTGCGTCCATAAATGTGATCTCCATGAGCACTCTTCAGTTGTGTGGGGTTGACGAGGAACAAATAAGACCTTCCTCGATCACGGTCACGGCCTATGACAATAGCAAAAGGCCGCCGCAGGGGATGATTATTCTGAAGGCAGAACTAGGCCCCATGTCAATTCCCACGGAATTCCATGTCCTCGACATGGACCCCACATTCAAGGCTATACTGGGTCGACCTTACATCGAAGCCATGGACGCTGTGCCTTCCACCAACCATCAGTGCCTGAAGTTTCCTTACAATGGGAGAATTATTAAAGTGGTCAGTACACCTGTCCTTCACACAGTGGATGCTATCAACACCTCTCTGCCATCTGTTTGGCCGTCTCATCGGCCCATATTGTCACTGCTGGACGTACGTGATCCATCTCGCATTCCACTAGCACCAAAGGAGCCGGTCAGGGCAACCACAACATCATGTCTCCCTTTTCACTCCAAAGGTTGGGAGATTATGAGGAACATCGGCTATCAACAAGGAAAAGGTCTGGGCGCACAGTTACAGGGTATGCTCAAGCCGCCAAAGAAATTAGGCCGAACCGTAGGTTTGGCCTAGGCTTCAAAGGACCGTTCAAGGCAGATTGGAAGCCCCTCACATGGACTCTATCAAACCACTTCAACAGAGGGCCCGTTGTTCAGATGGGAGATCACCCACGAGAAGCATATGGGGAATCACATGCTGTATATTTTGCTGAAAAATGTCCGAGGATCACCAAAAGAGGCAAGATCAAAGATCCGGAATGCGAGTGGGATAAATGGTTCGACATACGGGACATTTCTGTTGCACTGGAAAGGATGTTCTCATCCCACAGCTTGAAGGACCACCATTGATCTCCGAGATACCAGAGAATATTACCACTCTTGCCAAGGTTCCAAACTATCCTCGTCCTCGCCAGAAGGACTCTGTCATCGACGGATCTTCATCCGTCCTCAACATTGCCGTCGACGGCTCATTAGCCGCCATCCTCTCCATCCACTCGTCTCAGCCTTTGCTGATATCTTCTTCCTGGGCCAGACAATTGTCTGATGATCTTCCCAGGTCCCCTTCTTTGCTTACATACCTACGCGGGCTTTTCAACCCGCGCCAGGTCTTCAACCATGATCTGCTCTACGAGCCCCACAATCCTCTAGCCATAACCACTTTCCTCTCTCCTCCAATCTCTTTTCACTGCTTTGTCATTAAAAATGAAAACGAAAAAAAAACGTCAATTTTCAAACTCTCCAACAACACATCTTCGTTGAGGAAACCTCCTACATCTCCCACGGGTGCGTACCGCCTTGCGGACCACCCGTCCAAGGTCCGATGAGCGACCTTTTCTACCCCTCCTCTGAGGGGTCTTCTCCTGTACATTCTACACCATCCTCCTCATCTTCCTCTTCGTCTGTAAATATTGTCAGTCAATCTAGGAATGATAGGCCAAGGGTAGTACCTAGGAAGAAATCCAAGGGTAGGCAGATCCCTCGTCGATTCCTTCTGGATTTGGCCGCCAGGTGTCAGGCCCTTCTTGCCATCCCCCAGTTGTTAGAAAATCCCATCCAGCTACCCGAAATAGAATGCGAGGGCGACTGTGCATCTGATGAAGGGTATGGAGTCTACGAGATCACGAATGAAGAATGCCCCACTGAAGATGAGGGTGAAGAATATGAGGATGCGGCGGGCGCATACGCTAGCGGAATGAGGAGATTCGACGAGCCGTCAACCGCCGTAGAAGAATCCACCAAAGAAGTCAACTTGGGGACTGAGGAAGACCCTAGGATCATCCTCATAAGTGACAACCTACCACCCTCTGAAGAAGAGGCATTAATTGAGGTCTCAAGGAATATAAGGACACGTTTGCATGGAGCTACGAGGATATGCCGGGTTTGGATTCAACCTTGGTCGAACACCGTTTAACCCTAAAACCAGGGTCCATCTCGGTAAAACAAAGGTTAAGGCGTTTCCACCCTCAGATGGCTTTGAAAATGAAAGAAGAGGTCGATAAGCTCCACAAAGCCAGGTTCATTAGAGTCGTTCTTTATCCTCAATGGGTGGCGAACATTGTCCCGGTCATGAAGAAAGATGGGAAAGTCAGGATTTGCATCGACTTCCGGGACCTTAACCGCGCGTGTCCAAAGGATGATTTTCCCTTACCTCACATTGATGTGTTGATTGATAACACGGCAGGTTTTGAAACCCTCTCTTTCATGGATGGATTTTCAGGATACAATCAAATTCGTTTGGCAGAAGAGGATCAGGAAAAGACGTCATTCACTACCCCTTGGGGAACATATTGTTACGTGGTCATGCCGTTTGGGTTAAAGAATGCTGGAGCTACTTACCAAAGAGCGATGATGGCCATATTTCATGACATGATGCACATATATCTGGAAGTGTATGTGGATGACTTATTGGTGAAATCAAGGACCAGGATGGAACATCCAGAAGTTTTGGCTA